>CM040472.1:18921699-18961786 GCA_022758105.1 Pangasianodon gigas | reverse complement strand
AGTAATAAGACATTATGAAGTGTATATGAAGGTGTACGTACTGAAGGGGAAGGTGATGAATAGTAATAAGACATTATGAAGTGGATATGAAGGTGTACGTACTGAAGGGGAAGGTGAATAGAGTAATAAGGCATTATGAAGTGGATATGAAGGTGTACGTACTGAAGGGGAAGGTGAATAGAGTAATAAGACATTATGAAGTGTATATGAAGGTGTACGTACTGAAGGGGAAGGTGAATAGAGTAATAAGGCATTATGTAGTGGATATGAAGGTGTACGTATTAAAGGGGAAGGTGAATAGAGTAATAAGACATTATGAAGTGTATATGACGGTGTACGTACTGAAGGGGAAGGTGATGAATAGTAATAAGACATTATGAAGTGTATATGAAGGTGTACATACTGAAGGGGAAGGTGATGTCTCTCTTACGGAGCTGCTCTAACATGTCAGGGCCACACCCACTGCTGAGCACCAGGAACGGAGGAGAGCAGATCCGCTCATCTACCATCACACACAGATTAGCATGTTAGCACAAGGTTAGCATATTAGCACAAATGCTACATTCTATTAAGCATTAGATTTATAACCGTAGGTGTAGATTAGCGCGGGGACAGAGGGGGCGTGTCCTCTTAACACTTGGAGGCGTGTCCTCTTAACGTTCATTCTGCAGTAGTGTTTTAATTGCTTTTGGTTATTTTAATTTATTAAATTAAACCTCATTCACTGCTAAATTCCGAATTCTGATTGGTCAGGTGTTGATTAATTTCCTATAACAGCACAGCCTGTGTGTTTTATTCCTTACCTAAAAATCTAATCTTTAGTTCGTCTAATATGGCATAAATTCATAGACAACTACAGCGACCATCACACCTTTTCATCCTCGTGATGAATGATGAATAGAAAATGGCCGCCACTCGCTAACGTTACTGCCTATCCATACACATCCATAACATGTGTCAGATGTAGCACTAGCATTAGCATTAGCATTAGCTCGGTGTCGTCCCTGTCAATCGGGCACTGACCCGCTGGTGAAGATGGGCTACCAGCAGCTCGGCCAGTGTCTTGGTAGGGTTGTGTATTATTACTTCAGGCTGCAGAACTTTCGAAAAGACAATATTGCCGTTGTTGCCATGGCAACCCGTTTGCGGTAAACGGTATCTAGTGTGTGTAGAGTTTCATCTTCAATCTGTTCTGCAGCAGTTTATATATAAACTCATTAAATCTCCGAGAAGAAAACAAGCCCTGCGCTATTAATCATCTCCTGACAGAAAGTGGCTTTAGTCACCGTGTGTGATTTTTTTTCCTGATTTATTCTGCGTTTAAGATTCGAACCGGAGCTCGGCGCAGGGGTTAAGTGCAGATGGTGTGATGTGATACGGTGGGGACTGTAGTGTTATCGTTCTCTTCCCAGGAAACCGCTCTGTGTTGTTTCCTACGCTAATATCCGTGGAAGTGGTTGCCTGGTGAGAGAGAGTCACAGGCGTGGAATTCTAAACACAGCTCTCTGCTCTGTTACAGACCGGAGCCAAGGCTGTTAACCTCACACTACCCCTCAGCACACATCTGGCACACACACACATCTGGCACACACACACATCTGGCACACGCCAGGCTCTGTGGCCAAAACAAGCTTTATTTACATGTGAGCTCATATCTGTGTTAACGTTTGTAATATTTTATCAGTTGCTCATCTTTAAATTTAGACAAATGATTATGAGATGATCTGCAGTAAATGACTGTTATCCTGAACTTTCCCTTCCTTCTTGATCTCACAGAAACACTTCATACTGTAAATCATGACACTCATTTCCCAACTTCAGCTACTTAATTTGTGCCTGGTTAAATCCAGACTCGCTCACAGACAACGTTTTACTGCTATCTGTCCTGCTCATGTAGCTCGAGGTGTTCCTCAAGGCTTAGTACTCAGTCTTCTCTTTTTTTCATTATTTTCATCTTTCCTGTGTTTTCACTGTTGTACTAATTTTACCTTTTCCTTTGTAAAATCCTGACACCACTTGCTCTGATATGAGGTATCTGTAATATAAAACTATGGATGAACTATGGATTAATTTATTAAATTCAACACCAATAAAAATACAGTTTTATTTATTGGTCCTAAGTTCTCAGTGTCTAGATTGCCTGATTATCATTAAGATTAATTGGACGATTTTTGTACCTTAGGATAACTTTAAGTGTTCATTTATTTTTGGGCCTCACATTAGGACACTAGCTAAAAAGGTTTGAAGCTTTATAATCGCTCATGACTTTTTTACTATTACTGTTTTTTTTTTTTTTTTTGCTAAAACTCAAAAAAGAGCAAAAAAAAAAAACCCAGCAGTTTTAATATACAAAAAACCTCAGCTACTAGAAGTCTTATCCATATCCAATACAAGCTCCTGCACATGAGCTACGCAAGGAATAAAAACACTCCATGTTGTGCTGTTATTGGAAAATAATCAACAACAGGATGGTGTGAAGAAGCAGAGTTACTGTTACTGATCCAAAGTTGATTATTTTCCAATAACAGCACATCCTGAAGTGTTTTATTCTTCTTATATCACAGCAATTTGCCAATTATTACAACATTTTTATTTATTAAAGAACGGCATGTCATGCCGTTTTTATCCAATTATAGTTACATTTAATGTTGTGGAACGTCCATGAGAAGTTCTCGCTCTCCCTCACCAGCCTCTCTTTTTTCTCTTTCGTAGTTAATAAGAGAAAAAAACGCAGCTTGTTACGTTACTGAGAAACCACAAAGAAGCGTAAACTCCTCTGTCCTGAAGATGTCGGAAAACTTAAAGTTACAGCTTTACCTCTGACTGTTACAAAGCGCTGACACTGGAGACTCCTTCCATAAATGTTACATCAACATCTCCTTACAGAAAACTTCAGCATTCACTGATTACACACATTTTTAACATGTTTATTATTACACAAGGTTTATATTAAAGCAATTATTATTATTATTATTAGTAGTAGTAGTAGTAGTAGTAGTATCATCTCTGGACATCTGTCATGTTTTCTTTTTCTTTTTAAAGGCACTGAACAGAGCTCGTTGTGTCGCTTTACCTTTTCTGGAAGTTATTATTCAATAAGAGACATGTGAAGTGATATCACATAACAACATTAAGCTGATGGAAATGAATGATGGAGGTTTTACAGAGGGGATGATCTAAAAATATATATATTTTTTTAACTACGTAGATGACAAACCCTCACTTTCCTCTTTATCATCAGCTCAATTCCCACAGGTTTATAAGAAAACACATTCCCACAGTGATGAGAGTTTTGTGTGGACAGTGTGCACTAACCCTTCATACACTCCTCCATTTTGTGAATCAGTGTGTAGGACTTGAAGCGGTCGAGCAGCGTGCGGATACCAGGAAGAGGATCCAGGATCACGGTCTCTGGGTGAGCATCGATGTATTCCTGAAAGGAACATGGACAATACGTGCGGAATGAACTGGACAATTAATAACTAATCCCACCCGAACTGTAAACAAAGGAGCGGTAAAAATTCAGATAACTGCTGCAAGAAAACTGCACATGCCTGCCATGACCTCATGATATATTCTTCTAAATTTATAAAACATTTCATAAAAATGATCAAAGTCCAGCTGTGTGATGAAGCTGTTGTTCTACCTGCACACTCTGCACCAGTCTCTGAGCCTCGATGACGTTCTGATCAGCTTCCACGATGTGGTCCGTCAGTTTGTGGATGATGGCGTCCAGCGGGCCCTGATCCTCCAACGGCCTGCTCAGATCCAGCTGCAGAACCACAGTGGAGTCATCAGGTCAATATTTTTTATTATTAGTAGTAGTATTATTATTATAGATTATAACAGGAACTGTTCAGGCATGTGCCCAAGACAAACCAGGAACAATGAATCACACACATAACATTCCTCCTAACTGCACGATCTGCTATGTACACTATTAAGGGTTCTTCAGTTGTCTCTCTGGCGGAACCAAAAACACAGAGTTTCCTAAAACATAGAGTTTCCTAAAAGATAGAATTTCCTAAAAGATAGAATTTCCTAAAACTTAGAGTTCCTAAAATATAAAGTTTCCTAAAACATAGAGTTTCGGAAAACAGAATTTCCTAAAACATAACGTTTCCTAAAACATAGACTTTCCCTCTCAGAAAGGGTTCAGAGTAGGGTTCTGTTTATCTGTGTCTGAATTTCTGTAAAGCTGCTCTATTGTTAAAAAGTGCTATACAAATAAAATTGAATTCAATTACATTTTATAATTATCCAACGAACCCTTAAAGAACTCTTAAAGAATTGATATTTATATACTGCCATACAAACTCCAAATTCCTTTCTTCTAAGGAAGCCTTAAATGTTCTGTGCAGAACCGTACATCAATGTGTCCAGATAGGCTTGTGAGCTGGGGTGCGGTTCTGCGCTATTCATTAAAACTCAAAGTGAAAAATATAGAGTCTCTTCTCACACACTCTCATACAGCTAGAAAATTTAGGACACTTAATTGTTCCTCAGTTCTTCACTTGTTCTTCTTCAGTTGCTCTAGTGGAACCCTTAAAGGTCTACTCTAGAGCCATACAAAGAGTTTCCTATCAGAACGCTTTTTAGAAGTCTAACAACACTTAATTATTCAATGAGCCCTTAAAGAACCCTTGAAGAACCATGTGTTCTAAGGGTGTGTGTGTGTTAACTGGGTAAGTGTGTTGAACAAACTCCAAATTATTGCTCATTACTTTCTTCTTAACACCTATCTGTTAGATTCTAGGTACTTGGCACACTTTATAAAAAAAGAGTTCTTCGAAGGTTCTTTAAGGGTTCACTGGATAATTAAGGGTTTGTATCCTCCTCAAAGGGAATCTTTATCTGGCAGAGTCTGTTTTAGGGTTCTCCTCATAACCTTTACGGGTTCCCCAGATGTTTTTTCCTATCAAAAAAGGTTCAAAGTAGAACTTCTCTTTATAAGCCTTAGCACCCTTAATTACAGTTGTGGTCATAAGTTTACATACACCTTGTAGAATCTGCAAAATGTTAATAATTTAAAAAACTAAGAGGGATCATAAAAATTGCTTTTGTTTTTTATTTAGTTCTGCCCTGAATAAGCTATTTCACATACTAGATGTTTACATCTAGTCCACAAGACACAATAATAACTGAATTTACCCAAATGAACCAGTTCAAAAGTTTCCATACGCTTGATTCTTAATACTGTGTGTGTTACCTGATGATCAGAGACTGTTTTTATGTTTTGTGATGGTTGTTCATGTGGCCCTTGTTTGTCCTGAGCAGTTAAACTGCCCACTGTTCTTCAGAAAAATCCTCCATGTCCTGCACATTCTCTGCTTTTCCAGCATCTTCTGCATATTTCAGCCCTTTTCAACAGCAGCTATATGATTTAGAGATCCATCTTTTCACACTGAGGACAACTGAGGGACTCGAACACGACTATTACAAAAGCTGCAAACGTTCACTGATGCTCAAGAAGGCAACACGATACATTAAGAGCCAGGGGGGTGTAAACTTTTGAACAGGATGTTCGGTGTAAATTGTTACTATTTTATATAAAGATCTTTTTTTTTTTAAATTTAGTACTGCCCTTCAGAAGCTACATAAGATATTTACATGTTTCCCAGAAGACAAATGAAAAAATAATAATTGGTGTTGCCTTCTTGAGCATCAGTGAATGTTTGCACCTTTTGTAATAGTCGTGTTCGAGTTCCTCAGCTGTCCTCAGTGTGAAAAAATGGATCTCAACATCCATCTATTTGGTATTTGGTACACTCTTAGAAAAACAAAGAGTTCTTCAAGGGTTCTTTAATGGTTCATTGGATACGTAAAGATTCTTATCCTCCTACAAGGAGTGGCCAGTACAGTTCCTACGCACTTTAAAAGCGTTCTTTGTTTGTCCCACTGAGGAGACTCTTAAAGGTTCTATGAAGAACCCTACAACAGAGTCTTATTGGTAATTATATTCTTCATCAGACATTGAACTTTTAGCTAAACTGTCTCAATACTGCGTGGAAAGGATTCTTCAGGAGTTCATTGGATAATGAAAGTTTCTTAGCCTCGTAAAAGGGATCTACTTGGTACTTTTTCTGAGCAGGAAACACTGCATAGATTGTTCTCCTAAAAGGACAACCGAAGAACCCTTACTGGTTCTATATTTTCTAAGAGTGTGTGAGAAGAGTGTTTAATGAAGAGCTCACTCTCTTATCTGGACTTTTATGGATTTATTACAGCAATAAAGGCACGTATCTTATTTACACGTCTAAAGGTTATTTCTGTATTCTTAAACAGAGGAATGAACTTTGCTCTGATTGGCCATCTAATAAACACAATATCAAAAGTATCTTCTGGTTCAAACACAAAAACACGTAGCTTTGATGAAGTTCATCAGAAAATCAGCTTTTTCAAAACTCCACCAAAATAAATAAACACATGCACCGAGGGACGTGTTGAGCTTAAGATTATAAGAACGCGGTATAGTTTAACTTTTGTTTTTATGCATTTTTTATGTAGTACATTTTTTTGTACGCTAGTTTCAAAATTATTGGCACCCCTCCAATTCATATAATAGACTACCAGCACTGAGTCTCTTGCTGTAACATCTAAGAAAGTTGAAGACACTTGTAGAGGATTTTGGATTCCTTTATATGTTCACGTTTGTGCACATGGACGTCTCCTTCAGTTCAGACCACAGCTTTTAGACAGACAAATGTTAACTGCGAAATATGAATTTTCTTTTTTTTAATAATCCTTTCCGTGTTGATTTGGAATGTGTGTCATTGTCTTGTTGAAATATTGATCTACAGCCAACTCTTAACCTCCTGGCAGAGGCAACCAGGCTTTGGGTTCAAATATATTGATATTTCATTCATTCATGATGCAGTTCATTTGAACTAGTATCAGTGATCCGCCTCCATATTTTACAGCAAGTTTGGAAGCTTTTCCTTGTACTCAGTCCCTTTTTTTCACCAAACATGATGACCAAAATAAATGATTTTGCTCCACTCTGAGTGCAACACACACTATTTTGTAAAAAATACTCTCTCTTTTTGTCTGCTGGAAGCTCTTTGCTTTTCCTCATGATGATGGATGAAGAAAAAATGTTTCAGGAGCAATTTTAAAAGATTTTTTTTTTTCAAAATGTCAGCTTGTCTGCATTTATTTTAATATTCTTTAGGGGTGTCAGTAATTTTGCCAGATAGGTTGAGTAGAGAATTTCATTTCATTTGAGTCTTCCTGTGTTTTCACAGTGATTGTTTTCCTTCTTACTATTACATTATTAAGGGTTCTTTTCCTGTCCCTACAGGGGAACTACATAAAGCAGAACATTTTGATCCCTTATCAGTTTCCCTGTCAGAAAAGTTTCCAAGTAGACCACTTTTGGGAAATTTACAACCTTTAATTGTCCAAATAATTGGTGATTATTATCTTCTTTATACCGAGAACCTGTCAGGGATGCCAGTAAAAACCTTTTAGAAAGCTTAGAACCTATCATTTTCCAAAGAATGCTTAAAGAACCCTTTTTTTCCTAAAAGTGTGTGTATTAATTGGTCATGTTTGCAGTACAAACTCCAGATTATTGCTCAGTATTAGGGCTGGACGATATGACGATACAATACCGATATCATGATAAATTACGTCACAATACACTTTTCTGAGATATCGTGAATAATGTGATGTCTTTTTATTCAAGTTTTAAAACAGACAATGTGATGTTTTTGTTATAATATTTTTGCAGACATTATATAAAGTTTCATTGAACAGTTTTTTTTAAATGCAACACTACTGTATTGCTGGAAAATTGTTCACAAATATAATGTATCATAGAAATGTGTATAAGAATTGTGATTTTTGTTGCATCGGCAATCATTTTTCAAGAGGATCAGAATCATCTAAATGATTAGTTATTTCAAGCTAGCAGGAAATAAACTAGTGCTTCCTGTCTGCACCCTGATGCATTATCTTATCTTTTAGCTAAAGATTAATTTAGATTAAAGTTTAATTTGTCAATAAAATAAGAAATTAAATGTGGGTTGTGTGCGAGCTGGAGCATCGACCAAACACTCGTTTTTAATAACAGACGGTTCATGTGGTGACTAAACTTCCCATGTTTTAGTAGAGAAATATAAAGCACCTGGTAGAACTCTGACAGTTCTTTACAGTCGCAGTGAAATGCTCTACATGACCCCGAAAAAGTGACTTCTGACAGAAAATAATAAGTTGAGCTGGAGGTCAGAGCTGTGTGGGCTAAAAATACTAAAAATAAAACTAAAAGGGGACCTCGGAGTCAATACTGGGCCCAGATCCTGTGGGACTGACTCTCCGGAGCGTGCACGTTTTCTTTGGAAGAAAATGCTGGGATATTTGGCAGAAAGAGAGAAAGGCTTACATCATTATCTAAGGTCATCAAGTTCAAGGTCATCGTTTAAAAAGCAGTGCCAAATCAGCATCGGGTCCCGGACTGACGGAGCCACTGTGTTGTGGGGAGAAGAGATGCTTCCTGTATGCGTTTATAAATGATGCCATGGAAGAACTACGTTTTGTTCCCTAAGGAGCCATTTTTTGGTTTCAGTCTGTAATCATTTAACCATTTTTCTTGTTATGATAATAAACAGAAAAATCCTTTAAACCACAGAGACCCTTTCACACGGTGCTAACATTTACAGTGGAGCTTTATTTTAGCTCTGTGTGGCAGAGAAGCAAAAGGACTGGGTTTTAAAAGTTAAGGACAGAATGCAAAGAAAGCACGAGTCCATGCTTTCCTTTAGGACTGTCAGGACTTCAAGACCTTCAGGACTTTAGGACCCTCAGGACTTTAGGACATTTAGGACCTTTAAGACTTTGGAAGCTTAAGGACTTTAGGAAATTCGAGAAATTAGAACTTTTAGAACTTTACGAACTTAATGACTTTAGGTCTTTGGGAGCTCTCCAGGACTTTTTGGACCTTAGAGAACTTTTAGGATCTTTAGAACTTTAGAACCCTCAGGACTTTAGCACCTTCAGGACATTATGACCTTCAGGACTTCAGGATCATTATGATGCTGAAGCTTTTGGCCAGATAAGTGTACAGAATGTATCAGGTGTTTTGTGGGAGGAGCTTCTGTGGGCGGAGCTTCTGCAGGCAGTTCAAATTTCCCAGAAGACCACGATGTGAAAAGGAGGAGGAGAAATGTCTGGAAATATTCTTACAGCCAGCACAAAGCTGACCAACATCACTGACAACTTTTTATGAGACACATAACACACACACACACACGCACACACACACACACAGCCTCAGTAATGAATCATTCAGCTGCAGTTTAAGTGGTGTGATGAGCTGGTACACACACACACACTGACACACACACTCTGTACACACATGGTACACGCGATACACACACACACACACACATACACATGGTACACTCGATACACACACAGTACACATACAGTACACAGACACACACAGTACACACACAGTACACACACTCAGTACACACAGTACACACACAGTATACACACTCAGTACACACAGTACACACATACAGTATACACACAGTACACACATAGTACACACACACACATGATACACACACACGGTACACACACAGTACACACACACATGATACACACACAGTATACACACAGTACACACACACAGTACACACACAGTACACACACAATACACATATTCACAGACACAGACACACACAGTACACACACGCACACACACACACACACACACACAGTGTCAGTGCTCAGAGGAAGTGAGATGTCCAGAGTCCTGAAGAGCTGCTCTGTGGGATTAAACTGAACTACACCAGCTTCCAGAACGTTCTCCCACTGGCCTTTATTTACTGTCCCTCCTTAACCAGCCAGTTCTTCCTGAAAATCAGTTCAGCGTCTGCTTCTGCTGTCACACTGCAAACAGAACCGTTTACTGCAAACAGTTCCTCATGTTCATCAGTACAGAGCTTTAAGCCTCAGCTCATTCGGGGAGGATTACAGAGCGGGAACGAGAGCTGACGGGTTCCTTTCACCGCACACTGCGGAACTGCTTCTGGCTTTAAAGGAAAGGAAACGTCGAGAGAGAGGACATGAAGTGTTTATTTAAGGCCAGGGTGTGGGGTCATTTATTACCATCGACACGTTAAAGATAAAACTGTAATCCAGCCTTCACCAGCAGCCAGGAGATCAAATAATATATAATATATGTGTTAATATATAGTATATAATATATAGTATAGTATATATATAGTTGTATATACTTAGTATACATAAGTATATATATGTCGTTATTATTACACCCTTAGAAACTTTTCTTTTCTTGTCCCTCTTTGAGAAGAGTCTGTGGTTCTACACAGAACCCTACAACTGGGTATGTCTGTAAGAAAGGGATCTAATTGGACCCCTTTTTGAAAACCAAAGACCATTAATTATCCGCAGAACCCTTAAGATCCATTGAAGAACCATTTCTTTTCTCTAAGAGTGTGCATTAGTAAAAAAAAAATGAATAAAGGTACCAGAAAATGTTCTTTACAGATGCCATAGTAGAACCTTTGTGTTTGTTTGTTTCCTAAATAACCTTTTCTGGAAGCTTTATTTTTAAACACAGTTATTTTTAGCACAGTTAAAAATAAAGGTTCCAGAAAAAAAACTTTCTTGACAGCGATGCCATGGAGGATTCGTTTTTGGTTCCATGAAAAACCTTTTGATTGATAGATCTTTAACCATGTTATTTGGTGCTACAGACAAGGGATCTTTGCTTGTCCCTCTTTGAGAATGCTTAGAGGTTCTACGTAGGACCCTACATCAGTTTTTATCAGACAGGGTTCCAAGTAGATCTCTTTAGACTCTTTTTAGACACGAAGAACCCTTAATTATCCGGGGAACCCATAAAGAACTCTTAAAGGACTATTAAATGCTAAATGCTTACAGGTTTAAGATGCTTAGAACCCTTTATTATCCAATGTACCCGTACAGAACCCTTTTTTCTAAGAGTCTACAAGCACCACAACAGTTTTGACAGGTTCTAGGTGTGAAGAAGAAAATAATGAGCCATAATTTGGAGCATGTGTTACACACTTACCCAGATAATACACACACTCTTTAAACTCTTAAAGATGGTTCTGTAAGGGTTTATTGGATAATTATGTGTTCTTGGCTTCCAAAAAGGTTCTACTTCTGACGTTCCTGATTGGGAAACGCTTTGTTGTCGAGGTTCTACGTGTCCGGCGGGACAAATGAAGAACATTTAAGAGTGTATGGTCTGTTCTTTTTAAAGATGATAAAGATGAGTGCTATGATGGAACAAAGCTCCACCTGGTAATAGAGTCACGTAGTAACCACAGAACCGCAACACTTATCAGAGGAACCACAGCGATTATCTCATCGATTATTTAAGTGAGATTGATTGTGAGTGGGTGTGACATAGCAAGATAACGATGTCAAAGATTGTGTGTGTGTGTGTGTGTGTGTTCCCCTTCTGTCCACACCCTCTGTTTTCTCTTCATTCTGGCCTTGACAATGTCGTCTCACTCAACACTGAATGGATTGTGTGTGTGTGTTTGTGTGTGTGTGTGTTTTAGCTGAGTCAGTCCTTATCTCGAGCTGTCTGTCAGATATTAAAAAGCTCAGCTGAAGGCTGCAGGACCTTGACCGAGTCTCCCTGCCCTGCCCGTTCGTCTATAACCAGCCTTCACACACACACACACACACACACACACACTTCCCTAAATAAAGCAGTGCTAAACAGTCCCTGAACACAGTGAAGCCACAAACCCTGTTGTATATATCAATCTGTTTTTGGTTTCTGCATTCACAAGGCTACACACACTTGTGCTCAGCTCTGGTTCTACTCGGTGTAACTCCACAGTGGTCCACTTCAAGTCCGGCGTTTCAGACGGGATTAGTTTTCCAGACCTGTGTGTGTTCAGTAATGTTCCTGGATCAATTCACACGGGGTAAATGATCTCTATAAATCACAGAGATGGGTGTGTCTTCATGGTCACTACTCTAATACACACTGATTGTTCTGATTTTTATTCTACGTGCTTGTTGTAGTGGGCGTGGCCAGGCTTGATCATTAGTAGGTCACATGAGCTGTAGGCTGTACCTGTGCTAGGAACTCGATCACTTAAATAAAACCTCCAGAGAAGTCATTCCTCTGACACGTCTGTTTAAACATCAGCTATTTCACTGTTCTGCGATTTGAACTTCTTAGCTTGAGATGAAACCTCTTTATAAGGATATCACATTTTTTTCTTCTGCTGTCAAATGTAACAGGATGTAACATAAAAGCAAGAGACAATTAAAAGATGAAAAATAAAAAGACTAATATGATGAAATATGAATGAGAAGATGGTGAGTGTTGAAATAAATCTAACAGGTGTCTAGTGTATCTCCTACATATAGCACTGCATGAACAGTCCTAGTTGTAATGATCACATTAATCACTGGTTTAATTTAACAAAATGGCTTCCACACTCATTATTCAGCAGCACACAGAATAGCACTTGATCCAGCACAGACTATTATTTTGTTTTTGTTTTTTTAAATATCGTGCTCATGCACAACTTAATAAAGCCAGATGATACTAAATCAAGGTCATGGAATCATATTGTGTGTGTTTGGGATTTTATTGTGATTTTAATTCATTATTTCGTTGAATTAATACCAATAAAAACATGCTGGCGTTCACATTTGAAGGATCACCCCTGAGTTATAGTATTTAATAAAGAAACCGTGTAGCAGTAAGTTAAGAAAAGTCTTTTCCAACACGGACACCAGTTCCTCTCCGGCTGCGATGATCTGAGCGCAGTGTATTTTAGGAGGATGTTGAACAATGCTGTCAGAGCGCTTGATTAAATAGGGATTAAGTTTTAGTGGACAGAAAGTGGAAGTCGTAGTGGTTTAACTAAATACTTTCTGCAGAGCGCAGGAGATTCATCATTCACCCAGACGTGTGTACAGTAACTCCCGTCTGGAAGATGGAGTACTGCAGAATTAAACACCTCTCTGAGCTACACACCATGACTGATGCACTTTATTACAGCGTGGAAATGATTCATACTTAATGTTCTGTGACATCACGGTCTGACATTTAAGTTCGTTCGGAAATCAAAAGTGCCTAAATATTTATTAGTAGAACATAACAGCTCTTTTTAAAGCCTCAGTTGTTGTAAACAGTATAAACCTGAAAGCATTTCCTGTAATCGACCAGATTCCTGTAACTGTACTGATGGATTATAATTGTCTCGCTATTATTAATATTAATGGCATAAACAGTACGTCTTATCTTACTTAACGTTTAAAGATGAATTAAATCTTTATGAAACACAATCCAGTTTTTTCTACTTATAATTCTTCAGCCTGTCATAAATAACATGTAACAGAGACAGACTTATAGACGCCTGATATACGATTCACACGTACTGTATGTCACGTTCATCCAATCGCTGCTTTTATCAGGTACTCATTTATAAAAGTCTCTCAGGAGACATGGGACACCGAGGACATGTTTGTTCTTAGTGTGAATATTATAAAAGAATGTGATTTATAAAATAGCCGCCATACACCGCAGGGTGTGTTTATAGCAGCCGCAGCACACAATGACGCATCAGTGTGAACGAGTTTAATTATTTCCCAAAGACGAGTCTCAGCACACGGCCAAAACGCAATCAGTACAGGTCTGTTCTGAGGTTGAGCTCATGTCATGTCAGAATTACGGTAATGATAAAATTTTGGCTCAGAGTGGTCATCTCATTATCTCGAGTCTCTGTGATGAACTTACTGCGTTTCATCATTCATTCACAGTAAATGCTTTATTCTGCTCGGCTTATAACGACTATTTTTTTCATATTTTGAGAAAACTAAGTTTGTTATAAAATATGCAAACACAGCAGGTGGGCTTACAAAACAAACAAACAAACAAACAACATTCCATGCATGCGTCTATTGTCAGGTATTATAAATAATTTATGTTTCATTTTGAACAGAATCGATATTTTTATGCTCCTGCTCCAGCGTTCCTTGCGTTCTGTACATATAGTCACGAGTCATTTGGCTGTCAGCCGCCGTCTTAGCGTTAACATTAGCTGATGGTGCACCTTTGCAGGTTTCTGCAAAAAGTGAAGGATGTTTTCTTTAAATCCTTCAGAGCACCTTCTACTCTGCAGTGTAATTTGTTGCTGGAAGAAATATAGGATTTCTACGTAGCTTTTCCTGACGTCGCTCCATCTTTGAAACTCGGCTATAGCAGTCACCTAACCTCACATTCTCCTGTAGCCAGGCAGGAAGTGATGAATTCAGGACAGGAAGTTAGGCCTATTGGGAAAATTTTACATACAGGTTTGGGCTATAATTTCTTGAAATCACACTGCAGCAAAGTAATGTTTTCACTCTGGAACAATTTAGAGTGATTTCATTCACGTTTTCAATTCCATGCAATGGAACTTTATGTTCTTCTTCGGTTTCCGTTTTTTGTTCCCTGTAACGTTTCTAATCCCTAATCAACACTAGAAACCGATGGGGAAGTTTAATACACACGTATAAACGTTAAACTGATACTACAGCCTGCTTTATCACTGGTTATGTTCATATATGAAGTGAAGTCGCAAACTGTCATGTCAGAAATTTTCAGAAAAATCTCAAATGGTAATTAATTAATTACAAGTTCAACATAACTTATAATTCTGATGTGACATGGCGTGAATTTTATTGCATTTTATTAGGTGAGTGCTTTTATCAGGTGCACAGTGTATTATTTTTTGCTTATTTATTTTAATCTGTTAATATAAAAATGGAATAGATGCATTAATAATAATAATAAGTTAAATATTAATAATAAGTTAAATAAGCCACCTTACAGCCTTTTAGGGCACACAACAATGATAACTTGAGTTTATCGCGTCCGATCTAATGCGTGATGCACAAAGTAACCTCACCTACACAAGACAAACTTGTGTGTTTACTGTTTTATAGCGAGTGAATGATTACTGTTTGATCTTTAACGTTATTTTAAACCACCACAATGCTGGGAAATGGAGCTGAATGTGGATCATCTGTAAAATGATGAAAAGATTCTGCTGTTCGTTCTACACCAGCGTACTCCGTAAAGCGTTACAGGGACAGCAGGGAACATCCTGGAAAGTCCAGGAACATACCAGGACACGGAAACTGTGTGTACAGCAGCACTCGTACAGATCAGATAATCAGACACACGGGTGTGGCACCTCTGTGATTCATTAGTGTGGAACTCAGTGAATCTGAGAATCAGCAGCTAATCAGGGCCGCAGATTCGATTAGTGCAGATATCAGACAGGAGAATGAGGATAGTTTAAATATTACATGTGGGATATTTAAAAAAAACACACACACACACACACACACACAAAACAGAGGCATTACTGAGCTCGGCATGTTAAACACTGGGATTATTTAAGTATTCGCTCCCTCTGTGTGCTTACTGTGGAGAATGGAAAATTCTATTTTGGTATAGATGTGGCCTTTCTGTGGTCTTTTTCCCTTACAGTAAAGGTCATTTTATGTTTTTTTTTCCCGTCACTGAGCTGTAGATCAAAAATCTGACCAAACCTCCATCACCATTAATACACAATTATACATATAGTATACAGTATGCACCATTAATATGTTTTTTTTTTTCTAGAAAGTTTGCCAGAAAGAACAGTGAGACTGGGTGAGTGCATCAAGACTAGGATCCCACAGGATGCAACAAAAATATTACAAACAAAATATAGACGAAAATACAGACGAAACAAAAAATAATGTAATTTTCAATTTTCATGCAGAGCTTGAAAGTCATCGAGTATGATTTCAGGGAAATTTCTATCCCACCATCTCACAAAACACACAAAAGACCTGAAAATAGAGTAAAATGTTCAGGCACAGGATCAGGGAGACTCAGTGTTTGTGTGGGAAACAAGTAAACAGTGGTGCACACGCATTTCAGTTATTCTGCCAATAGAAGGAAATTACAATACTCGACCTATCAGACCATACAGATGCGATATTCTGCTTTTTCTATTATCTATAAAGACAAATGTTTTTATATTGTATTCAATCATACACTCTTAGCAAAAAAGGTTACTTGAGGGTTCTTAGCTTCCTAAAGGAGTTCTTTCATTTGTATAGTTCTATATAAAAACTTTCTTGGTTTCCTCAGAGGCACAAACCACAGATCCCTTTAGGGTGCTAGATTCAACCTTTTTTCTCTGTGGGACGTTTTCAGATTCAGTGACTTAAGCTCTAATGGTTCATCAATATTTACATGGGGAAAGTTTCTCGTATTCAGAGCCAGGTTATGCGCATACTTAAGCTGATTTTTCGAGCTCTCTGTTCAAATGATTATTCTGAGGTTGCCAGGTTTTTCTCCTGTAAAGCTCTCAGGACTGGATATTTTTCAGGGGTGTCTAGATCACTGTCATGAAAGACAAGCACTATGTTTTAAGCCAGGAAGAAAAACAAGGCTAGAAAACGCAGACTGACTGAGCAGATTGCATTTTCCAGCCTCTGCTTTCGTTTGCAATATGATGCAC
Source organism: Pangasianodon gigas (assembly GCA_022758105.1). Classification (NCBI taxonomy): domain Eukaryota; kingdom Metazoa; phylum Chordata; class Actinopteri; order Siluriformes; family Pangasiidae; genus Pangasianodon; species Pangasianodon gigas. Next base: position 18,945,254 of record CM040472.1, on the reverse strand, counting down.
CGTTAAGCAAAACACAGTTTAGAATGATATGATAAGAAATGAATTAAAGGTAGGCAAAGATTTAAAGAAACATCTGACAGACGTTGTCTAATATCAGGACTCCGGTTTCTGAACAGGCCACACCCACAAGAGACAATACTACAAGTGAAACAAGGGACTTGTCACTCGCTAGTGTGAACGCAGGGTAATTTTGCTTCTCACTTGAGTCAATATCACGCAAGAAAAATGAGTTTTACTCAAACTCCGCCCCCATGTGTGTAACTCTTGACATAAACAAAGAGCTAAACATAGCTGAAGTCTGTAGTTTTGTCTGAGGTCTGAATACTGATGTGTATGCTTAACGTACACTTAACATGATTACAGGGTATTGTGTATATAATCTGTTATTACTATATATATTATCTATATATGATATATTACTGATGTTCCACTGCTACTGAATTTCAGGAGAAACACGACACCTGAAGCTCCACCTTCCTCGTAATTAGCTTGCTATAATTCCCCTCTCACATTTGCTCCTCGTGGCTAAGTTTCAGCACCACAACCGTTCTCCACAACATTCACAAAATATCAGCTGGCTTTAGTCTCCTGCTGGAACAGGGGGAGGTGTTGGAGGGTACGATTGTAGATAAAGGTACTTACCTGAACCATCTCAATGCCCCGCTTCCTAAAAAATACACAAAGGGAAGGAAAATTAGTGTTCATGAGAAACCTGGATGTTTGTGCTCTTACTGTAACTCGATAACACAGAGCAGAACCTCTTTACAAAGCTTAACTATGTAAAGAACCCATGAAGAATGCTTGAAGAACCCTTGTTCAGGTTTAACTCCTCCTAACCCAACACCTGGATAACATCTGCTACATCACATGTCTCAGATTGACACATCAATCACATGGGAAACATACTATAAATGACTTCACTTCCTGTCATGAGATAAACAACACTCGCTGCACTTCCTTTCTGGGGTGAGTCAATTCTTTTAAAAATAAAATATCATGTGATCAAACATAATGTGATGTAACATATATACCGTAATACGAGAGGTCACGATGTGAAAGTCAGGAAGTGTAAAAACTATTTTTAATTTTTTAATTTTTTATTTTCTTAAAGTGTTAATTTTTTTTAGATTGAAACATCAGTAAAAAAAAGTTATTTTTTTATTAAATGTAATCATTAATTTTACCTTTTGTGCTTTTTTTCTAAATATAGTATACAGTATATTACTACAGTAGCAACTGCAATATTTTTGCTTAAACTTGTTTAAAATCAAAATTAACATCATGTAAAAATTGTTTGTTGATTTTTAAACATATCCACAGATTGAACATAAACAAAATGTACAGTAAAAATATTTCATTATGACATTTTATTTACAAGAATTAACAGCGTGTTGATCTGATCACATGACAGGAAGTGATGTAAGATTCAACATCTACAAAACTCTTTCACACAAGTGTATGTGCGAATCTTTAAAATCTTGCACAAGACTTGCTAAGTTTAGTATAAAAACAGAAATAATAAGCGTATATTGGAAACAGAGATGGACAAACTCTTGTTGCTTAGCAACAGAAAGGAGGATCCCATCAATCACACAAATACAACTGAAATCTGCATTCTCTTTATCAACATTACACACACACACACACACACACACACACTGACTGAGAGACATGTTGTGTTGGATTAACACACTGCAGAGCTCACACACTGGTGCAGTTACAGGAGAGTGTGTTATTAATCTTCCACCACACAATCTTGATCAGATATGAACACAAGGTCAACGGTCGAGGTGATAAACACACCACACACACACACACACACACACACATATCCACGCATCACATGCACACATTCATCACCCACACACACTCATCACACACACACACGCATCACACGCACACACACACACGCATCACACGCACACATAAATCACCCACACACACTCATCACATACACACATCACACACACTTGTTTAAATATTTATTTATTTATTTATTTAAACAAATGTATATATTTATTTAAACAATAATCAATTATTTTGAATTTCATTACATTTTAGATTCCTATTTATTTGTTTGTTTGTTTATTCATTTATTTATTCACTTAATTTTGTATTATTTTAACAATATTCAGTTAGAATTCCATTCATTTTTGGAGTGCTATTTATTTATTTATTTATTTATCTATCTATCTATCTATCTATCTACATATATATATATATATATATATATATATATATATATATATATATATATATATATATATATATATATATATAAAGCTATTATGAAGTTCATTAATTTTTTGGAGTCCAATGGAAAAAAAAGATACAGTAACAAGGTAAGTAAGTAAGTGAGTGAGTGAATGAGTGAGTGAAGGTAAATTAAAGTTGTGGTCCAGCGAAGGTTGGTGGTTTTTAAAACAGGGGTAACACAGGTGTGTGTTACTGAAGTTTACATCTATATATCTGTGTGTGTTCTGTTGTATCTGTTTCATCTGTTCTCATGTTTAATTCTCAGTTTCTCCTCATAAGTAAGAGCATCAAAAGAGCAAAATCAGGTCAATCACATCAGCACTGTCTGCCACATCACGCTAAACAGCACCTGAGCTGCTAACTACGTAGCTAGCTAAATTCAATTCAATTCAATTTTATTTGTATAGGGCTTTACCAATGGACATTGTCACAAAGCAAGCAAGCCAGAGGCGACGGTGGTGAGGAAAAACTCCCTGAGACAAAATGAGGAAGAAACCTTGAGAGGAATCAGACTCAAAAGGGAACCCATCCTCATCTGGGTGCAATGGATAGTGCGATTATAAATAAATCCCTTCTATTATTGTGTACTATATGGACAAATAGTGCAATTGTGCAACCAGTAAATTCATCACAGTTTTCGCAAGAAGTCCTGTTGGTTAAAATCTATCCACTGTCCACTGATGGAGTCCTAAATTCCACTGAAGATGGTAATAACAGCTGGCTAGTTAGACTTATAAATAAACAAAAAATTCCAAAATGAACGCAATTAATCAAACAACTTCATATCTGACAGTTTCTCTACAATATTTACCAATTATAAAGATTATAACAACAGGCTACACCGGTTGTATGAACCAGTTATGGAGTCGGTTACCGATCACCGTTTCAGTGATTGGCAGTTGGTTATGAGGTTCCGCCCCTTTGAGAGGTCGACCAATCATCATAAGGAGAAGTCGTGAATCCAGGTGAGATAAGTGAAAAGCGCACTGTCCAATAAACACTGAGATATTTTTCTACATAAAACCCGCCCACTCACAGTCTATTCACTCCCAGAGACGCACGGCGTCCAGGCGTGGCTCGAACTGACGTGTTAAAAGCATGTTGTCCAATGAGCATTCATCTTTCCTCCCATTAAAACACACTGTACTGGGATCTGCTGTAAACTCCCACAGCTTCACTGAGTGTGTATTAGCTCTGTGTCGGGGCTTCAGAGGAGATTTTCCTGCAGGCTGTGCTGTTCACCGAAAACAGTTTGAGTTAAATGAATGAACTGACTTTGTAGTTGATCATTTGATTTTAAAAATAATACTGAATTCCACCAAGACTGATGAATATTATAGACACTAGACCCTGGTAAACATTTCATTGCCGCATTTTAATGAAATTTTAGTGGAAGCCAGGCTTCATGTGTCGTCTTAAAGTAATCGCGTGAGCTGTGGTCATTTTTGCTGGTTTGATATCAGCACTTACACTCTAAAGCCAAAAGTATGTGTACCCCTGACCATCACACCTATATGTGCTTGTTGAACATCTCATTCCAGATGTAGTCTCTCTTTGTTCTTATAATAAGCTCCACTCTTCTGGGAAGGCTTTCCACTAGATGTTGGAACGTGGCTGTGGGGATTTGTGTTCATTCAGCTACAAGAGCATTAGTGAGATCAGGTACTGATGTTGGGTGAGGAGGTCTGGGGTGCAGTCAGCGTTCCAGTTCATCCCAAAGGTGTTCAGTGGGGTTGAGGTCAGGGCTCTGTGCAGGACACTCGAGTTCTTCCACTCCAACCTTCACACACCATGTCTTCATGGAGCTCGCTTTGTGCACAGGGGCATTGTCATGCTGGAACAGGTTTGAGTCTCTTAGTTCCAGTGAAGGTAAATTGTAATACTACATCATACAGAGACATTCTACACAATTGTGTGCTTCAAACTTTGTGGAAACAGTTTGGAGAAGAACTACATATGGGTGTGATGGTCAGGGGTGCACATACTTTTGGCTATATCATGTAATTAACATAATTTGTTAATAAGAAGATTTTGTAGCTTGTTTACATCATGTGAAATAAGTGTAGGAGATTTGTTTATGGAAAACCAAAGACACCAAACGTGATGTGGCTGATCACCTGCATATTTTGTAGATGTTTTTGCTGTACTTTTGCTTTAAGGGTGAATGAATACAGTAAATCCATTAGTGCTCCTGAGGATATGTGTGTGTGTGTGTGTGTGTAGAAATATGTCAGCAATGTTTCTCTGTGAAGAGTCCAGAAGCAGGGTGGCCAGCTCGGTGCGCTCCCAGGTAACCGCTGCACTTTGTCCACGTTCTGCCTTTTTATGGCCAAAAATCCCCCGGGGCCGTATTACTGTCTCATAAAGAGGCCTAGAGAGTGGAACTGTAACTCACACACGGCTAAAACACAGCTCGCTGATGCAGACGCCGACACTGGAGCTAAACACGGCTCTCTGAGTAGGGAGTTCCTCAGACAGGGACTGAAACGATAACCATCTACACACCACTCGCAACAACACTGAGCAGAAACACCACACAGTCTAATATAACCACACTTCAGTCTGAGTGGGATACATACAATAAAAATATACAAATATAACCCTAAAATTCTTAAAACGCCACGTTTATGCAGCCAGTCACCTCACTCCCGGGTTTAGTCAGAGAAATCAAACAGATGATGATGTGTAGCTACACTAGCATTAGCTGCTATCTTAACAAATATGCTAGTTTTATTGCACTTTATAGCTTTTATAGCTGTCATGTAACATTAATGCTAGTCTAGTGTTACATCACCAACACTAGCATGCTAGCTAACTTAGCTAATAATTTGCTATCTACAAATTGGTGTTTCGGTACTTCTTAGCTATCCCTAGCTAATTCAACTCACACTAACTGAAGCATCAACTTTCGAGTTAATAGTTGGTTCATGAAATGTAAATAATTACGTCATAACATAAATTCCTTCTATAAAATTTCACACAATTGATTTAACACAAATTTTCTCCTAACATTATTATTCACTACCTAGCGTATTAGCTAGCTAATGTTAACCACCAAGCTGAATTTAGCATAGCTAACTAACTAGCATTAACTGAAACACCAGTTTGTAATTAACACTTCTATATCATTGCATATTGTATAAATAATTTTAAATCATTTTAATTTTAACAAACCTTAATGAAAGCAACAATTATCATTGATTTCTTCATTCTTTTGTTCCAACTTGAACTTTCCCACATTCACTCACACTTCTGTCCAATCGATGTCATATCGGAATCATCACAATTCCTGCCTTCTGATTGGGAAAACATTCACGTCAACCTTTCAGTAAGAAATCCGTGTTTGAGTTTCGGGATCTTTCTGATCAGATAGTGAGGTGACTATGGCTACGTTTACATGCACATCAATATTCTGATATTAATCGGAATTTGTCGATATTCTAATTAGTATTGAGTCATTCATGTAAACGCTGCAATCTGATTCAGATTAAGACAATATTTTGATTCCCCAAATTCCGATTCCCGTTCCTGGAATATCCTTGTTTTAATCGGAAATTTGTTGAATGTAAACACCTTATTCAGAAAATCCACTGAAAGGAGATACATGCGCAGCTCAGCCTGCAAGGAATTATGGGTGCTAACAGATGCTTAGCTGTACGCTAGGTGTTTAGGAACAGCAACTCAGGCAAACTTACAACAACCAAACCACGTATACAGGAATATTCCGACTCCTGTACACATATAAACATCGTATTCAGAATACGGCTGCAACCCGAATACAGACCTTAAACAGAATTTAATGTGCATGTAAACGTAGCCTATGACTCCATGAACTCTTAAACCAGATTAAATCAGAGTTTGTAATGAATTAAAGCTGATTAAATTACTACCAACTTCAGGTCTGTTTTATAGATTAGATTAGAAAGAGAAGCTCTAAGTTCCAGTTCAAATCAGTTCCTGTTCTCACTTACGTTACAGCAGCTATAAACAGTTGTTCTCTCACCAGCCTCTCTATTTTCTCTCTTAAAGGTAATAAAACAAAAATAAATGCAGCTTGTCATGTTACGAAGATCCTGAAGATGTTGGAAAACTGCTGTTATAGCAAACTAATCAGAATAACAGAACTCCTCGTAAACTCTCTCACGTGACCTGAACACGCTTTAACGTTTAAAACCAGTGTGATAAAGACGACGTTGTCTGCGTTAACTGAACAACGACACTTTTAATACATTTTTCTGACCAAATCAAGGTAAAGAGATAAAAAATTTCTGCATATCTTAGCAGAAACGAAATGTGCTCCAAGAGACCATAGATGGTAATGTGGGAGTGTCTTTTAGTCCATATAAGGAAGTCTTAACATTCATTTAAGGAATAATGTCACTAATGTTGATATACACACACGTGTTTTTTGATAGATTTGTTTAGAAATGTTTATAAAATTCACCGCCGATGCCGGCGAATGTAAGCTAACCTGACAGGACATTTTTTACAAAAAACTATGACTACTTAGAAATGTTTGAAGGAACTCAAACTCAAAGACACGCCCACCTTTCTGTTGGCGCCACACAGACTTGAGGAAATTCTCACCGTAAATGTTAGCATCTTTGTGGCTGAAAATCGTTTTCAACTAAGCCAATTGGAGAAAACGGTTCATTAATGAAGTGCTCCTGAGTTTTAGTGTGCTCTTACATTATAAACCCCCTCACTACACACACACACACACACACACACACACACACGTTTGTCTTACTCTCCTTGTGAGGACCTTCCACTGATATAATTAAGAATGCAGCTAATTAATGCTATGCTAAACCTAAATATAACGCTAACCTTAACCTCAGTAACTCAGTAACTACAACATCTCTTGTAGATGTTTAAAAAAAGCTGCAGTTTTTGGTAATGAAAAGCAGCTTTAAGGTCAGAACTGTCAGATATCCCTGTCCCTGTGGGGACGTTTTGGTTCTCGCTAGGGTATAAATACACACACACACACACACACACACGCAGATGTGTGTGTGTAAAACCCCGGACACACCCAGGTGTCAGCTACAGGTCAAGGCATGTTTTCTAAACCTCTCGACTGTTAGTCTGAACTTCTCAAAGTTTACGTTTAGGTTGTTTGTGTATGTTTTTTTTTTTCTGGCGTACCTGCACATGTCAACGAAAACCTGGAAGTTCAGCTTCTTGATCTTCTTCTCGCTGAGCCAGTAGCCCACTCGCTTCCCTTTCACAAACGTCTGCATCTCCGTAACTGAAATCAAAAATAAAATAAAAACAGTTTCTGTTTCTGTTGTCTTCTTACTTTAACACCAGAATCCCAATAAATCATAACATCCAGGAGTTTAAATGCACTGGAGCTCCAGAGATCTCACTTGATGAGTAAAAATAAATCGTTGTGTGTCGTTATAGTGAGAATTATACTGATGATGGAACACAGACTTCGTACATTTTTTGTAAAAGTATTGAAATATTTTCCACAGAGAAGCTCGTTATTATAACTGCTGCGTTTATGCTTTATGCATTTGAACTCTTATTACGGAAAAACCACATACACGTCACTCGTTATGAGTAAATATGAGATGACACGTGAGAAAGTTAGATAAATATATGAAATTAACATTAACATAAACAAATTCAAAACCACAAACATTTCACACGTGATCGTATTCACGAGTAAATATCAGAACACACGTAAGAAATGTGAAATTACGTTTAAAAATGAAGAATATTAGTAACATTCAATTAACATTAACATAAACAATTATTATAGTTATTATAAATAATAACAAATACTAGTACTAGACTGCTTAGGGAAAAATCATGAAAATTTCACACGTGATCGTATTTATGAGTAATTATTGGAACGCACGTGAGAAACTGTGAAATTTAGTTAAATACAATTAACATTAACATTAACAATTATTATAGTTATTACAAATAATAAAAACATTAGCACTAGCCTGCTTAGGGAAAAACCACGTCCGTTTCACACGTGATCGTATTTACGAGTAAATTTCAGAACACACGTAAGAAATGTGAAATTAAGTTTAAAAATAAAAAATATTATTAACATTCAATTAACATTAGCATAAACAGTTATTATAGTTATTACAAATAATAAAAACACTAGCACTAGACTGCTTAGGGAAAAATCACGTACATTTCACACGTCATACGTTTTCCACATGTGATTACTTGAGTTAATGTGTGATTACATCTGAGTAGGGTGTTAAAGTGCATTTCACTGTTAGGTTTTTAAAAAGTATATAAAAAATGATTAACAATAAATTAACATTAAAGTAAAAATGTTGTTAAATTATTAAAAATAAACAAATCATTAGAAAAATCATGTGGAAAAAAATAAAAACACGTGCACTAGGCTGCTTATGGGAAAAACACACTCATTTGTCATGTGATTACGTGAGTAAATGCGTGATCACGTGTGAGAAACGTGTTAAAGTGCACTTCGGCGTTATACAGATTAATTCATTACATTTAAAAACTGTTAAATATTAAATTAAAATATTAAACCAACAAACTTTAATAACCTTAAATAAAAAATTTATTATTGCGGGAAGAAACATGCCTTGAAGTGTACTTGTGGGAAAAAAAAACATATACGTTCCAAATAAATAAAAAATAATAAATTAATAAAATATATTTTTAAAAAATATATTAGATTAAAAAAAAATTTGCACTGAATTAACTAATAAAATATAAAAAATATTAAATAATTAAAAAATAAATGAAAAATAACAACACATGCACTACTTTCTGTGTGTGTGTGTGAATCTGACACATGAATAGTGGAATGAAGAATCAGAAGATTTTATTTGATATTATTTTAAACCGTAAATGAAACATATTTTCCTGATATTAATGATGAGAACTCGGAATAATTACACGATAATGATTTAACACGATAATGATCCATCATCTTCCCACTTTTCCCTGAAACTCCATACCTGTGCCAGGAGCATACACTGGATTAAAGTTTGTGTGTGTGTGTGTGTGTGTGTTGGAGGTGAGCTCAGAGAGAGAGAGAGAGAGAGAGAGAGAGAGAGAGAGAGAGATCTTTAGAGGATGTAGAAGCTCCACTGTACCTCTCAGCTGGAATCCCGTGTTTCTGCTCAGTCCAGTCCCACACTGCTGATTCTTTAAACACTGCTGTTGTGTGTGTGTGTGTGTGTGTGTGTGTGTGTTTTCCCTGTTTCTAATTGTACACACCTCCACTGCTCTCTCTCTCTCTCTCTCTCTCTCTCTCTCTGAGTACACGTTTAACTTCTCCACGTCTCTCTATCAGGAGTCCGGTGCTCCATACTCTCTCTCTCTGTCTCTTTCACTCTCTCTCTCTCTCTCTCTGTCTCTTTCACTCTCTCTCTCTCTGTCTCTTTCACTCTCTCTGTCTCTCTCTCTCTCTCACTCTGTCTCTCTCACTCTGTCTCTCTCTCACTCTGTCTCTCTCTCTCTGTCTGTCTCTCTGTCTCTCTTTCTCACTGTCTGTCTCTCTCTCTGTCTCTCTCTCTCTCTCACTCTGTTTCTCTCTCTCTCTCTCTCTCACACACACACTAACACACTGCAGCTCCGCGCGCGCTCTCACTCACCGGCTGTCAGACTCAGTTGCTCAGCGACTTTGTTTTGATTGACAGCGTGACGTCAGACCCGACGCACACAGAGGCCCCTCCCCGTGGGGGTGGGACTTAGTCATAAAGCATGCTGAGTACTTTTGTTTCTGGATTTAAACTTCTAGACTTATTTTTTTAGACAGGTTAAATAGGGTGAGTATAAAAAGTTTACACACCCCTGTTGACATTGTAAGTTTTTGTGACGTAAAAAAAATAATACCAGCATAAATCATGTCAGAGCATGTCTGCTTTAATGTGATACAGCAACCAAGCAATACAAGTGAAAAACAAAGAATTGTTATAGGGGAAAAAAAAAGCTTCTTTTGCTTGTTGTACAGCACTCAGTGGTTTTGGGTAAGAGTCTGTAAACTTATCACATCTTCATTTGGCAGTTTTATTCCACTCTTCCTTACAAAAATGTTACAGATCTTTCAGATTTCGAGGGGATCTCCTGTACACAGCCTTCTTCTAGTCATTCCATGGGTTTTTGATAGGATTTAGAGCTAGGCTCTAGGCTCTGATTGGGCCTTTCCAAAACATTGATCTTCTTCTTCTAAAGCCAGTGAAGGTTTTATGTCAAGATAGCTTGGTATTTGGAGTTATCCATGATCCCCTCTATCTTCACTAGAGCTCCAGTCCCAGCTTCATAGCATGATGCTGCCACCACCATGCTTCACCGTGAGTATGGTGTTGTTTGGGTGATAAGCTGTCTTGTTTTTGCACCAAACATATCTTTTAGACTTACACACAAAATGTTCTACCTTGGTCTCATCAGACCATAACACATTTTTCCACATGTTTTGGGGTGATTTAGTTGAGCTTGGATGTTTCTTTTTGTGCGAAAGGGTTTCCGTCTAGCCGCCCTACCCCATAGCCCAGACGTGTGAAGAATATGAGAGATTGTTGTCATATGCAGAGAGTAATCAGTACTTGTCAGATATTCCTGCAGCTCCTTTAATGTTGCTGTAGGTCTCTTGGCAGCCTTCTTGATAAGATTTCTTCTTGTTCTTTCATCAGTTTTTGAGGAACATCCTGTTCTTGGTAATGTCACTCTGGTGCTCCATTTTCTGAAAAATTTCAGGGTTGGGAGGGGAGGGGTGTGAATACTTATGCATAAAGTGGTATATCTTGTTTGTGTGATTGGACACTGTGACATCACAGGTCCCTTCAGGACAAACTGGAGTAAAAAACAATCCTTAACAATTCAGTAAAAACTGCGGCTGCTGAAATGCCCTCTGGTCATCTGCTCATTTAGAGGAACTGTGTGAGCGTGAGCACATGAAAAAAGACGTGAAAAAAAGTCAATATGTAGTCCTTTTTTTCACAAAAAGTAAACCAACATTCAGAAACCAGGTGGGAAAAAATAAGTACACCCTTCCTACTTCCACAATCATTAAGAGAGTAATTATCAGCGAGGTGTTACTAATGAAATGCACAAGATTAGTTAATTATCAGGAAGTGTGACTAACTCTATAAAAGCTGAAGTTTTGGCAGTTTGATGTTCTGAAGCACTCAGGTGTGTGTCTACATCATGCCAAGAAGAAAGGACATCAGCCATGACCTCAGAGAAGCGAATGTTGCTGCTCATCAATCTGGGAAGGGTTATAAGGCCATCTCCAAACAAATTTGAAATTCACCATTCTGCAGTGAGAGGATTGTTTACAAATGGAGAGCCTTCAAGACAGTTACCAATCTTCTCAATAGTGATCGTCCCAACAATTTCAGTCCAAGATCAAACTGTTTAATGCTCAGAGATATAAAGAAAATACTTACAGCTACATCATGTGACCTACAGGCATGGATAAATACAGATATTTCATATTAAATACAGGAAATGACGCATTGTGTAGCGTGTAAAGAGGAAATTTTGCTGTATTTATTAAATTAATTTTATAGGCAGTATTACTTCTATAGTGCACCATGTCACTTTTTTTAATTAACAGCAAAATAAGGACCAATCAGAGAGACTTCAGAGAGACTTGTCTTTGACGCAGATCTATTATCATTTTAATTTATATATATATATATTTATGTATGTATATTTTTATGCATATTTATATGTATTAAATCTAGTGTTTCTTGTACCGGGGATAACAGAAGGTGGTGTTTTCAGGATGAGTCGCTAGAGGGCAGCAGAGGCGCAGCGCGCTGGTGTTAAAGCCACCGCAGAAGCAGCGCTCAAGTACCCGGATGTTCCTGGTTCAAGGAAGTCAGTCATATGACAACAAACCGCAATGGGGCTGCAGTTTATCAGCTTTTTCTCCGTTTAATCTTCTGTAAATAAAATAAAAATAAAACTTCAGAGACCACAGTGAGTACCAGCCGGTGCAAATGTCTGTTATTTTCGGTTATCGGTGAGGATTTGATTGTGAATTATTGATAAATAAATAAAGCTTTCATGTGTGTAAAATCTGCCTTTAAACAATATCTAAAACGCGTCACTGTTTATGTTTAAAGTTTAAAAATATTCGATTCAAACACAAACATTCACGACTTGATGATATGAAGTGGTGTTTTACACCAGGACTGAGCGATATGACCAAAATATCGATATTTATCACGATATATTTCTCTCGATATTTACTGCGATATTTATATCGATATATTTATCACGATATTTATGATATTACGATATTTATAACTATATCTTTTATGATATTTATCACAATATTTATCATGATATTTATTATGATACTTATATCCATATATTTACCATGATATTTATGATATTGTGGTATTTATAACTATATTTTTTATGATATTTCTTACGATATATCCCAAAATATTTATTATGATATTACGATATTTATAACCATATTTGTTACCATATTTATTATGATATTTATCATGATATATTTATCACAGTATTTAGAACAATATTTATTATAATATTTATGAAATTACAATATTTATAACTATATCTTTTACGATATTTATCACAATATTTATTATGATATTTATATCAATATATTTACCATGATATTTATGATACTACGATATTTATCACAATATTTATTATGATATTTATATCAATATATTTACCATGATATTTATGATACTACGATATTTATAACTATATTTTTTATGATATTTATCACAAAATTTATTATGATATTTATCATGATATATTTATCACAGTATTTAGAACGATATTTATTATATTTCTCACGATATATATCATGATATTTATGATATTACAATATTTATAACTATATTTTTTACGATATTTATCACGATATTTCAGTTTATGAAACTTATTTTATTTTAAGAAACTTCCAGCTAAACTTCAGTGTTGTATTTAAGTAAAACTGTAAAAACACTGATTTTGTTAATATTTTTCTAAAATAAATAAATAAATAAAACACTGAAAAGAAGGAAAAGTTTTAAAGATTCGGAACAAAATCGAATCCAATCAGCTGCTTCCAGTCTGTAAAACTTTTTAATCATGATTCATTAATCCGTGATTTCCTCCGAAAACGTGTTTTGTGACGTAACGTATTACGATGTTAATATAACGGAGTGATTTCGCTCGGCTCTGCTTTAATCTCGTGTAACTGTGAGAATAAATGAATCAGTGACTTTTAAACGAACAGAGCGAAAAGTTACAGCGTTACAGATAAAAGCGAAAATCACAGATAAGGACGTAAACATGTACATTTATTTTTTAAAAAATCACAGACGTATTTAGAAATAAAAATATTTATCATGATATTTATATTATCACTGGTCTACAAGGAGAAAGCCTCGGAAATGAAAGTAGCTCAATTTTACTCACTAATAAAGGAAAATTACTAATTAAGTCCTGAGTGTTAATTGGCTCCAGTTTCCACGATGCAGCTTCAGGTCAAAATTGCATCTCAGTAATTCAAAATTAGAAGCGGTGTGTGTGCGATTATGCTCCATAACTTTTCTGCAAAATGTGATATAGCAATGAGAATGGTGTCACACCAATCATTATAAATTTATCTGTTTATTGATACCAATAACATAACTTTCCTTTCATTTATTGTTTTTTTTTTATGTAACATTTTCATGCTTTTTTTTCCTGAAAAACTGACCGAATCTCCACATTTGAATTGACACGTTTAATGCGACAATAATGAGGCGCACAACTCTTGTCCTGATCCCCTATTTTACATCCAAAATATATCCACTTTTGAGATGCAAATGTAACCTCGCCACAAATGTCGCAGAAGTTCTCTGCGTTGTTTACACAGTTTCAAGGCATCTTGGTTTCTGAGGGAAAATATCACGTGACTTTTCGGTGGAAATGTTAAGCAATGACACTTTCACAAGCCACCAAATGTAACTGTCTGATGCGTAGATCTGGCCAAGACAAATGCACTCTGCAATAAAAGACCAATAAATTACAGTTAGGTAACAATCTTTAGTCTCAAAGTGAAGATAAATTGATAAACTTTCATACGGTACCGTTTTCATTGTTCTACCGTACTTTGTCGAGAAGTTACGAGGCTTCATGATCATCACACACACACACACACACACACACACACCCTCGTAGGCAAATACACTCGCCTGTGTATAGATAATTATAAATCTTTATCGTGATCGTGAAATATCTTGAAAACTTACCTTTATCACCTTTATCTCCTTTTCTGATTCATCTAATAAAAATTTGTAAGAATTACCACATTTTATCTCGGAGGTCGATAATTTCCCAAAATTTGTAGACCAGTGTTATATATAATATACATGTCATAATATTTAACATCACAAAATTTATCACAATATTTATCACGGTATTTATCACGATAATTATCATGGTATTTATCACGGTGTTTATCACGGTGTTTAGTACGATATTTATGATATTTATCACGATAATTATCGCAGTATTTATGGTATTTATCACGGTATTTAATACGATATTTAGTATGAGATATTTATTATGATATTTATATTATTATATACAATAATATAAATATCATAATATATAATATCACGGTATTTAGTACGATATTTATCACGATATTTATTGTGAGATTTATTATGATATTTATTTATTATATTAATTTATTATATTATATATTGTTATGAGATGTATTCCGAATTTTTAAAAAAGTCTTAAAATCTTTCCTTGTTTTAAAATAAAAATCTGTTTCTGTAGATTTTCGCATCGTTGAGGTAAAAACACCAGTATAAACTTTATTATTATTATTATTATTATTATTATTATTATTATTATTGAAATGGTTTCCGCAGTAACGAGATTAACGAGATGACACTGGAGACTCCTTCCATAGACGTAAAGTATAAACGTCTCCTCACAGAAAACTTCAGCGTCTCTGTGATTTTTGTTTAAATCTGTTTATTATTATTAAAGAGTCCGAACATCAGCACGAGCGTAAGTCACGTGATTAGCGTTGCCGTGGTGTCGGAGCTGCCGCTGTAGAGAACTAATCAGCGTTGGTGTTTCAGACAGGAGCATGGAGAATGATGAACTTTCGTCAGAGGATGGGATGGATCGGAGTGGCTGTGTACTTGCTGGTTAGCGTCGCTGCGGTTTATTACGTGTTCGAGATCAATCAGACGTACAACCGCCTCACGCTGGCCCACGTGGAGAAGACCAGCGGGACACGCCCACCTCCGCCGCGCGCCGCGGACCCCGACGCCTCCGCAGACTCCGCAGACTCCGCAGACTCCGCCTCCGCGTCCTGGATGCAGGGCGTGAAGTCGTGGCTCCTCCTGCTGCCCTTCTGGCTGTGGGCGGCCATCTTCCTCGTCCCGTACCTGCAGCTCTTCCTCTTCCTCTACTCCTGCACGCGGGCCGACCCCAGAACCGTGGGTTACTGCATCCTGCCCGTCTGCCTCGCCCTGCTCTGTAACAGACACGCCTCCTTCACCAAGGCGTCCAATCAGATCAGCAGGCTCCAGCTGATTGACACCTGATGTGGGCGGGGCTTCGGGACGGTTTTTCACCAGAGCTAAAAAAAAATATCGAAGACGAGACGAGACGAGACGAGCGACGCTTTCTACAGTTTTATACTCAGCGCTGTTCTCTTCATTCCGCTCTCTCGCACCTTCTCACTAAATTTCTACAAACATCTTTCTACCTTTTTCTTCTTTTCTTTTCCTTTTGAAATAAATCAGTGCTTTAAACCCCTGATGATGATGATGATGATGATGATGATGAATGAACCAGTGACTCGATTATTTTAATTTTTTTATTTAACAGTCTGGACCTGATGCACCAGAGTGAAAATAAAAACAAGAATAAATAAATGACTTCATTTTTTTAAATAATAAACAATAATAATTATAATAAGATTTATATTTTTTTAAAAACTTGGACTAAACATGATGTGATTAAAGTGGTCGTAAAGTTACGTGTGTAATTCTGACTTTATTTTTATTATGTCTTTACGTATTCCTCAGTTTGTTTATTTTTGTGTTTATTGACTCGGTTTTAATAAACTACACAATTTTATTGTTCTAAAATAAATCTGGAAAAAATAAATGTAAAAAAAAATTATATAAATATATATAAAAGTGTTAATATTTACCTAAAGAGACAAATACAGAAATTTTATAAAATGTAATTTGAGACAATATATTTATTCAAATTAGTGAGAAATTTAAATAAATAAATAAATAAACGGAGGAATATATAGAAGTTGAAATTAATTAAAGGAGAAATAAAAATCTTTTATAATCTTTTAAAATACATGAATTATTTTCTGATTTAAAAAAACAAAAGAAAGAAAAATGTACTTGCATTGATATTTTATTAATTTAATTTATATACAATTTTATTCTTTGATTTTATTTGATCATTTTGGCAGATTTTATTTTTTCTTTTTACCCAAAACTGGGATAAATTTCTACATTTTCATTTTGTTTCCTGCAGAAAGTGTTACAGATTTTCTTCCTTTTCTGCTGTTTGAACACCTGAGAGGCGTCTCGTGGGTCTTTTGTTATCGTGATAAACACAAATATAGAAATATACTTCAGTGTTTATGTGAAAAGTTTCAATTCTTTTTTTAAAAAATCACTTGAAATAAGAGTCTGATAAAAAAAAAATTAAAAATTCATCATCAATCTGCATTTTAAAAATAAATAAATAAAAAACACAGTGAGTTAAACTTCTGAGTTTTTTTTTTAAATATTAATTTTGTTTTTTTAATAAAAGTATCGGTGAGTTTCGGACATCGCTGCTTTTCTCCTCCACACGTTTATGTTTACGAGTAAAAGAACATTTATGTGATGATTAATGTGTGTTTTTTTACTAAATAATAAATAAATCAGTGTTTAAGAACATTTTCATATTTTCAGTAACTGATGAAAAAGAAAATAAATCAGAAACTTGAACACAGTTTTACTCGGATATTCATCACGCCTCTGCTCCGACTCTAAAACTCACAAATCAGCTGGACAAACGGTCGAGTGCAAAAGTTTGTGCCCCCCTCAGACAGAATGAGCTGCGTTGCGTTTCGGAGGTTTAAAGTGACTTCATTATTAAAACTCACCGAAAGAACCAAACGGAGTATGTTTAGATAGAAATAATAAAAAATATCAAACTTTTTTTTTTAACCAACTTTTTAAAAATAAGTACAAAAGTTTGTGCCCCCCTCCCCTTTATGAATGAGAGAAATGTTCAATGAATAAATTTTCCTTTTTTTCCTCCTTTTTCTTTCATTTCCTCTGAACAGATTTTGGAGAACAAAACCGTTTTCACAAATAATATATTTTTTTTTTAAATATTTTGGGGTAATTTTGCATATTTTGGATTGTTTCATTTCTTCTTCCCTCCCTCAAAACATATATATATATATATATATATATATATATATATATATACACAATTAGAAATAAATAAATAAATAAAACAATAAATAAATCATCCATGGGGCACAAACTTTTGCACTCTGCAGTATACTCAAATTGTTTATTTATTATTTTCAAATCAGAGCTGTAGAATAATAATAATAATAACAACAACAACAACAACAAATAATAATAATAATAATGGTGTTAATGAGGTCACGTGATCGTCATCATCAAAAAATAAATAAATAATAATAATAAAATAAAGAGTTCTCGATTAGTTTTGTACCAAAGAGCAGAGACACCGGATTAAACACTTTACTGCCTTTTACTGTGTGATTTATTTTATAATTTATTTTCTCTGTGACGTGTTTTTTCACGCTGGTTTCGTGTAAAAGGGCTCGAGGGGGTTTTTAATGCTGTAATAATTCTAATAAACGGATGTTTTTTGTCATGTGACTGATTTATTGCCTTTTCACAACCTCAGTGCTCTTTTTTTTTAAATAAAATAAAAATAAAAACAAAGAAAATAAATGTTTGGTAGAAAAATCTTCATGTTTTTCACTTTAATGTCTTTATTAAAAAAATTGAGATTTATTTTGTGATTTTTTTTTCTTAATTCAGCTCCAACGTATTTACAGGAAAAGTGTTGATTAGTTTCCAGTAATGATCTTCCCTTTACATGGTGTGTTTTTTTTTAATCTTTGTAACCTCGTCTCCTCACTGAAGGTTCATTTATCAGTTCAGGAAAAAAAAAAGGGACCAAAAAAAATCCTCCTGGGTTTTAGGAGAGTTGCTGCTCAGGACGGTGTGACGCTCTTCAGTCGCTTCGCTGGAGGTTCGGACTTTAATTTAACTGCAGCGGTTTCTGTAGCGGCGTCTTCATCATCACCCTCCTCTTCCTCATCCTCCTCATCCTCGTCTTCTTCCTCCTCATCCTCCTCTTCATCATCATCATCATCTAGAGGGAAAAGAAGAGGGAAGAAGTTTTAAAGTCACTTTAAATCCACGTATTATTTTCCCTCTTCACTCGCACCAGAATGAATCCTGACCAGTTTACATCATCAGCAGAACTTTACTTTTTAAATCATATATGCAAATGAGGTAATGGAGCAATTAATTATAATAATTTTTACAATATTACAACATTTCTTGTGTCACTTTTTTAGAGTGACATCTCCTTCACATCACTGTATTTGTGTTGTTTATGGAAATTTATGGAAAAACATCACACATGAGAAGTGTGCAGTGATTTCAGGGTTAAAATTAACACAATTTAAATATAAATAAAGAACTGAATGTTATTAAAAGTGGATTAAAGTCGTATAAAATGTGTGGGATGTTGTGGAGGTTCCTGAGGAAAAGAAAACAGAGAAAAGGATAAACAGATGATTTAGAGAGAAAAATAAATCATTACAGAGTGAAAGAGAAAGTTTTTATAAACACTACACAACATTACACTTTTAAAATCATTTAAAAATAAAGTCTGTAAAACGTGTCTTTAGAAATATGGAAATAGTTCGTGGTGACCAAAAACAGAAAGTTATTATGATCTTTCATTTTCTGAACTTTTTTTTATTCCTCAGAAAATTTTCCTTCTTCATGCAACTCGCTTTAATATGCAAATGAGCAGGAGGAATCGATGAATATGCAAATTAGCCTATGACATCATTCGGTCACTTTTAATTGTTTGTTTGTTTATTTATTTATTTTATTTTATTTTGTATTGTCCCGTGATAAAGAGTTTATGAAACACTGATTTCAGGGGTGTGTGTGTGTGTGTGTGTGTGTGTGTGTGTGAGGTGTAAAACTTTAGCTGCACTGTTTACGTCATAACGTTTGTCCAGCTTCTGACCCGGAAGTGAATAGTCGAAATAAATAAGTAAGTAAGTAATCGATGGTTTGACATTTAATAAATCAAAAGACACTTATTTATAGTTTGTTTGTAACTAAGGAATATGTTTAAACTCCCAATCCTCTCTCTGTAATTAGCTCGTTAGCTCACCGCACGCGCGACATTCTCCTCTCGCCGCGTTTAAACTCTTCTCCTCTTCCACGAGCTCCGTTAAAACCACCGAAATCTCCGAGTTTATCTTCTTCACTCCTTCGATGAGGGATTTTAAATTATTCTCCGCCTCCACTGTGAACTTGCTCGTTCTCCCGTCTTTACATTTCAGCTCTCCCTTCAACGCGCACGCCATGTTTGTTGACTAGAAGCTGCAACCTCCGACCTCTGACCTCTGGCGGAAGTGAAACGCCAGGTACCTGATATGTCAAAGGCACCGCCATATTGGATAGGGCTCAGTCGCGCTGTGACCGGATGTAAGAGTCAGAACAAGAGAATTGTTTACTGGATAAAGGAAGATTGTACATGTGTGTTGCTCTCTTATGAGGGACTTTGTGCTTGAGTTAGAGCAGAAATGTTGTTACAGTTATTTATAAGAATAATTAATAATATTGTGCTGCTGATCAGAAGGCTGTGAGTTCAAATCCCAGCACCAGCCAGCTGTCAGAGTTGGGTTCCTGAGCCAGGCCCCCGTTTAACCCCATTTTTCTCACTTGGAAGCTGTTTAAAATAAAATTTTTCAGCGAATGTATATGAACATACATATATACATATGGGGAGCTGTACTGTAGTGGCTTTGGGGCTGCAGTTGCCACGAGCAGCTTCGTACTCAGGACTCCATCAGTGGACAGTGGATAGATTTTAACCAACAGGACTTCTTGCGAAAACTGTGATGAATTTACTGGTTGCACAATTGCACTATTTGTCCATATAGTACACAATAATAGAAGGGATTTATTTATAATCACACTATCCGTTGCACCCAGATGAGGATGGTTCCCTTTTGAGCCTGATTCCTCTCTAGGTTTCTTCCTCATATTGTATCAGGGAGTTTTTCCTCGCCACCATCGCCTCTGGCTTGCTCATTAGGGATAAATTCACATATTTACAATATATTTTTTTTGAATCCATTTATTTCTGTAAAGCTGCTTTGTGACAATGTCCATTGATAAAAGTGCTATACAAATAAAATTGAGTTGAATTGAACACAGAATATGTTTAAAAAAGCAAATATACAGAGCTGTACAGTGTACAGAGTTACTATATAGTGTGTAAAAAATAAAAGTGTGTTTTTCCATAGTGCAAACTGTCTGTGTGTGAGGTAGAAATATGCAAATTCTCTCAGGTATCCTCGTTCAGTAGCCGGATGGCCTGAGGGTAGAAACTCCTCCTGAGTCTCTCTGTGTTGGTCCTCAGGATCCGGTAGCGCTTCCCTGATGGGAGCTCTGAGAAGAGACTGTGTCCGGGGTGGAGAAAGTCTTTTACGATCCTCCTGGCCCTGGTCTTGCAAGAGAGATAGGGATAAATTCACACATTTACAGTTTATATTCTGAATTTATATATATATATATATATTTCTGTAAAGCTGCTTTGTGACAATGTCCGCTGTTAAAAGCGCTATACAAATAAAATTGTATTGTTTTGATCATATCAGTTTTCACTCCAGCTAGATTTCCGTTCTGATCAGAAGGTTGTGGGTTCAAACCCCAGCACCACCAAGATGCCAAAGACAAAGACTCTAACTCATTTTGTTCAACTGTAATCCACTTTGGATTAAAAAAAAAAAAACTGTAAAAACATTTAAAACTGACAGGATTTATCTTGGTTTATGATCTTTCTGTTCAAACATACATTTATCCCACACTACAGAAATTGTAAAATAGGTTTAAAATATTAACCAGTGCATGCATATTTATATTTATCACCATTAATATGTGTCATGTTTTATATCTGCACCACCAAACTGTATGAAAATCGATTGAACATAAAGCGAGTTACAGCAGTAGCCATGCGTCTCTCAGTCTCTTTTATTGAATTCGGACCTTTCCAATATGGCGGACGCGTTGACGTGTCGCACAAGCTAGCAACACCGGCTAATGCCGTGTTCACTGTTTTGCTACATCTCTTAACGGCTTGGGCGAGTTTTATTTAGTAAATAAAAACAACATATGATGCAGTGTAGCCGGTGTGTAAACATATATAAACATATATCGGGCATGAAATAGTGAAACATAGTTTTATCTCAGTGGATTAAAAAAAATATATATATAAAATATATACATATAAATATATCATTCACAGCAAAACACCAGTATAGATTTTCGCGCCAAAACAGCGCTGATTTGCATAAACCGGAAACGGAAGTAGTTTGTTGTTAACGTTGTAATGTAAAAAAATAAATAAATAAATTAGAACAATTAATAAAATAAAATAAAATAAAATAGGTATGTTATTAGATGATATAACGGTAATGCGAATCAATATTGAGTAAGCGTTTTAAATTTAGTTATTATTATTATTTCGCGATGAGGAGGTGAAGCGGAAGTGATAGTGATAGTGACAGTGTGAGCGCGCGCGCGCAGGCTGTGTGTGTTAGTGTTAGTGTTAGCAGCAGCAGCAGCAGCAGTATGGCGGCGGCGGCGGCGGAGGGAGAGGGAGAGGAGGTAACCGTGTCTCTGGTGGATGTGCTGGAGGAGGATGAGGAGCTGGAGCAGGAAGCCTCGGCTGTGCTCGGAGGCAGCGACTCGGAGAAGTGCTCATATCCGGAGGTGAGGAGTAAACAAACAACAACAACAACAACAACAACAACTACACCACAATCTGGAAGTTTGTAGCTGGAGGGCAGATTATAAACACACACACACACACACACACACACACACACACACACACACACACTAGTTACATAAATAAATCTACATCTGATATGAAACACACTCCTTCTTCTTCTTCTTCTTCTTCTTCTTCTTCACTGTGTCTAAAACTGCTCTATAAAAAAATAAACAAGTCGCCATGATGTCTATCCAAACTCACCCCCTTATCCACTCCATAGTGCACTCCTTTAGGGAGTTTCTGTATCATAGCATTATTTTCATAATTATTTTAGTTATTGTGTTGTAGGTGTCAGACCAAAAAGCAGATTTACCCTCAAATCCCACAATGCACTGCGTTTATTTGGGCAAAAATTGTGTGATGCAGCTCAGAGCTCAGGTTCTTAAACTGCAGTCCATGATCATGATCTGGGAGGAAATAAAAAATGGTTTCAGTGGCTGAAATCACAACCAACATTACCAGAGTTATTATATTTAGGGGTCCAAGCACTGAAGGCAGCTCGGACTGAAAGGAAAAGAACCGGCGCTGAAAATATTACAGAAATAATGTTCAGGAAGTAAATCCATACTGAGAGAGTCTGAGGAGTTTATTTCGTTGTTAAAGGGATCCAAGGCTTCAGAAAGTCTGATATTCGCTGATGAAGAGTTTACAGGAAGCAGAAAGCAGGGATTAGGGGAGTAAAATTATAAAAGTGATGCATTGTGGGACGTCACTGGATGACATGCGCTGCACTTTTAGACATTTAGATGTTTTAGATCAAGACAAGATGTTTATTGTCATCACAGCTACATACAGTGTGAAGGACACAGTGAGATGAAATAAGGTGTAAGATACACATGTAGGACATAAATAAAGTACAACAGGAAGTGTGTGTGTGTGTGGGAAACAGAGTGTAAATACTCCAATCACAAAAAGAACATTTAACAGTAAGACATTACAATAAACACAGGGTCCAAAATGTCTCCATACAATGGACGCTTTTTAGCAACTTTATTTACAAAACTTCCTCGACATGATCGTCATTTCTGTGTACAGTTCTGTGTAAAAGTCTCAGGCACGTGCAAAGAAATGCTGTAGAGCAAAGATGCCTTCAAAAATAATGAAATTAAATGTTTCTACATTTTAAAAAATACTATAAAGAGCAGTAAACAGTAATAAATGAAACAAAGTCAATATTTGGTGTGATGATCCTTCGCTTTAAATAAAATAAA
>CM040472.1:18898839-18914748 GCA_022758105.1 Pangasianodon gigas | reverse complement strand
CTCTCTCTGTCTCACTCACTCACTCACTCTCACTCTCCTGCTCTCTCTCTCCCTCTCCCTGTATGTCTCACTCTCTCTCTCTCTATCTCCCTGTGTGTCTCTCTCTCTCTATCTCCCTGTGTGTGTCTCTCTCTCTCTCTCTCACTCCCTGTGATTCACTCTCTTCCTCCCTGTCTCTCACTCTTTCACTCTGTGTGTCTCACTCTCACTCTTTCTCTCACTGTGTCGCACTCTCTTTCCCTCTCACTCTCTCCCCCTGTGTGTCTCACTCTCTTTCTCTTTCTCTCACTGAGTCTCACTCTCACTCTCTCTCTCCCTGTGTTTCACTCTCTTCCTCCCTGTCTCTCACTCTTTCTCTCCCTGTGTCTCACTCTTTCCATCTCTCTCACTCTCTCTCTCCCTGTTTCACTCTTTCTCCCTCTCACTCTCTCCCTTTGTCTCATGCTTTTTCTCTCTGTTTCTCACTCTTTCTCTCATTCTTTCCCTCTCTCCCTGTGTGTCTCACTCTCTCTCTTTGTCTCTCTCATTCTGTGTGTGTCTCACTCTTTCAAAGTCAAAAGGTTGCTTTATTGGCATGACAAATATTAACGTTTATATTGCCAAAGCTTGGATACAGACTTTGGGAACAAATTAGAAAATAACTCTCTCTGTCTCACTCTCTTTCTCTCTCTCATTGTGTGTGTGTGTGTCTCACTCTCTCACTTTCTCTTCTCTTCTCTCAGCACTTGGGCTGTGTGGTGCCGGAGTGTGTGGAACTTCAGGAAATGATCTGTGAGTCCTGCATGAATAAATCTCCGTTCCTCTGGACCTACGCTGCTCACCTGGCCGGTACGGCTTCGTTATTTAACGACCGTTCTGTATTTATCATGTGGCTGTTTTAATTTACAGACTTTATTTAATTTAATGTAATGTTATTTCCTCAGTGCCTCCTACAGTGAAAGTGTGTAAAGAAGAGGAGGACAGTGTGAGAGTGGAGGTGGAGCATGATGAAGAGGAAAATAAAACAGACGTGAAGAGCTCGCTGAATGAAAAGGTATCGTGTGTGTGTGTGTGTGTGTGTGTGTGTGTTATCATGGCTGACCACTAGGTGGCAGTGTAATACTGTTAATGCTGTTAATAACGTTCCAGCCTTAACGTGTCTCAGAACTCACTTGTGTTCTGTGTGTGCTGGATTTATTTTCCGCAGGTGGAGGTGTGTGAGCAGGTGGAGGTGAACGGGACGGCTGGCTGTAAGAGGAAGCTGCAGGAGCTGGAGGCTGAAGGTTCAGGGTGCAGGTTTGAGGAGGTGAAGTCGTCGGGGAAGAGCCGGGTTCAGCAGGGAGCCGTGTTCTGGCCTGCAGCGTGGCGCACTAAACTCTGTTCCTGTCAGCACTGTAAGGTACAACACACACACACACACACACACACACACAGCTGTGTCAGCAACCCTGATCACACGTCTGTGTATCGTCTTTTTGATTTAAAAATTTTTTTTTCATCACAGTCATCTGTGCCGAATGTAATAACAATATTAGAGCCAAGTTTCTGAACAATTTTTGTGAGTGTGTGTGAGTGTGTGTGAGTGTGTGTGAGTGTGTGTGAGTGTGTGTGAGTGTGTGTGAGTGTGTGCGAGTGTGTGCGAGTGTGTGGCTTATATCAGCCTGTGATGCTGTGTGATTGCAGAGTGTGTTAGCGTGTGTGTGTGACTGCAGAGTGTGTTAGTGTGTGTTAGTGTGTGAGAGAGTGTGTGAGGTTTATAGAGTGTGTGTGTGTGTGATTGCAGAGTGTGTTAGTGTGTGTTAGTGTGTGAGAGAGTGTGTGAGGTTTATAGAGTGTGTGTGTGTGTGATTGCAGAGTGTGTTAGTGTGTGTTAGTGTGTGAGAGAGTGTGTGAGGTTTACAGTGTGTGTGTGTGTGTGTGTGTGTGTGTGTGTGATTGCAGAGTGTGTTAGCGGAGGGCGGCGTGTCCTTCCTGTTGGATGAGACCGATACGGTGCTCGCGTATGAGAATAAGGGCAAAACCACGGAGCAGGCGAACGGAGGCGAAGCTCGAGACCCGCTCATGTCTGCACTCAACAACCTGAACCACGTGCAGCAGCTCGAGATCATTCACGGTACACACACACACACACACACACACACACACGCGCGCACACACACGCAAACAAACACACACACACCCACAAACACACACACACACTCGCTCAGACACACACACTCGTGCACACACACACACACACACTCACTCACTCACACACACACACACACACACACTCACTCACACACTCACTCACACACACATACACTCACTCACACACTCACACACACTCACACACTCTGCAATCACACAGCATCACGGGCTGATATAAACCTCACACACACATACACACACTCGCTCACACACACTCGCGCACACACTCACTAACTGACTCACACACACACACACACTCGCTCATGGACACACTCACTCACTCAGACTCTCACGCTCACACACACACTCTCACACACACACACACACACACTCTCACAGCGGGGTGGGCGTTGGAATAGTGGTAGTTAGAGAAGACCATATTTGGGTGAGTCAGTACCCACTTGGTGCTGTGTTAACGTACTGATGTGCTAAAACTGTGCACCTGAACACGTCCAAGGCTGTGTGTAATTGTGTGTAATTCATGTTGCGTATCTTCTGTAGAGTATAACGACATGAAGACGGAGCTGAAGGATTACTTACAGAGATTTGCAGCGGAGGGAAAGGTACGCTCCTTTAATCCTCACTCACACTGCTGTTCATTAACACTGTGTTCTGTCTCGTTACTGATGAGGAGCCAAAACTATAAACACATCGTCTTAACATCTTTTCGTTGCCTAAACAGGTTATTAGACTTTACTCTTTTTTCCATGTCTTAGTGTTTATAATGCACTGTGTAGGGTTTATAACACCTTACTCCTTCATAATGAGATCAAACAAGGCCACGCCTACAAGCTTCGTCTAAACCCCGCCCTAACGCCAGAGTCACTGTTTCCACCATTTTCCTGGAACAGCATGATTACAATTTTTTATTTTATCTATTTATAGTTACATTTAATGTCTGTGAAACAAGTTCGTTCCTGTTCTCACTTACGTTATAGCAGCTATAAACAGTCGTTCCCTCACCATCCTCTCTTTCTTTTTCTCTCTTTCTTGAAGTTAGTAAGACAAAAAAAAAAAATCGCAGCTTGTCATGTTACCGAGAAACTTAAAGTTACAGCTTTGCCTCTGACTGTTACAAAGCGCTGACACTGGAGACTCCTTCCATAAATGTTAAATAAACAGGAAACTTCACCATATCAGCAACTTTTATAACACGCATATTATTATTATTAGTGGAGCATCCACCATACAAGTCCCTCTGAATGAGCTGTTGCTATAGAAACGATAACATATTAGATCGGAATAATTTATAAACCTGCGTCACAGTCAGAGCTGCTGTTATAGGAAATTAATCAACACTTTCTGAATCCAGACTATAACGGCGTCTTTGGTCAGATCACTTCTTAGGTTTTCCGTCGCTGTGATAGTCGTGGGCGGGTTTTAAAACAACCAATCAGCAAAGACCTGTTCACATCACTTATTTTACAAACCGATCAAAGTGTGTTGGAATAAATAAGTCCTGTCCATACAAATATTCTGTTTTCGTTCAGAAGTGCATCACCCTGCGGAAGAAAAGTGTAGTTTGTTGCAGTTTGTGAAAGAATTTGATCAAATATACGCATGAGATTCGGTTAATTTACCTGTAAAGGTAAATATTTAAGCACAATTATGTCATTTTGTGCATCGTAGTGATGCGTAATGAGAGAATCGTGCTGTGTCTAAGACGTGTTATAAAACTTTTCTAAAAAATTTGGCAGTTGTGCATTTTGGTTTCTCCCATGGTTGTCTTGGTTGTAAATCCGTATTCAGTAAACGTTTCGGCGTATTTTCGTGCTCGTTTCCGTGACTTCTATTGTTGCACTGAGATCAGAGTTTTTTGAGAAACTAGCAGAGCTAGACGTGTGGAGAGAATTTGTCCGTTTTATTCGCTGAACTCTTGCACTAGTGTGGTGTATCAGGACTCATGAAGAGTGTCAGCGATATTCAATTCAATTCAATTCAATTTTATTTGTATAGCGCTTTTAACAATGGACATTGTCACAAAGCAGCTTTACAGAAATAAATGGATTCACAAAAAATATATTGTAAATATATGAATTTATCCCTAATGAGCAAGCCAGAGGCGACGGTGGCGAGGAAAAACTCCCTGAGACAATATGAGGAAGAAACCTTGAGAGGAACCAGACTCAAAAGGGAACCATCCTCATCTGGGTGCAACGGATAGTGCGATTATAAATCAATCCCTTCTATTATTGTGCACTATATGGACAAATAGTGCAATTGTGCAACCAGTAAATTCATCACAGTTTTCGCAAGAAGTCCGGTTGGTTAAAATCTATCCACTGTCCACTGATGGAGTCCTGAGTACGAAGGTGCTCGTGGCAACCGCAGCCCCAAAGCCACTACAGCAATCGCAGTCCCAAGCATATTTGTAATATTAGTCTCTATCGTAAATCAGTAAAGCAGATGTTTGTGAGTTTCTGATCTGAGAGATTATTTCTGCCTCCGTCTGTCTTTTCCGCCAGGTGGTGACCCCGGAAGACATCCGTCGCTTCTTTGAAGAGCAGCAGAGTCGTAAAAGACGGAGAGCCAACGCCGGTCAGTACTACTGCAGCTGAATCCTCGTTCAACTAAAACCCGAACCTTCGACGTCCACAATTCGTGCTCCTTTTGTAATAAATATAAATATAAATATAAATATGCAGCCATGAATCGAGAAGCCATGGTGCTGGTTTTGAGATTAAAACGTTGAGTCTGACGTTGAGGTTGTTCCCAAAGAGCCATTTATACCGAGACGTTAAATAAATTCATTAATAAACGCCGTGGATGTGGTGCAGATCAGCACACGGAGAAATCACGGGACATGATCCACGCTGAAGCCCCGCCCAGGTTAACCTCACGTCACACGATTAGATGCTTTTGATTTGTCTCCTGCTTGGTCATTACCGTATTCAGGATTTGTTATAAACACGTCCTGATTGGGCCGCTCCTGTTTGTGTTCGCTTTTTTTTTTTTTTTTCCCTCTCTCGCCAGTCCATATAATGAATTGTCGTGACCAAGTAGTGATTTTATTATCGCTGTTTTATCTGTACTTTAGACCTTGCATTACTTTGTAAATGTATCTTTGAGAAATTAAACGTATTAATACTTTGATTTTGTGAGTCGTTTTTGTTTCGATTCCATCAGCTGAAGTGTTTTAATGGAGATCAGCGTGGAGAAACTGGAGCTAGGGAAAGAAAACACACACACACACACACACTACAGCAGTCCAAACATGTCACTGTGTACCATTAAAAATAACACACACACAATAAATAACCCCAAGAAAAACAACAAAAATCTCTGAAAACACCTTTAAAATTACATGACCATGAATATTCATGAATATGTAAATTAGGACACGCCCCCACATCATCCTGCCTTCCTTAATACTCCATCACTAATGTGAGCTAAACCAGTTTCAATTTACATTTTTTTTATTTTTCAAAAAAACCCAACCTGTTACCATAGCAACCACTATCCATTCATCACTAGCTGACATTAGCCAAGTTAGCCGTATAGCTTAGCACACAGGTTTCCCGACACCATGTCGTCATCGTTGTTGTCGTCGTCCTCCATCTTAGAAGCGATCGGTCCACAGCTGTGGAGTTTTACTTGATTTAGTGACATCACAAACTGAGATCATACGTAGCCCCGCCCCCTTTCCCTCCCTTCCTCGAACCAGTACTACACAACTAATATAAAATTCATTTAATCATCATCTTTTGAAACCTTTTTATTTTATTTATTTTATATAATAGATAATTGAAGAGTTAAAAAAAAAAAACAACAAGGATGGAAGGAAAGGAAGTTAAAAAAAGAGAATGAGAGGACAGGAAGAACGAAAGGGAAAAAAGGAAATGGAAAAATAGAAGTAAATAAAAGAAGAAAGAAGATGGAACAAAGGAAAAAAGAAAATGAAAAGTCAAGAGAGAGAAGGATAAACAGAAAGACAAGGGAAGAGAAAAAAAAACAAAAATGAAGAATATGTAGAGTGAAAAAAGTGATAGAAAGAAAAAAAGGAAAATATATCAAGCGAGAAAAAAAAAAAGTGGAGCGATGAAAAGGGATAAGAATGATAAAACAATGTAATAAACTTTATACCACTTTATGATTTGAAAATGTACAGATTGTCGTCGTTTCACTGTTAGTTCTACACATTAAAGAAGAGAGAGATGAACGGAGAAGAGGCGAAGCGTTTGTGTCAAAGCCGTTTATTTCCGTCTAAATGCAGATAGAAGATCTCCGTTACACCCCTGCGCAGAGAAGAGTAGAAAAATAGACACTTCTCACAAGAAGTCCGTACAAGAATGTAAAAGAAAAGCTTTGCTCCTGGTATATACACCGAATCACGTCTTCTATAGATATTTATATATAAATCTTTACACTTTACACACGTCAGAACAACAAGGCTTCTCTTCAAAGGTACCAAAAATCTTGAAAAATATTCTTTGAATAAACAAAAACAAAAAAGCAAAAGGAAAAAAAAAAACGAAAACAAAATGAGCCTCTTTGTAGACTGGAGCCTGGGCTGCGGTCGTACAGAGAGACGCAGGCTTGTAGAAATGGCTTGCATAAGACAGAGGGGTGAGGAAGAGGAGGAGGAGGAGGAAGAGGAGGAGGAGGAGGAAGAGAAGGAGGAAGAGGACACGCCCGGCCTCGGGCATGAAGGCACTCGGATATCATCTCCATCAGAGAGGAAAAGCTAAAGCAGGACACACGGAGATCAGAGTTCACACCCGGACGTGCGTTTATTTCCCTCTCACTGACCTTCATTTAGCCCAGCTGTGCAGAGCGACCCGTCAGGAACGCAAGAACCGGGTCGACAACAGAACGAGGAGAAAACAGAACACGACAGACGAGTGAAGGGCAAACGCGGTACACGCGCTGAGCGACGCGGCGGAGTTCATCTGAAATGTAGTGAAGAATTCATTTCATTTAACAGCTAATGACGAGTTCGGGGTTTAAACCTCAATCAAGAGACAACTTCTGATCCATTCTGACTGTAATGTAGTGACACACACACACGCACACACACACGCACACACACACGCACACACACAAGTACACGTACACACACACGTACACACGTTAACGCGCACGCACGCGCACACGCACACAGAGCTTTGACAGGACTGAGCAGTTTCTGTGTGTGTGTGTGTGTGTGTGTGTGTGTGTGTGAGAGAGAGACTGTGTGTGTGTGTGTGTGTGAGAGAGAGAGAGATCTAAGCATCAGAAAGATAAGGAAGAAAAAGAATGGAGAGAAAAAACAGACAGGGGAATGAGAGATAAAAGGATGTAGAGTAAGGAGACAAAGGAATAAAGGAAATGGAAAAAAAGAGCAAATGAAAACAGATGAGGATGGACAGAAAAATTGGGAGGTTAAAATGAAGGGAAAACAAGGAAGTAGAGAGAAAATGAAAGAAAATGAAAACATGAGTGGAGGGTAAAAAAATGGAGGTAAAAAGGTGGATGGAAGAAAGGAAATTAAAAAAATTAAAGAAAGAGAAATGTTAGAGGGATGAAAGAAAAGTAGGTTGAAGGATTAAAAGCAAGACAAGGAATGAGATAAAGGAGGGAAAGAAAACAGAAAAAGAGAAGAAACTGAAAAGATAAAAAGAGAGAGTTGTGGAAGAGGGGATAAATAATGAAAATAAATGAAGTAAGTGTGTAGTGAGAGGATAAGACATAAGATTAGAAAGAAAAGAGAGAAAGGAAAAAGGAGTGGAGAAGAATGGATGGCTGAAAAGGAAGAAAAAGACATAAGAATGAAAGTACAGAGTGGAGGAATGACTGAAAAAGAGAAGAAGGGATAAAAGGAAAAAAAAAAAAGAGTTAAGAGAGGATAGGGAAATGAGAGAAAGAGAAAAAGAATGAAAGAATAAGCACAACAAAAAGGAAACGTAAGGATAAATAA
This sequence comes from Pangasianodon gigas, assembly GCA_022758105.1. NCBI lineage: Eukaryota > Metazoa > Chordata > Actinopteri > Siluriformes > Pangasiidae > Pangasianodon > Pangasianodon gigas. Next base: position 18,906,683 of record CM040472.1, on the reverse strand, counting down.
AAGAAAGACAAGATAAGAAAAAGGGAATATAAACAGAAAGAGGATGAAAAAGTGAAAAGTAAATTAGAAAGAAAGAAGGAATGTGTATCAAGCGTGTAAGAACAAATGGGGAAAAAATGGATGGATGGATGAAAAGGAGTAAAATCAGATACTAAGAAAAGGGGAAAACAATGGAAAGAATGCAATGTGGAAGAATGAGAGAAGAAAAGAGAAAATAAGAGAAAATAAATAAAGACGGTTGTGATTAAAGGGAAGCTGCTGATTGGTCAACGTTATGACATCATCAGCTGACAGTTGGAATTCAGAGGAGGGGGAGGGGCCTGACACATCACTACGCTCGTTGCGTTGACGTCACGGTGATGTCATGGCGACGATGAGACTCGGGTTTCTTTGCTTCAGTGAGCACTTACACTAACTGCTTTTCTCTCTCTCTAAAACACACACACACACACATACACACACACATACATACACACACACACACACACACACACACACACACACACACACATACACACACACATACACACACACACCATTCACAAACAAATGATTCCTATTCCTATATTTTTGCTAAGACAAGCCCTTAAGAGTTCATAGCAGCATGAGTCAAGCAACAGCCCTGTACACACACACACACACACACACACACACACACACACACACACACACACACACACGTTCTATAAGTTCTATACATGTTATGGCTGCGTGTAAATCCATGCACTGTAAAGAAAGTGAGCTGGGGTGGACGCATGATTGTGAAATGCTAAAATAAACGGACGAGCGATAAATCTCAGCGTCTGTGCTGCGTTCATGAATCGACTCTGAATCGACTCACCTGCAGGAAGTGAATCAATTTTCAGTTGTGGCGTTTTTTTTTTTACACTGAGATAAAGCACAGAGCCGTAGCGCTGCAGGAAAGCCGTGTGTTCTGGACCAACACAATATAAATTTGTAATAAATCGACTCCATGTTCTGCATTATTTTTATAATTTCTACACAAAATGTTCTAAATGTTGAACTTTTTTCCGTCTCTGTGTTTCCGAGTGACGAATAAAAGATCTTTAGGACGTCGTTCTCAGCTCCACACACTCCTCAGACAATGTTTTTCTGCTTTCAGGTTTGTTAAATTACATTCAGGGTGAAACTGATGGATCTGATACCCAGGGTTTAGAAATGATTTGTTTTGGAAATGTAAATGTTTACATGTTTACAAAGAGACTTGACTGTTTATATTTATTATATTTGCAGTTTATAATGTGCAAGTCATATTTTTAGCAACGTATTTTTTCTGATATATTTTTTTAAAATGCTTCAGTTTAAAAAAACATTTTAAAGCTTAGCTGTTTTAAAAGGTGCATGAGGTAAGAGTAGGTTTTTTTTTGTTTTTTTTCTCAAGATTAGGTCTCTAACAGTCAGGTGGGTTTGACATTTAAATGATTTCATGAAGCTCCGCCCCCAGGATTTATAAACTCACTCACAGGAAGCGCGTCCAAACACAAACCTGCGTTCTGGACCAGAAGTCCGTTTCCCAAACGGGTTTTTTCAGCGAATTAATACACTTTAGCGAAGGCCATGACTTAATCCATTGTTTTGTTTTGTTTTTAAATCGTGTTCTACATATCTTCCATGTTATTTGTAGAAGTAAGGAATAAAAAAAAATCGACTATTGCACCTTTAAAGAAAAACATATTCAATGGCTATTCAATGTTTTTCTTTAAAGGTGCAATATTCATTTATTTTTAAATATAAATATCAGGTTTCATTATCAGTAAAGATAAAGCGATATCGTATCATCTCTCTACTAAACAGCCAAATCAACCAAAAGCACCGACTTCGCTCCAGACCTGAATACCGGCATGTAAAAGCTGGTTAGGGCTCCATTTATTTATTTATTTATTTATTTATTTATTTATGTAATGGATTATAGCGCTTAAAAAAAAAAAAAAAAACATGGAAGTGTACAAATTATCCTTTTATATTTTAGTGATCTCCAAGTGTTAAAGCAAACAGAAACAGGCTTAAAATGCACCTCCATGTTGGAGTGATCTCAGGATTCAGACTCTAACAAGTCAGAACTTTTTTCTGAGTAGGAATTACGAGTTTTTTCTGCTCGAAGGTTGAACGTTTTCATGAACGCAGCATTAGATTTCATACATTATGTATTAGCAGGTGAACGTGCTCTGAACCTGTACGCACTAGCAGGTGACGACTCGTAGTTTAATGACTCGACTCGTAGTTTAATGACTCGACTCGTAGTTTAATGACTCGACTCGTAGTTTAATGACTCGACTCGTAGTTTAGTTTGTATTTTGTGGGCGTGTACGGAATCTACTGGGCGTGGCCTGTCTAAATTTTTTATTTTTTAAATTCCTGATAAGTAGCTATACGTCACTTCTAAAGCTAACCAGTAAAATAACGCACTAATTAACGTGAAAATGCTTGATTTCGTTACGTACTCGGATTCTCAGATTAGCTAGCTAGTAGCTACTTACACCAGAGGCACCATCGATCTCTACTACTCTTCTTCCGAACTTTATTTTTCTTCCTAACGTCTTACAGGTATGAACTAAAGTTATGAGCAGGGAACCGAGGAAGCGTCGGACCACACGCGCTGTACGTTCGGTCCGAAGATTCGTTCGAGACAATCGTTTGGATTCGTCACTTCTTTACAGCGTCACTGCTAATTTGCATAGAAATGAGAAAATTTCATTCCAATGTCTTGTCTCTGAAATGGCGGCTCCGTGTTACGCATCTACGTAGAAAATGGACGATCCATGGTTGTCGCTTTGATTAATACTGAACTTTCATTACTCACCTGATGCAGGTGTAAAGACATGATTCAGGAGATTATTCAGGTTTTTAAAAAGAATAAGGCTAATAAATTCTGAAACCCTGAAACTATCGAGTTCCACAACACAGAAATGAGGACAGAGATAAAACAGAGGTAGCGTCCTAGCATCGAGGCATTGCAGCATTATGGTTACAATAAAAATAAAATTAAAAAAAAAAAAAAAAAAAAAAAAAACGACGCAGGTTATAATAAAACACTGATTTTTTTTTTTTTTTTTTCACGGAAAGGCAGAAAGTACTGCATTCAGCACTGGACTGGGCTAAACGAGAGGAGCGCTTTCTTTGACGAGTGAGCTGAGACAGATCCCTGATTCCAGCTTGCACAGGTGACCGTCGTCGAAGACCGTAACGTTACAGTACCATGAAACATGGCATAAACAGTATAAAGCTGCATATATCACGCATCAGCGACTGCATCAGAGAGATTATCCTTTTTTTCTCACAAAGGATAGGAAGAGAGGAATCTGAGGCGACGTTCAGGCTGTTAGCGATGTTAATCGACGTTCATCGATGCAGCATGTGAGCTCTCGCTTTAATGCAGAATGAAGTTGTGTTTTCAAGTGTGAGGTAAACGCTTCTATACTCGGTACTCAGAAAAGGAAAAAAAAACAAAACAAAAACAATAAACTCCGTCATGCTGATTCTTAAACGCCGACTGGGACACGGATATGAGTTCACGTCCAGGGCTGAGGAGGAGGAGGAGGAGGAGGATGTTAATAAAGCACAGCAGGATGAGAGTGCATGGTTAGAGATATATATATATATATATATATACGTATCTAGCGGAAAAGGCAGAAGATGAAAGAGTGAGAATTGTTGTTCATTAAGAAAGCAGGCAGCATCGTTACAACTGTAAACCCGCAGAACTACAGGAGCTTAGAGGAACACGGCGAGGTGTGAGCAGCTTTAAAACTGTATTTAGAGATCGATGCTGCGTTCATGACAACTGGGACTTTTACTTTTTAAACTCGACACATCCTTTATTGTTTAAGATTGGACAGTAAGCACACACTCGTTTTTCGGATTAAAAAGGTTAAATATCTTTCCAAAAAAATTTAAATAAAAGCTTGACTTGTTTGGTTAGTGCTTTATTTTAAACCTCGGTATTTCACAAAATAAATAAACACAAAATTAATTATTAATTAATGCCAGTTAACTGATCCTTGAGCAGCGATTCTCAAATTGAAGGGAAAAAAAAAACATATTTTTACCTAGTAATTTTTAATTATTTAAATTTATTAAATCTGTTTGACGTTAGAGCTGGGCGATATGACGATATAACATCGATATCGTGATAAATTACACAATATCACAATACATTTTTCTGGGATAAATTGTGATATCTTTTCATACATTTGTTTTTAAATAACAATTACAAACTCCGGAAGCAGATTTGATAAAATGTCTAAATTTTTTAAATTGTTTAAAATGTAATTTATTTTTGCACTTTTTGCTGGCAGTTTGTTACGAAGCCTAAATAACGTATAGCGTAGAAATGTCTTGAGATATCGTGATATATTTTTGTCACATTGCCCAGCGCTACTTTGCGTAATCCTAAAAACAGTAGATGCTTAAAAAATTTTTAAAAAAAAGACGTAAAATAAAATATGTGCCAACCGATCGCGTCATGGAGGAAAAACTACAGTTATAGTCTGATGTTAGCGAAGTCAAACATACAACGATCGATTTTGTTTCACGTCAATGAACTCGAAACTAAATTTTACAAGCGAGGATTAAGCTACCATTGTGAGATGAGGGAAAGGGGGCGGAGCTTCCAGAAAGCGTCAGTTAACATCAGCGAGCACAAAACACCTACGCAACTGTCAGTCATTCCAGATTTACGTGTCAGTCGACTCCTCTGGAGTCTTTTTGCATATTTTTGATATGTGATAACTCGTAGCAGCGAGGTTACAACGCAGAGTTCCTACGCAAAACGCGTGAAGGTGAGCAGATCTGTCAAAATAACGATCCGTAAAGCTTTTAAAAAAAAAAGGTTTCAGTTTATGATCAGGAAGTGAAAGTGAGCAGCGAAAGACTTCAGAAGGAATTCTGTTTCCTAGTTCCCACTTAGTCATGAACGCAGCGCTGGTATTTAAACGTGTCACGTCATTAATGTTTGCGATGTTTGGATGAGGTGACTTATTGCCTGGACGTTTTTTTTATTTTATGGTTTATTCCTAAGCAAAGATAAATGCATAATACATCTGTATAAATATATATTTCTGTCTCTCTCTCTCTCTCTCTCTCTCTGTCTCTCTCTCTCTCAGCTAGTGTATTGAACCCAAAGAGAGAGAAAAATGAACGTAATGGGAACGCACAGTGACGGTTCTGCATCGTGACGCAGTTTGGGAACTCATTGAGATTTCATTTCTATGCTGATTGTCAGTAACCCAAGTGAGTTTTAGCTTCAGTGCCCTTAATGAGGGCGTTTAAATATTTAAAAATAAAATGTGGACAAGATATATTCATCGTATTTTCCCCCCTTAATCAAACCCGAGCATTAAAAGGCTTTAAATCTGTGATTTTGTGCCTTAAAGCCTTCTTGAGTCTCTCTCCGGGGTCATAGTGCGGACTTCCTGTACAGGTATTCGTGTTTGTTAGGTGACCTGCGCTCTCGACCCCCGATCCCTCCTCCCTCCTCCCCGATCCCCGCTGCAGCGGCGCCGGGACCAGCGACCCTTCGGCTCGGGTTCCACTCATCGTAGGGTTCCGTGTCGGGGCTCAGGCCGCACGTCAGGTCCGTCTCTCCTTTAGGCGGCGCTCTCTGGTTGGCCTGAGCTCCCAGGGCGAGGTGGAGCCGGTGCGCGGCGTCGTTGCGGCCGTGTGTGTAGAGTTCGTACAGGTCGGGGAAGTGTGTGTGCTGCGGCGCGTCGGGTTTGGGCTCGGCCGCGTGCCGCTTGCGTGACGAGGAGTGCGGGTGGCGGCCGGAGAAGCACTGAGAGATGGGCGGCACCGTGGAGACCAAAGGACGGGGGTCGTGACCTTCCACCTCCATGGTGACCTCAGGAAGGCGGCGGTCCTTCAGGCTCATGGCCGATACGCCCATGGCGATGTCCGGCATGAACTCGTTGATGACCGGCTCCATGTTCTGAATCAACACAAGTAAGAAGAGTTATGGAAAATTCGCTATTATTATTTTTATTGAGTTTTTATTTCATCAATTATTATATTCTTCATGTAAGGTGTGTGTGTGCTGTGCGGTTCTAGTAAAATAATCAACGACAGGGTGGTATGATGAAGTGGAGACACTGTTACCACCCTGAAGAGGATTATGTTCCTATCACAGCACGTCCTGAAATATTTTTCATTCCTCCTACACCACCATCAGCACCTTCGGACCAATCAGAATCCAGAACTCAGTAGCGCTGTTTAATAACGTTTAAATGTCTTCATAAACAAAAAAAAAGTATAATGATTGTCAGTTCGCTGTCCTGCTTATTCTATTAAGTGCCAAAGGGGGCGGAGTCAGATCTGTTACTATGACAACAAGCTCTAGAAGGCTCTGGAGCTTTACGAATAATCTGAAGCACAGCACTCACCTAGCTTACAGGTAGCTAATGTGACCTCATGACAAACTGCCTCCTTGTACTCACCCCTTTCTTGTTCGGGTTAAGGCTCCTCCCCTGGGGGTTGGTACAGTCCGGAGGCACGGCCTTGACCCCTGTGGCTGGGTAAATGGGGCTGCCCATTTTGGAGGAGGCCTGTGTGTGTAGCAGCGAGTGATTACAGGGGTAGGAGAAGGAGCGTGAGGGCTGCTGGCTGGGCACGCGGGGCCTCCAGCCGCTCCGGATCTGCTGCGTGGTGGGTGGGTGGTACGGCGGCGGTGGAGGGGGCAGGGGCGGATGGAGGCCCATCACGGCCTGCAGGTCTGTGAACATGCTCTCCACAGTCGGAGTGCTGTTAACCCGACAGCGAGCGGACGGACGCAGGGCCAGCACCGGGCTCTCGTCTCCGAAACGCTCGTCAGGGAAGAACTTGTGCGGGTTCTGAGAGAGAAAACACAGAATAAACTGGTGTCACTCACGCGTTAAAGGTTCTGTCCACTAGGGGGCGAGTCAGCAGGAAAAACTATAAAATAAATTCCTGGACATAATACTTAACGCAACACAAAGTTGAGTAATATCATGGCTCTGCGATGCTGTGACAGGTCTGAGGTGTGTTACCTGAAGCAGTTCTGCAGCTCCATCAGGCAGGCCGAACTCCCTGAGCACTCGGATCTGCAGCTCGTAACTGACCGTCGCTCCTTCGCCACAGTTCAAGGCGTACGCTCGCTGTACCTGCTCCGTGTGCCGCAGCTCGTGCAGCCGCCGAATCATCTCCTTCACCACTGCCAGCCTGGGAACTGACACACACACACACACACACACGCACACACACACGCAGGTCCAGCAGAATCAGCATACAACCTCTGCTATGGTGTTTCAAGTTTCATGAAATATCTGTGTGGGAATAAAACTCACTTAGAGAGAGAGCGAGAGAGACAGGGCGAGAGAGAGAGAGAGAGAGAGAGAGAGAGAGAAAGAGAGAGAGAGACAGGGCGAGAGAGAGAGAAAGAGAGAGAGAGAGAGACAGGGCAAGCGAGAGAGAGAGAGAGAGAGAGAGCGAGACAAAGCAAGAGAGCGAGAAAGAGAGAGAGAGCAAAAAAAGAGCGGGAGAGAGCGAGAAAGAACGAGAGAGAGCGAGGACAGTACACATCTGCCTGCCACAAAAACAGTGAGTAATCCGCACACAGCCATTTGTCTTCTGTTTCTTTTTGTAAATTTTACTTCTTTAAGTTTGCCGCTTTTCCATTAACACTTAATTTCTATTCTCTTATCTCCATGTTTCTATACGGACTCTCAGTGCTCTAACTAATACGTTTATTAATGACAGTTCTTCTCATATCTGTAATGCTTTGGGAATAGAGTACATGTATACGGTCACACCACTAAACCTTACTGAACTGAACTGAAAGAAACAGAGAGAAAGAGCAGAGAGAGAGAGAGAGA
>CM040472.1:18874288-18892192 GCA_022758105.1 Pangasianodon gigas | reverse complement strand
CTTTATAATCATCTGTACAAAAGCTGAATCTGAATTTAAAGCGTCTCTAAACAAACCCAAGAAAACCTGTTAAACAGTTTTACTGTACTGGATTCTGGATTCTGATTGGTCAGAAGGTGTCAGGTGGTCCTCACCTGCAGGTAATCAGACTGGATGGCCCCCAGCAGGTACTCCTTGTTCAGCTCGTACAGGACGTCTGACGTCATCACGTGACTGAACTCCTCGCACAGGAAGTGCAGAGCCTGACGATGGACCCACTTCGAGCCGTACGGCTGTGAGCTCCACTTCAGGATGGGTACCACTGAGTCCAGAGAGACGCTCTCCACCACGATGTCCTCACAGCCTACACACACACACACACACACACACACACACGCACACACACACACACACACACACGCACGCACACACACGCACGCACACACACGCACGCACACACACGCACGCACACACACGCACGCACACACATACGTTACAAACGAATTTTGTTTACAGATTCAAATATCTAAATATTAACCCACCTGTAAAGTCATACTGCTATCATCTGGTGCATTTGTACTATATTTTTCTTTCTTTCTTTCTTTCTTTCTTTTTCTTTCTTTAATTTTTTTATATCTATTATTGTTAATATTTTCCTCTTTTTATCATTGCTGATATTTTTTACATTTCTATTATTTATGCCTTTTTACACATTTTTTGTTATTAAATATTTTTATATTTTAGATTGTTATTATTTGTTACTTTTATAAAATTATTTCTTTCTTTCTGCACTTTATTAGAATATATTTAATGTTAATATTTAATTTTATATTTAATGTATCAATGTCCTCACAGCCTGCACACACACACACACACACACACACACAATACAAACGAATTTTGTTTATCATCTGGTGCATTTGTACTATCTTTTTCTTTTTCTTCCTTCCTTTCTTTTTTTTTTTAATACATTTTTTTAATATCTTTTATTGTTAATATTTTCCTCTTTTTGTCATTGCTGATATTTGTTATATTTCTATTATTGTTTTGCACATTATTATTTTTTTAAAATATATTTTACATATATTTATATTTTCTTTATTTCTGTCATGGCAATTTATTGTATTTCCATAATTATTATTTTTCCAAAATATGTCTTTTTTAAAAATTATTTTATATCTCTATATTTTATATTGTTATATTAATTTCTGTATAATTTGTTACATTTCTATTATTTATGCCTTTTTACCCATTTTTAATTATTATATATTTTTACATATTTATATTATTTTCTTATTATTTGTTGCATTTCTATTATATATTTTTTTTGTTATTAAATATTTCTATATTTTAGATTGTTATTATTTTCATTTTGTCACTGTCGCATTTTTTAAAATTATTTATTTCTTTTTGCAGATTATTTTAATATATTTGTTATTTATACAGTATATACTTTTATACTTAATATTGTAATTATGTTCTTTATTTCTGTCACTGTTACTAATGTCCTGTTTCACTACTGAATTTTTAATGACATTTTATTTATTTATTTATTTGTTTGTTTGTTTGTGTGTTTGTTTACTTACTTACTTACTTATCTATCTACCTACCTATCTACCTATCTATCTATCCATCTATCTATCCATCTATCTATCCATCTATCTACCTATCTACCTATCTATCTATCCATCTATCTACCTATCTATCTATCTATCTATCTATCCATCTATCTACCTATCTACCTACCCATCTATCTATCCATCTATCTATCCATCTATCTACCTATCTATCTATCCATCTATCTATCTATCCATCTAACTATCTATCCATCTATCTACCTATCCATCCATCTATCTACCTATCTATCTATCCATCTATCTATCCATCTATCCATCCATCTATCTATATCTCCATCTAACTATCTATCTATCTAGCTATCCATCTACCTATCTATCTATCTATCCATCTATCTATCTATCTATCCATCCATCCATCTATCTATCTCTCCATCTAACTATCTATCTCTCCATCTATCTACCTATCTATCTATCACTGGAAAGCAATTTGAGCTGCGTTTAAAATTATTATCATTATTATTATGATTTTTATTACTGAGTTTGAAGTAGTTTTTCTGCTCTTTTCTCACAATCACACACTAACAATGAGGTGGATTGAGGTTTTATATTAAAAAAATAAATAAATAAAATAAATAAATAAATACAGATGTATCTCTTTAAGCACAGAAAAAAAATAAAACGCTGAAATAAAGAAGAGCCTGAGCAGTGAGGTGAAGGTTTTCCCTCGAGTTCCCGAGTGTGAACAGAGAGCCGCAGCACTGACAGCTGGAGACTAATGAAAATGTCACTTCACTGACAGAGCGCTGAGGCACCTGAGGAACACACACACACACACACACACACACACACACACGGCAGCTCTACAGGACGAGCGGAGCAGAAGTAAACACTAATCATTAAAGCCAAGGGCATCTGTACGATGATAATCTCCACTGGCCGAAATCTAAAAAGAGGAAGATACCATCAGCATGTCAGTGCCACTTAGTGGACTCTTCCAACACTCATTTCCTTCTCTTATCTATCCATCCTTCCTGTTTAAACACACACACACACACACACACACACACACACACACACACTTCGAGAAGGAGCTTCAGTAGCGTGCCACTGCTGGGGAAAAAAAAAAACAGTCCTGATAAATAACACAGTGTGAATAATACTGACACGCAGCAGGTGGCGCTGTGCTCGGCCCAGAAAGTGTGTGTGTGTGTGTGTGTGTGTCTCTGTGTGTGTGTGTGTCTCTGTGTGTGTGTGTCTCTGTGTGTGTGTGTCTCTGTGTGTGTGTGTGTGTGCCATGACCAGAAATAACCGCTCTGCTGCCTGCTGCTCAGAGCAACAACAAGCAGAGATAGGAACATAAAAATCAGACTACAATGCACACACACACACACACACGTATACACACACACATACACACACGTACACACACTCACACACGTACACACCCCTACACACACCCCTACACACACACACACACACACACACACACGTACACACACACAGAGGAACTGTTCTAACACACACTACATAAATCTCTCAACGTTCATATTAAAGCACTCGTTCTTATATGTTATCGTTTCCATAGTAACAGCTCATTCGCAGTGACTTGTATGTAAAGCTGTAACTTTTCCAACGCCATGTTTAAAGCTGCTATAACGTACATCACAACACTGTGCGTGTGGTGCTGTTACAGTAAAATAATCAGTGAAATAAATCAGCGCAGTTACTGTTACCACGGCAAAGTTGATTATTTTCCTGTAACAGCACGTCCCCAAGTGTTTTATTCCTCTTATACCACAGCAACTTGCCAACGATTACGTTATTATTTATTATTTACAAACGACACATCATACTTTTTATCCATTTATAGTTACAGTAAATATGAAACAAGTTCGTTCCTGTTTTCACTCAGCTATAAACAGCCTCTCTTTTATCTCTCTAAAAAAAAAAAAAAAACACAAAACAAACAAACAAACAAACAAAAAAAACACGCAGCTTGTCATGTTAACGAGAAACGGCAAAAAGAAAACAAAGTTACAGCTTCACCTCTGACACCGGAGACTCCTTACATATCAACGATAACGTATTAGAACGAGAGCTTTAATATAAACCTGTGCTACTGTCAGAGCTGCTGTTATAGAAAATTAATCAACACCTTCTGACCAATCAGAATCCAGGATTCATCAGCGGTACTGTGATACGAGTCGGATCAGATCAGATGAGATGTTTTGGGATCAGAACTAAAGCCCTGAATCTCTTCAAGGCTGCCTTTTAAATATTTACTAATGCATTTAACTAATATATTAATGAAGAATAAAGAAGTTGTGAAATGTGTATTACATGCTTATAAGCTTATAAACAGTTTATTACCAAACCTAGTTAACGTTAGTGAGTTTACGTACACGGCGAAGTCGCTGTGACAGATTTCTCAGATACTTTGAGTACATTAAATCGTTTATAAACATTGTACAGAGTATTTTTTTGTCCCAAAGCTATCCCAGTCCTGTCTGAATCCCAGAATTCCCTGCTCCAAATTCCGAAGGCAGGCAGTTTCAGCGTCCGCTGGGAAATAATAAGAAATAACCGTTTGACCTCCTGTGAAACGGAGCAGCGAGTCCTGTAGAACTGTTACACTATATAGAGCAGAAATAACAAACATGTCGACCTGCCGAGTTTCTGACTCAGCTTCCTCTCCCAATTTATCTTTCTTCTCTCTCCGTCTCTGGAGAAATAAAAATTTTTGCCGTCCATATTGGAGTCAGCGGAGTTAATAAGAAATGATCTTGACTGCATTCTGGTCAGTCGCTGAAAATAAAGAAAGTCGTTTTAAACGTTTCTTTAATACGATCAGGACGTACATTGGTACGAGTTTTCATTTATCCTGTAGTCCTGTTGAATTCTGTATTCTGATTGGTCGATTAGTTTTCTATAACAGCAGCTCTGATCGTAGTGCAGCTCCAAAATTCATATTAATACGTCACCGTTTCTATAGCAACGGCTCATTCGGAGGGACTTGTACGACGGACGCGCCACTAATAATAAACCAGGGCCTGAATTTCGTTTTTTAAACTCGGGGGATTTAACGATTATGGGGGGAGAATAAATTTTGACACATCGGGCTAAATTAATAATCTTCATTTATTTATGTTTACAGATTTTAATGTATGGCGGTTTTCAAAACAGCTTAATAACGAAACTTGTCATGCTCTCCTCCTCCAAACTGACATTAAGAACCGTATTAAAACTGTATGAAGAGTTTGGTTCCAAAACGCGATAAACGCCATTTTTAAAAAAAATTGAGTTCCCGCCAAAATCAGTATTGTATCTGGTCGGTATTGAAAAGTCCATTTTTAATTTTACGCAAAATGCGATATCCGCCGTGTTATTCGGTCATGTTTTCTCCCTTTCTTTCCAAACCGCGACAAACGCCAGTCTCCCTTCTCTGCAGAATGCGATCCATCCGCTCAACCAATCACAGCGCACCATTCCACGCATTGTAAACAGTAATGTCGGCGCTCTGAATACACCCGGCATCCTAGTGTTCCTCATCTACTTTGTACTTTGTGATCAACAAACAAACAAAAAAATGAATAATTTTGACAGCATTGATGAACCTGTGGTGGTTTCTGCGGTGGGGAAGAAACGTAAGCCATCAAAATCTAATCATTGACGTGAGGAGATTAAGAAGACGAGGCACTCGGGAGGAGGAAAAATGCCGGCTGTTGCTTGAGCAAGCTATTCCTTTACCTATCAATAGCTCGTGGTGACCTTGCTCAACAGGGATATGGGTTGAATAAAATCTTTAAAAAAATCTTTTAGGCCTATAAGTGATATAAAATTGATACTATAATATGTGAATCTTTCTTCTTTACAGTGTTCTTAATATGACAAAGTAAGTGTTTTAGGGAATGTAAGGGAAATGTCATTTGGGAATTTCTGAGGTCTAATGTGATGATGTTGTTCATGATGAAATTTTCTTTTATTGCTGTAATTAATTTATAGCATTAACAAGATTGAATTAACCCGTTGAATTCATTTTGAGAGCGATGACTGTTTGAGTGTATTTTTAGTCCAGTGCCTGTATATAACATTAGTATTGATCAAGTTCAGAGGCTGTCATATGTGGATCAACTTACTTTGTTGTGTATTTTCAACAGTTTCAATATGAAAAATAACTTTTATACTGATTCAATGGATTTATTGCATTTTGAAAAAAAAAAAAAACGTCATGGATTTATTGCATTTTGGGAAAAAAAATAATCAGTTTTTATAATAAATCTTTGAAAATCAAAATCTGGATTTGAATTTTTAATGTTATTATAACCTAAAGATGCTATGTGAAAGTTTGAAACAGAAAAGAGTGGTTTTCATCTCGCCACTTTCTTGGTAAAGAAAACACATTTTTACTCAAATTAATCAAAATGGATTTATAGCGTTTTGGAACCAAACTCTTCATCCATTAATGCCTTTCAGAATCAGAGAATTTCATATATTCCAGTTTCAGTTCAGTTTCGTTGTTTTTGTTTTTTTAAAACGCGGTTGAAACGTGGGTCGTTACGTGAGAGAGGATGAATATCAGTAAGCAGGAGACTATTTTTACATACTGTCTTATGTTCATTCATGTTAACTTTCGATAAAACGCGCATTTTAAGACAGGGAGATGATGATTTCCTCGCGCTTCGTTGCTGCTGTGTTGAGTCGGCAGGCGCGCTCTATCCGCTCACACGCTATAAAAAGCAAAACAGCATTTAATGTTTGAATTTCGGGATTAAAATAATATAATGTGGAAGCTGATACTATCTTCACAAGCAGCTCATTATGACTCAGAATATTCGAGCGCGTCACACGGCCTTGTGTGAATAAGATGAGTGTGACGCAGGCCACGGAGAGCACGGCGATGCGCTACAGCGCTCAGCGACAGTCAGAGACGGCCGGCTGTTTGCAGCGCTGTTTGTGGAATTCAACTCTAAAATAAAGACAGACTGTTTGAACCGGTGATTTCTTTTTTCGCGTCTGTTGATGTATTTCATAATTTGATCCGAGATGAAGCAAATACATTTGTGCGGGAATTTCTCGCATGTGACCCATGTAAAGGGTGAATTCCCCCCAGTTTAAAAAACGAAATTCAGGCCCTGTATACAGAGATATACAATTACAATAAAGACTTTCATTCATTCATTCATTGCGGAGAGTGAGAGGTATTATCAAGGACACCTCCCATCCCCAGCATGGACTGATGGACTGTTTGTGTGTCTCCCATCAGGAAAATGCTACACAATTCTGCGTTGTCGCACAAAAAGACTCATGAACAGATTTTTCCCTTCAGCTGTACTGATGCTGAACTCCAAGTGTTAACTGCAAACTTCCACCTAATAACTAAACATTAGCATTAGACTCTACTGTTACTTGCACTTTACTGCACTATCTGTCATTACTACAGTTATTTATAATCAGATTATAATTTGCACATCTGCATTTTTTATCCACTGCATCACACCTTCACCTGTGTTACTGTTTATCTCAACTAACTGCACCATAATTCTTATTTATTCCATTTCCATTTTCTTATTTATAACCATTTGTATTCCTGGTTATGCATCATAAAGTTTACCTTTACCTGTACACTGTTAACTTATTGCACCATCACCTTGTTACCTCATTTTAACCTATTTGTTATTTGCACTACTAGTTGGACGCTAACTGCGTTTCGTTGTCTCTGTACTCGCACTCTGACAAAGACAATAAAGTCGAACCTAACCAGCTGCGTTTTTATTTTTGTAATCGGTAACATTTCTCATACTGTAAATCAAACTGGGTCGTGATTTTGTGTAGTGTATATTCTGTAAGCTTTATTTATTTAAGTAATAATGTGTAGTTGAAGCATGAATAAGGAGTTATAGTGACTACACATGGAGGACATGGTGCACAGTGGAACTAAGAGCTCCAGCGACCGCTAAAGGAAATTATTCCTCTGTCAATACTCCATTTTGTGAAATCACTGACGTGGGACGCTGAATCAATTCCTTTATCATGGAACAATCAATAACAATGGAAAATGGAAAAAATAAAAAAATAAAAAAATAATGAACCAGGGGACTGAGGAGCCGTTTGGTTTTCAGGGCTGATCGATGCTCCGTAACGCCGCCGCCGCCATCGCCATCGCCGTCGTTTCAGACCGAGGACTTCGGGTGTATTTTAGTAATCGAGTATTCTACCGATTATTCCATCGATTAATCGAGTAATCGGATAAGAAGTAATTTTTCTTTATTAAAGAGCAATACTAAATATACAAGAGAAAATAAGATAGGTCTCTTAAAATAAACAATTAAGAGAGAGAGAGAGAGAGAAAGAGAGAATGAGACAATCAACCTGAATGGCGCTTAGGCTTTCACAAAACATAGCTAACTGAGGGACATCATAACTAGCCACCATATTGATTTACGGTCTTAAATAGTCGCTACATATAGCCACAATCAACATACATTTTTACGGGCTTTCATTTCAACTAGCCATCGTATTGATTTAGGGTAAACGCGAACGCTAACGTTGCCTTGTGTCGACTCCGCTCCGTGGATTTCTTCAGTTCAGTCTTACAGTAAACACACTGTACAGAGTTTTCTTTCGGTTTTAGTTTGAAATGATTCCAAACTTTGGAAACTTTCTGCCGTTTTCTTGCCTGAATCTTCTCCTCGCCCCTCGCTGTTTTCACGCCGTTCCTCCATTTTTCATTTTGCCGCATCTTCTGTGTTGACATTACACGTCCGGCGTTTATCGGGTTGTACGTCAGTAATAATGGTCCGTGGGGAAACACGGTGTTCCGTGTGTGTAGTTACAGTAAATGGACTAAACGAAGCCTCGAGGCAAATAATTTTTTGTATTCGAGTTACTCGAGGAATCGTTTCAGCCCTATTCGGGTGTGTTTCAGTGAAACACTCACATATGAATTTAGTCCTGCTCATTTCCCCCTGCGGCAGCCAGGACAAAACAAAACACGCTCATTAACCCCAGTCGTTATAATGGTTTATCTGTCGGCGGGAAGCTGCTCAAACTCTACTCTCATCTCCAGAAATAGAAACGCTTAAATCTGTTCAAACGCATGATTAAGAAACGGAGAGGAGGAGGAGGAGGAGGAGGAGGAGAAGAAGAGTGCTTCCAGTGTTCTAGAGCAGATAAAGGAATACAGGAATACCTGATGAGCATTAATCACAACAACACACACACACACACACACACACACACACACACACACACTTTTCATCTTCATCTCTCTGTTTTAACACTCCCTTCTGATGGAGTACGTGGATTAATTAAGCCACAGAAAGACAAAACTGGAGCAAGAGAACAAGAGAGCAAGAGATAGAGAGATGGAAAAGGAGATGAAAAATCCAGAAATTGGATTAAAAGCATCAGCCAAATGAATAAATATAAATATAACATTAAAAAAAAAAAACCGTCATCTTCAAACGTCATGTTCTATTTTTAGTCGTCTAACGCTAGTCTGTTGAAACGTGCACTTGTTAAACGTCGTGGTTTAATCACTCAGGCTGCGTAACGAATCCCACTTCCTGTAATTCAGCATCGCGTTCACTACAGCACTGTGATGTTATTCATTATGTAGTGAGGATATGTAGTGAATGTGAAGACTTTTAGGATTCATCCTGAGTGTGTGTAGCAAAATTATAAATTAGAATCAATTTGGTTTTATTTGATGTATTAGCGACTGTACAGACTCACCCTGCGCGAGCATGCTGAACTCGAGGAAGAGGGCGATGTGGTACAGCTCCATGGCTTCCTCGGCTCTGCTCATGCTTCCCTTTCCGGCGGCTAAAGCCTGAGCTTCACCCAGACTGCCGGCCGAGGGGCTGCTCCGGACCACGCGCTCCAGCTCCACCGCGTCCGTGTACATGCAGTGCAGCACCACGCCGGCGTACTTCCGCGGGATGATGGACTCGTTCAGTACGATGCGTGCGGGCGTCGAGTCCTCTTCGGCCGTACGCACGCGCCGCTGCAGCAGGTTCCGGAAGAACGGCGAACGCGCTGCCAGCACGGCTTTATGAGCCTTCAGCTCCTCCTCCTCTCCGCTCATGTCTGCCCCGAAAGGTTCGTCCGGCTCGGAGTCGGAAGAGAAGCAGAGCACGGAGTCGTAGTAGCACATTCTCTGGCGTAGTTCGCGCATGTCCGTCTCCAGGGAGCTGGGCGTCCCGAACTCCTCGCTGAGCCGCAGCAGGACGTCCACGTTGTGCAGGCGGGTGTCTTCGGCGCCCAGCTCGCCGGTGTACAGGTAACGCAGCAGCGCTGAGAACATGGAGGCGTCCATCCCCGCCGTTCCCACGTCCAGGAGCAGCTGGGCGCTGTACCCGGGCGACGAGGACAGCAGCGTCCTGAAGAAGGGGCAGCGTGCGGCCAGGATGGCTCGGTGAGCGGCGAAGCGCGTGTCCTGGAAGATGAGCTCCACGTCTGTGCAGTATTTGTGCTGGTAAAGAGAGGCCAGGTCCTGGGACAGGGTGCGAGCCTCGGGGCGGGCCAGACACGCCTGCATGCTGAGCTCCTTGAGCGCGGCCGTGCCCTCGTACTCCTCCACCAGGGCGGCGACATCGCGTACGTCCCAGCCCGAGAGCAGATCCCTCATGTGGCGCGCGTGATCTGCCGAGCGGCTCGCCTTACGCCGCTTAATGAACCGCCTCTTCAGCGTGGCCAGGCTCGAGCTCTTCTTCTTCTTGTCCTGAGGTTTCTCGGGGCAATGCTCCAAGCTGTAGAGCTTTGACTCAACTCCATAACCCTGGGGTGCATAGGATGTGCCTGTGCAGTCACACACACACACACACACACACACACACAAATAAAGAGTCTTGTATTCATGTAAAGCGAATAGGTTGTGCCATCAGTGCTCTATGACTGTATAAACTATAAAAACTCATTTATATTCATATAAATGTTAATAATATAGATGATACGGTTAGTAAAGACACTCATTTTCATTCTAAAATGGAGGAAATGGAGGAAAAGGCATTACTGCCACCCACTGAGGTGTGAATGAGTCACGCGTTGGTGTTTAGTGATTAATAAAGCTTGTGACACTATGAACAACTGTTGTGCTCCGCCACGTGTTGATATCCTTGACATATTATCTGTTACACGTGAACGTGCAATTCGTTAATTAATCTTTATTTGTTTGACATGCATCATGATGTTTTAAACATAAGAACAAGATCAGAGCTGTGAGGATCTGCTAGGAGGTGATCCCTCTCGACATCAAACACGCTCAACGTGTGAAGTACGCCAGCGTATTGTTTAAGAAAAGAGGTCAGATCCGATCCGATCCGATCCTGATCCAGAGTTTCGGGTCAGTACTGGCTCTGATCGTGATGCTAAGTGAGCAGAACTCCTGCCTGACTGAACACCAGGAGACCTGATTTTCTTTTCTGTCTCAGTGTGGACATGATTAAGTGTGTCCTGGCCACAGTGACATGACGCACAGCCGTGGTGAACCTCAGCACTCCCGAGCAGCTCATTTACACAGCGCTGCCCTCTGGGACGAACGCTACTTCATCATCTCAGCACACTGAACTTATTAAACTAATGGGATTAAACCTTTTAAAGCGTGATTAACACCACATTAAAACAGTATTCTGGGAGCTTCTGTTCAGTGTCGTCTCAAACTCGGTTTGTGGTGATATTGATTTTTCCAATGCTTACGATTTAACACAAAAAAATTACAGATTTAATCGCAATTTAATAAAATGACACTGAAAATAAAACCTAATGCTACGGAGTGGCGCTTCTGAGTGTCACTGGGCTTACAGCTAAACTTCTAGGATATCAGCACGTTTATCGTCAAACACTGAATCACTGCCTTATGAATCACTGAATCACTGCCTTATGAATCACTGAATCATTGTCTTATGAATCAAAACGAATAGTAACAGATTCAGTGGCATCGTCAAACATTGAATCATTGCTTTATGAATCAAAACGAATCGTAACAGATTCAGTGGCATCGTCAAACTTTGAATCATTGTCTTATGAATCAAAACGAATCGTAACAGATTCAGTGGCATCGTCAAACATTGAATCATTACCTTATGAATCAAATTGTAGCAGATTCGGTGGCATCGTCAAACATTGAATCACTGCCTTATGAATCACTGAATCATTGTCTTATGAATCAAAACGAATCGTAACAGATTCAGTGGCATCGTCAAACACTGAATCATTGCCTTATGAATCAAAACGAATCGTAACAGATTCAGTGGCATCGTCAAACACTGAATCATTGCCTTATGAATCAAAACGAATCGTAACAGATTCAGTGGCATCGTCAAACATTGAATCACTGCTTTATGAATCAAATCAAATCGTAACGGATTCAGTGGTATCATCAAACATTGATTAATTGCCTTATGAATCACTGAATCACTGTCTTATGAATCAAATCGAATCGTAGCAGATTCAGTGGTATCATCAAACATTGATTCATTGCTTTATGAATCAAATTGAATCGTAACAGATTCAGTGGTATCATCAAACATTGATTCATTGCCTTATGAATCAAATCAAATCGAATCGTAGCAGATTCAGTGGCATCATCAAACACTGAATCACTGCTTTATGAATCACTGAATCATTGCCTTATGAATCAAATCAAATCGTAACAGATTCAGTGGCATCGTCAAATAGTGAATCGCTACCTTATGAATCGAATCACATCGGATTCAGTGGCATCATAAATTACCTCATGCAGAATGACTTTAATATGCAAAAAGACAGAAGTGAGGGAGGAATTACCTATGAAGGTCTGCTGAGTAGGTGAATGTCCCCCGAATCGAGGGGAACACGAGTGAGGATAGCTGGAGGCATTAACCCCCATCTTCTTCCTCTTCCTCCTCCTCTTTTTGACGTGCACGGCTGGTGCCACCCTGCTAAATCATTCCGCTCCGGTGATAACACACCGCCCGGTTCACAGCTTCACTCGCTCAGGCCTGAGGAGACGAGGAGACACTGGAGCGCCGTCAGCCATTCCTCTGTGTGTGTGTGTGTGTGTGTGTGTGTGTGTGTGTGTGTCTGATAGAGAGAAAGAGAGAACGAGAGAGAGACAGAGAGAGAGAGAGAGATTAAATTCCAGTAGAAACGCTCCACTTTACAGTCTCATCATTTCACACAGGTAGGAAGAGAAATGTCTCATCATCACACATCAATACATTTAATAATAGAATTATTTTCCTTTAACAGCACGTCCCCATGTGTTTATTCCTCTTATACCACACAATTCCAATTTTTATCTGTTTATAGTTACATTTCATGACACAAGTTAGTTCCAGGTCTCACTTACAGTAGAGCAGCTATAAACAGTTATTCCATCACCAGCGTCTCTTTTTTTCCTCTTTTTTAAACTTTATAAGACAAAAAAAAGCAACGTCTCATTACAGGAAACTTCACTTTATCAACAATCCGTTTACAGAGAGAGAAAGAGAGAGAGAAAGAGAGAGAGAGAGAGAGAGAGAAAGAGAGAGTGTTCTAACCTGAAAATCATCACCAACAGCATAATGTACTCTACTCCTTCCCAGAAATACCTGATTTTTTTCCCTTGAACTGGCAACGAACAGTAAGCCGTCACCTCAGTGCCAAGAAAGACATTTCTCTGAGCTTGCTGTTTCACAGAAACCCCGCGTGAAGAGCTACTGCTCCATCCTGATATTTAGGCTATGCTTCATTTTCGTGTGCAATCTGGAGCAGACAGAAACAGCTCTCTGGGGAAGCATATAGCAGGTCTGGGAGACAAAAAGAGCTTAAACGTGTCCCACTTGTGATATCCAGAGGAGAGAAAGTAATATAAGAACCCACAGAACACATTCTGGGGCAAATAAATAACTCTTCTGTTTCAGCGCAAATCCAGAGGGATAATAAGCAGTCCTGGCGAGATCAATCACATGTCTGAGGTAGAAACTGGAGTGTGTGTGTGTGTGTGTGTGTGTGTGTGTATACACACGGGGTTTTACGGTAACCACCAGTTTCAGGAGATGCGAGGTGTAGGAGAAGAGGCGGAGCTTCCACAGAGTGTCAGTTATACCACCGTGAAGTCGCGATTACAAGGTGAGCGCACTGGAACGCCATCATGATGATTTTTCTACAAGCCATGACGTTCTAAGTGTCGAGGAGGAGGGGGATTGGGGGGCAATGGGGTAATTGGCGGGGGGGGCGTGTGTCAAGAAAAAAAGAAAAAAAAAAAACCTTATATGCTAATATGAAAGCAGACAAGAAGATTTCAGTGACAATTATTCACGTTAACTGTTTTCTTCTTCCAGTAAGGCTGAATAAACTTCTTGGCATCGAACATAAATACAAGAAAGTAAATAAAAACGAAAGTTCTCATGCCATCTGTGTTTCCAACCAAAACCACTTGAACACAAACCATGTCGTAATCAGAACCTCGGGACTCGTACGCACGAACATCACGTACAGCGATAACATCGAAGAACTCAGAAACGCAACTGTCAATCATTCCAAATTCTATGTGACGTTTCTATCTGAGAAAATAAAGATGACGTAAAGGTTGTCAGGTCTGAAAATCTTACTGCAGCTTTTTATGCCCCATTAAATAAATAAATAAATAAATAGATAGATAGATAGATAGATAGATGAAAAAGTTTACATGTGGCGCGAGCTGAAATTTCGGCAATGCCGCAGCGCCTCCCCCTGCTCCCCAAACACTGAGCTGCATTGTTCCTCAGAAGCCCCAGAAGGCCCCGGGGTTCTCAGGTTACTCTTTTGTGGTCCCAGGCCTCCTGCCGAGGCAGCACAAAGACTCTCAGGCTCCAGTTTCAGGCCCAGTCACAACAGCGGCGAGTCCTGCACATGGGTACGTCCGTGTTTTGACCGTTTCCCTCCTGCGTGCGGCGTCTGGAATGTTCTCGACATCAAAGCCGTGGCGTGAATAAAGCCGACTTTGATCCTGACTGCTGAATGAAAGCAAGAAGAACAAACTGCTGCATGTCAGCACTGCGGGAGAGGATACTCACAAGGGGAACGGATTTAGAGAGAAAAAAAAAAAAAAAAGAAAGACAGATGCTATTTGTATCCAGGTGGAAATAGGAATGCGGTTGTTGCAAATATAGTAGCTGAAACTGGCTACTGGAAGACACACTGTAATAATACTGCTGTGTTCATAACTACGGAAACTCTGAGCTGAAAAATAAAAACGTTACGATAGCTCATGTAGCATATGGAAAAGCAAGGTGTGTCATAAGGCTAGCATTATTGCGTTAATGTATATTTTTATATTTTAACAAACCACGGTGTATATGAGCAAGGATCTGAACAAGGAAGAACCAATCCAAATAGGAATTGTGTTGAGAAACAAAAAATTCAAACACACAAGACAGCTACAAATACAGTAGCGGTGATGAAGAAACGGAAACAAAATATGCTAAAAGACAAAAAACCTCACGCGAGCCCTCGAGTTTTCCGCACGAGCTGATTTCAGGATTGATGACATAAGCAGAACGGGGTAATTTTTTGTACAGTGTGATGAGTCATCTTAAAAGAGCGCTGAAATTGTCACATAAGGTCGGTTTTATGGTAAGCTTCGTTGCCAAAGAGCACATAGAAAATTCTACAACTCTTGATTAACAATTATAATTAACTTGTCATCAGATATCAACTGGAAAACTTTTTTTTTTTAGACCAACTGTCCTGAAATTCTCGGTCTGCGCTACCGACTGCCAAAACACAAGCCAAGCCATCTGGTAATTTCCAGCTTCCTTATTACTGCTATATATTACTGACAGGATCAGGATCTGGACTCGCACGTACGCTACTAAGTACAAATTCAACTCGTATTTTTTAAAAAAACAACAAAAAAACAAATAAAAGTAAAGCCGATCAGTTTGCAAAAGTGATGAGATGATAGTTCTGTCTATCATCTGACTACGTCTCCATTTTGTGCAGAAACATTAAAAAAATAAATAAATACGAGACCAATGCGGACGAAGGATTGGTTGTGGAAATGCAGGCAGAGACGACCGTCTGTTCTGCAAAGAGAACTGGAGCTACAGTGTAAAGAAATGTAGCCAAATAATTTCTTATAAAGGCAACATTATTGTGTTTATATTTTGCCCTCACTCTCTTACACACTAACAGACGGATGATAAACTGGATTCAGGGATCTGCTGCGCATGACAGGATATGAATTTGATTTCCTCTCGGATTCTCGCTGGCTGTTTCTCAGCACCGTACTTGTTACTACGTGATTCATCGCTGAGAAAATCAAACCGCTGTTCATACCAAGTGGCACAAAACTCTTTCTCTATAGAACCCTGTGTGAACGTCAGTTATTTCCTGTCATCGGCTGAATGGAGTCATTTCCAATAAAGAACGTTTCCAGTCTAAAATTAGCTACGTTGCTTTTAAACTTCCCATTTTCTTTTAATGACCAGCTCCTGCTCCTATATTTAGCTGGAAATGTGCGAACATATACAATTTAAAACAGTTTAAAATGAGAAGTAGCCATGGTGATAAAAACCGAGCAAGAGCTGAGCATGTTTCGAACATTTGTTGTGTTGTCCTGCTGGAGGTTTATTTTCCACAAATCACAACACTTACGATATTCTTACAAACTAAACTATTCTCTCAGAAATAAAGAGTACGAAACTGTACTTTTCCTTGTGTTTTCTTCAGGTGGTATCATCACGGGGACGTCTTTTGTAACTTTAGGATGTATGAAATAATTTACGGGGCATAATTGGACCACTGATCCTTTAAAACGTTACTCTAGAAGATATTAAATGTACCACGAACACCTTCACACGCTAAAGGAACAAAAAGTGTCTTGTTGATGGTGTCACCTGAACGATGAGGGGAAAAGTACCTTGTATCTTGTATCACGAACGTTAACGCCATTCTCAGATCTCAGACTGTATTAATACCGCTTGATTTCTAATAGAAAGTACGACAGTAAGAAAAATGCTTTCCTGAGTTTCGGAAGGTGTCCAGCAGTAAGTTCTGCCATCTGTAAGAGCCGCGTTCAGCCGAGTTAAACTTCATTAATATTCCCTTAATTCCTGCGAGCAAACAGGCAACGTACCACCTGTAGAATGCGTGTAATAAAAAGGCCAAGCAAAGGCTAAAGCAAACATTTGGAGAAATGTGCCTGAGTGTTGAGCAACACTTCAGTGTGCCAGAAATGATGGGTAAATAAATCATCGTCTTACTAACGCCAGCTGAACTCCAGCTAAAACTGAAGGGAGAGAGACGATTATGAAATACAAACATTTTCCACACAGCGAGGCTTGCCAATGTCAGCATGGCACACAGCACTGCACATTCCTGTAAGCAGGTTATACTGAAATTTAATTAATATGGAGCGTAGAGACAAATCAAACACAAACACTGATTATTAATTCTTTTTTTTTTTTCCCAAACGCAGACACTTTCGAATTAAATAAGTAGGACAAAGAAGGAAAAAAAAAAAGATCAGATAGCACTAAACTAAACTGCAAATGATATCGCTAAAGAAAATCGCTCGCAATGATTCAACACATTTTCCAGACACATAATACTGTACGTGTGACCAAGTAATCAAATCAAACTGAAATCTAACGAATCGTGAATCACACCCAGAGAAAAGTAGAAAAGTTTCATTTTAAGTAGCAACCTCAAAACTCCAATCTGAAAATGTTCCATAACACCACGCATCTCGCTATCGGTATCCAAAAAACATTCGTAATTAGTCATATATTGTTGCATCTCTACACACGAAACACTGAGACAAGTGTGGATTTTTCAATCCCTGGGTCACGCAGCTCTTTTTTTAAAATAAGTAAAGCATCATTAACTTATTAAAAAGAAAAGCTGTTGAGGAAACGACTGTATATAACATTTAGGCCCAATCCCAATTCTATTTTATACCCCTTCACCTACCCCTACCCCTTCACCTACCCCTTCACCTACCCCTTCACCTACCCCTTCACCTACCCCTTGTGTCTTGAAACAGAGTGTCAAGGGTGAAAATATTCCCCTAAGAATTGGGACACCACTACTCTACCCTTACACGTCATCATACGTCATCTCAGTCCTAATTCTCTCTCTCGAATTGGCAACATTTGAGAAAAAAGTTTAGCGATTTCTAATTATTGGGGAGACTAGCCCCCCTCAATAGGGCCGTTTGCACCGCGGGAACCTTTTCATAGTACCTGAACTAATTGTGGAACTACCCACTTTTTGGCGTTTTCGCACCTCCGGAACTGGGTGTGATTTTAGTACCGGACTGCCTTTTTCGAGAACCAGATTAGCTCCTACTCCGGAGCAGGGTCTAACCAGCACAACTGGTACTATCCGTGACGTAAGTAGACGT
>CM040472.1:18852556-18862667 GCA_022758105.1 Pangasianodon gigas | reverse complement strand
AGAGAGAGAGAGAGACAGAGAGAGAGAGATGGAGAGAGAGACGGAGAGAGAGATGGAGAGAGAGACAGAGAGAGACAGAGAGCGTGATTATTGATCTTATTTATTTAAATTTTTATTTTTGCATATTTATTTTAGTTTAAACTGTCTTGAAGTATTCGGAATACAATATTCATAATGTTGTGTGTATTTGTATTTGTTCTGTATTTATCACTTTCTGTATTACCTAAAGGATGGACTATCAGTCTCTATGTTACTGTATGTTTTAATCCCATAAATGACTTAGAATAAACAAATAAATAAATGAATAATGACTAAATATATTCACAAATAATGTGTGTGTGTGTGTGTGTGTGTGTGTGTGTGTGTGTGTGTGTGTGTGTATTAGTGGTGCTCTGGCCCCCACATGTGGTGGTGAAGAGTAACGCAGACTGAAGCTGTTATGACTTGATCTGGGAGTCGATTCATGAATCGGAACAGAGTCGACTCTTTATTTAAACTAGTGTTTTAACGTGTGTAGAATAGGAATCTGGTTAGAGAGATATATGAGACAGATATATATCATTAGTAGACGATAAATCTTTTCAGTGCTCAGCTGAAGGCTACATTTGATTTGATTTGGCTCTGATTTGAAAACTTACTGATATAAGTGTGGACAATCTAAGTACAGGGGGCAGTCGTGGCCTAATGGTTAGAGAGTCGGACTTGTAACCCGAAGGTGAACCTGAAGGTCGTGGGTTCGAGTCTCAGGTCGATCCCTACAATCCGGCAGGGATTGTAGGTGGGGGGAGTGAATGACCAGCGCTCTTTCCCACCCTCAATACCACGACTGAGGTGAGACCCTTGAGCAAGGCACCGAACCCCCAACTGCTCCCCTGGCGCCGCAGCAAAAAAGGCTGCCCACTGCTCCGGGTGTGTGTGTTCACGGTGTGTGTGTGTGTTCACTACTGTGTGTGCACTTGGATGGGTTAAATGCAGAGCACAAATTCCGAGTATGGGTCACCATACTTGGCTACACGTCACTTTACTTCACTTCACTTCACTTCACTACTTTATAATATTCTCATGCCATGACAGATTCAAGTCAAGTCAAGTGGAGTTTATTATCATTTCAACCATATACAGCCAGTTAGTACATGACCAAGGTGCTACATAAGACAAACACAGAACTACAAGGGACTACATAAATTTATACGTAAAGTGCACAAGTGCAAACATGTGCAGACAGCACAAGACAGCACAAGACAGTACAATGACTACTGGGATAGACAACGGGCACAGTGAGTCCCAGTGCAGCGCCGACCAGTACACAGTTCTATTTAAAGTGAATCCAGTGAGAATAGTGCAAAGAGTACAAGAGTACAATATAATTAGCTGAAATAGTGTAAACATAAGAGTAGCAGCCTGTGTACAGTATAATAAATATTGTAGCAGCATAATGTAATATGCAAAAACTTGCAAAAAAATTGCAAAGAGGATGGAGGATGCACAGTTGTGTGTGTGTGTGTGTGTGTTCTTTCAGTCCAGTTTCTGAGTAGTGAGGAGTCTGATGTCTTCGGGGAAGAAACTATTGCACAGTCTGGTCGTGAGGCCCGAATGCTTCCAATAACAATGATGTACAAATAATATTGAGCTGATAGATTTTATGAGGATTACTTTCCTGTCTTGTGTTTTAGTTAAAAAAAAGTATCGTGAGGAATCGATTCTCGATATCGGAATAGAAAACGGAGTCGACTCCGAATAATAATAATAATAACAACACTTTATTTTATATAACGCCTTTAAAAAGGCTTCTTGAGGCGCTTTATATAGGGAAAAAAATAGAAACAGAAGTACATATCATAAAACAAAGTATATAATCATGTATCAAAAACAGCTAATAATAAAATACAATTCAATAATAATAGCAATAATAGTAATAATAATTTCTAAAAAAAAAAAAAAAAGTCATCAAGTAAAATCTATCCTAAAGAAATAAGTTTTAAGAGAAGATTTAAATTTAAATAAACTAAAAGCCTGGGCTTCTCTAAGATCAGATGGTAATAAGGTCTGCAGTTTTTGAGCGTAAGAAGAACACACCCTATCACGCACAGTACATAAACGAGTCTATGGGTCAGTTTAAAGACCAGAAGTGGAGGAGCGGAGATTACGGTTTGGGGTGTAATGGGTTAAAAACTCAGCCAAATACTGAGGAGCCAAACCATGCAACGCCTTGTGTGTGAGCATGAGGAGTTTAAAATCAACATGAAACCTGACAGGGAGCTGGTGCAAGGACTCCAAAACAGGAGTGATGTGATCACTTGTCCTGGGCCTAGTCAGGATTCTAGCTGCTGAATTTTGTAAATACATGCTGTAGTTTATTTAGACTTATTTATTGTTTATTGTAGACTTAAGAGACTCCAGCAAGGAGCGTGTTGCAATAATCAATGCGAGAAAAGACTCGAGAATCGAACAGCGCGAGTTATAACAGAGATTTTAAGGGTTTATAATCATAGATCTGCAGACGTCAGACTCTGTACACCTTGTTCATGTTTTTTCCCCACATATTTTAGTAAGGTCTTGTTGTTTGTTCAATAGAGCGCCAATTAGATACTTATAAAAAGTTTATTCACTATGAATTAAACTTTATTCACAAACATTTTCATTGGTTAATTCAAAGTAATTCATATATTGTAGATGGTTAATTGATGAAATTCATACGCAAGGCTTTGTGAGTGCCAAAAGTTAGTAAAATGCAAATTATGCGAATTTATTTGGACTTGTTTTTTAATAGATGGTGTATTAACTTCAAGTCCAGTGGTTTTTATTGCCATTCCTCTATATAGCTTGTATTTATTGGAATGAAATGTCATTTCCCTGTTACCATGGTAAACCCATCACAATACAGTGGCACATTACACAGGAATACATAAAGTGCAAATACATGACAGTGTACTTCTTATATAACATTAGTATTATGCATTAATGCTGAAATCTGTGGAATAAATACAGTAAAGTAGAGAAACGTTACATACATAAATTCCAGATTAATGAATAATTCATCCCCACACTGTCATTATGTAAACTTTTAACTATCATACTGTATATTAAAGACAAGACAACGACAGGACACAATATGAGGTTTAGAAAGCTTTTACCTTAAACTACCAATACAGAATATTTGAAATTATTTTATATACATTTTATTTCATCCATAAATGCATTCCAAACCATGCGTAAGTATTCACTGTGAAGCATGGTGGTGGCGGCATCATGTACAGCGTTACCCTTGGCCTCTTGGGTGCTCCTCTGATTAATCTTCTCTTTAAATCTTTTCCAGTTTCAGGTTGTAACACTATAAAATGTGGAAAAGTTCAACAGGAGGTGAATATGTACAGTAAGTAAGCCATTATATATAATCTATATGCCATGTTAATACATTTAAAATATATTTAAAAAAAATTAAATTTCAGCTCTTTTCATGCAGCATGAGAATGTAAATACACTTAGAATTTTTTTTCCATATGGAAATATTATTCAATGAAGGGACTGACGTTGTTAATGGCACTTACATAAGCCCTTACACACACACACACACACACACACACACACACACACACTCAAGAGATCAGGAGATTATCAACAGGCGAGAGTTTTGGGCTGTCTGGCACAATCGAGCACAGATCTGTTTGTTCTCGGTAATGAATTAACTAA
The DNA here is from genome assembly GCA_022758105.1 of Pangasianodon gigas. NCBI lineage: Eukaryota > Metazoa > Chordata > Actinopteri > Siluriformes > Pangasiidae > Pangasianodon > Pangasianodon gigas. The sequence goes on along the minus strand of CM040472.1, from coordinate 18,858,977 downwards.
CACACACGCACGCACACACACACACACACGCACACACACGCACACACGTACAGCTGAGATAAAGTGCAGCTGTCTCTCCTCCATGTTTTTTTCCCGTTCCTTTAATCTCGTCCATTAATCAGATCATTAGGACAGCATTGTGTATCCTGATGGTCCTAAACACACACACAGGTGTTTCTCTGTTCAGTGTCAAAGACCGTTCAGAAACCTTTCAGCTTCTGTCACGTAGCAGCTGTTTAACTGACAGAGAAACTTACAGTCAACTCCAGAATTATTGGCACCCAAGAGGGCACTTCATCACTTTTCTCACATTTAGGGGCACACTAGAGGGCACTTTATCAGGCGTTCTCCACTGTAGTGGCACCATAGAGGGCATTTAATCATCTCTTATCAACCATAGTGGCACCCTAGAGGGCACTTTATCATGTTTTATCTATCAACGAGGCACCCTAGAGGACACTTTATTACATTTTATTTACCATAGTGGAACTTTAGAGGGCACTTTATCATGTTTTCTCCACTGTAGTGGCACCCTAGAGGGCATTTTAGTACATTTTATTTACCATAGGGGCACTTTAGAGGGCACTTTATCATGTTTTATCTATCAACGGGGCACTCTAGAGGGCACTTTATTACATTTTATCTACCATAGTGCCACCCTAGAGGGCACTTTATTATGTTTTATTTACCATAGCGCCACCCTAGAGGGCACTTTATTACATTTTATCTACCATAGTGGCACCCTAGAGGGCAATTTATCATGTTTTATCTGCCATGGGGCACTCTAGAAGGCAGTTTATCATGATTTTTTCACATGTAGTGGCACCCTAGAGGGTAATTTATCACGTTTTATCTACTGTAGGGACACACCGAGGGCACTTTTGTGGTGTTTCTTCCAGGTATTTACTTTAAATATTTTTGAATGAGAATTATTTCTGTTAAAAGGACAGTACTGTCTCCTGTTCTTTGCTTGGAATCTTTATACATGATCTTTTTTAAAGCATTATTTTGAAGAGTGCCAATAAGAATTAATTATCAGCCAGAAGAAATGATCCTCTGTGAAACTATTACATCATCACCAGTGAAAAAGATTTGCTCATTTTGTTCCCTGTAAGATCAGCTGAAGTTCATGCACACCTCATATATCCTTTTTGACACGAATATCCTGAAATCAGTGATTTAATTGTGTCGAATCCTGACCTTGCAGCTCGGAGCTGCGTTTAAATTCATCTGTCTGTAAGAAGTGGGAAAGTTCCTGTGAGCTCAGAAAGACTCCGCCCTCAGAGTGGGCCGGGTTTGGGTCACATCCTGGTCCATTTAACAGGACGGACTCGATTATTCATCAGCACAGGAGAGGAGAGATCCAGGAGTTGCACACAGCAACTCTCTCTCTCTCTCTCTCTCTCTCCCATTACCTTCTTTATCTCTCTCACCCCCCCTTTCTCTCCCTCTCTCTTTCTCTCCCTCTCTCTCTCTCTGCTCCCAACATGTTGGTGGCTCTGAGCAGAACCAGCAGAGCCGTGCAGCTCAGGACCCTCAGCTGGTCCAGGGTCGTCCTGCGGAATCGCAGCGGCAGCATTTACAGCAAGCCGCCCAAGACCAAGATCGGACCGGGGGTGAGTGTTTAAACGAGTGCGTGTGTTCAAAATTAAACCAAAATTTTGTTTTGCTATCAAAGTAACTACAGAATTTCATTAAATCCAAACATAATGAAAATTAAATAATGCTTTTGCTTCCAATGATCAGCATTTATCCAAAAACTTTCACACTTCCATAAAAAGAACTCATGATTTATTGCTATAAATACTCAATTTTTTATAACTTTATTCAAATTCCAGTATCAGCATGGATTTTATAATATTTTAAGCTTTTAGGTAAAATAATGAACAGGTCTTTTAAAAAAATTCACTCCATATTGAGTCATGTATCATATGAAAGCATGCTGTACTTCCTGAATCATTTCTTTAAATAACAGAATGCTTCATGCTAAAATAGCTAAAATAGTCACAATTTTTCAAATTTTACTGGTTATTGATATTAAATTGATCATATTTAATGTTTTCCCAAAATGGAGGGAGAAAAAGATGAACATCCACATCATGTCACACATTTAAAGTACATATTAAACCCAAATTTGGACAATTTCTTAATATCTCATGTAGTTTTGGCCTTAAGAGACATTTCTCCCATAAAACTATGTCAAAATATGCCTTTGTCATAAATGTGATTTAAATGATTCTATGAAATAATAATAATTTTTGATAAACTGCATGTAACCCTCTGACCAGGGTGTAAAAAGTGGCACATATTAAATAATCTGTTGCCTCGTTTTCCTATTCTAACTTTTTTCTAGAATATTTTTTGGTTAAATTTAAAGACAAGTTAAATCCTCTAAGTATGAAATATGTATAAGTGAACTGAGAAATGTTTGTGATTTTTTATTTTATTGAGAAAAAATTTAAATGGCTGATCCGGATCATTCGACTCACTCCACTAAAATACAAAGATTTAATGATTTGCTTATTTTTATTTCGTAATTAATTGCCAATAGTGCTTAAATTGTAATAAAACATTAAAACAAGACCCTTTGGACAGGGGAGGGGGGTTTTTATGTTTCTGCAATTCCTCCATTTTCATTTATTCATTCATTTATTCAGCTAATGTGCCTTTTATAATAGTTCTTTGTGGATCAGAATAAATTGGAAACCCCCCCTTTTTTTTAAACACACTAAATGATATATGAATCACATGTTCAGTTTACAAATCAGATGTACCTGATTGTTGCCCTGTCTGACCTTGGACTAATCCCCAGGCCTGCGATTGCTTAACTCAAGTGCACTTGGATCAAATAGAGAAAGAAAATTTGTGATTGAGAGCCAGAGGATTGGGAGAAATATTCACCAATTAGTCTTTAAGTACTCTGAGAACAAATAAACTCAAATCCCATCAGCAAACGTGTAACGTTCTCATGTCACTGAAATAACAGGAGAATAATTTAACATTTATGTCCGGATTTCTGTAAAGCTACTTTGAGACAATGTCTATTGTTAACAGTGCGGTACAAATAAAATTGAACTGAATTGTATAATAGAATATTTTAAGTTTACAGAACAGAGGTTTGGAGAGGTTTATTTTTTATTCTTTAACCCTTTAAACTCTGAAGAGCTGTCTATGTGTTCATACTTACATTCCTCACTCTCGTCAATTCATTCATAAATATTCGATAAACCTAAATTACAATTTACATTATTACAATGTACTGTATATATGTGGATCATGATTGGTCAGAAGGTGTTGATTAATTTTCTAGAACAGCAGCTCTGACAGTAGCGCAGCTGCAAATCACAGGTTTATATTAATGCAATCGTTCTGATACGTTATCGTTTCTATAGCAACAGCTCATTCACAGGGACTTTTACAGCAGATGCTGCACATAAATGAAATAAAAACTGTGTTTAGTCTTTGATATGGTGAAGTTTATTTAACATTTATGGAAGGAGTCTCCAGTGTCAGAGCTTTGTAACAGTCAGAAGTTTGTCTTATTCATGTTGAGAGAGAGAGAGAGAGAGATAAAAGAGGAGCTGGTGAGGAAACGACTGTTTACAGCTGCTAAAACATAAGTGAGAACAGGAACTAACTTGTTTCTTGGATGTTCTGCAACATTAAATGTAACTATAAATGGATAAAAAGAGGAACAAAACATGTGAAGATGTGCTGTTATAGGAAAATAATCAACACTGAGGTGGTAGCAGTGACTCTGCTTCATCACACCACACTGTTGTTGATTATTTTTCTACAAAAGCACAGCATGGAGCATTTTATTCTTTACAAAATAAAGGTTTAATTTAATTAGTACTTACTTATAAAATAAACTGGGGTTGCGAAATCCAGCTGAGGCTGAAAAATTTGTTTTCAAATTTCCAAATAAATATATTTACTCATTTTTACACACATACAAACACAGGTTTACAATCAAGCTGTAATTAGTGAATTAGCTTATTATTATGTTTATAAACAGTTTATTACCAAACCTTGAATGAAAGTTTAATCTTGTGTGTTTTTTCACTGTCCCCGTGTTTCCCACAGCAAAGTTTCTTCATCATGTCTGTGTTCGCGGCGGCTCTCCTGCTCCCGGCCGGATGGATCCTGCACCACCTCCCCGAGTACCGACACCGCCGTCCTGCTCCACCGTCCTAAAGAGAGCATCACCCGGCCGGCGCTCTGCACGCTAACGCCAATCCCGGCTGCTTGTAAAGCATTATTCACCTCTCTGAGAGACAGCAAGATGGAAATACACTTGCCTGTGAGAGTTTTACTGAGGAAGCATGAACAGGAGAGGACGAATACTTCACTTCTCCATGGTGTTTAATGCATCAGCACAGCAGACTGCTACGTCACTGCAGCGAACGCTTACGACAGCGCTTATTGTGTAAAACAGCTCCACATTCCTTCCTGTAATAAATACATGCTCTTTAAAAATAAATCTCTTGCAAATACGTAACCTGTGTTCTATAGAAAGTGGATAATCCCAGTGTTTATAAGGCTACATTACACCTACATAAGACCTTTCCACAAGACAACTTTCATAAACCTACATAAATATTAATACTAACCAATGTCATGTGTCATAAAGGCTGCTTTTGTAAACTTCGATGTGACATAACACCTGAATCGAGTGACAGAGTTTTGTTGACATAAAGTTGTCTTAATATGTTTATGTTACATCATGACAACTGAATTTAGCTCAGTGAAGTTCCGGTATGTCAAAGTGACATAATGATGACATCAAACATTATAACTCAGCTATAATCATGACGTTGCAATAAGACACCATGACACTGTAATACCTAACACTGTTATTAGAGCGTCATGACATTGCCATAGGTTATAAGCAGAAATATGAAACTCTGATTGCTTAAATGTCAGAGAAACTATACATAACGCAACTATAACAGTGTCATAATGATGCCATATCATGATGCTATAAAACATAGCGCTGTTATTACCCTGTCATGACATATCCATAGGTTATAAGCAGAAATATGAAACTCTGATTACTTAAATGTCAGAGAAACTACAGATAACTCAGCTAGAACAGTGCCATGAGTTTGCTATAAGACATCATAAAACATTAATACATAGCTATGTTATTAAAGTGTCATGACATTGCCATAGGTTATATGCAGAAATATGAAACTCAACTTACTTAAAGGTCAAATAAGTATACATAACTCAGCTATTACAGTGTCAAGACATTGCCATAAGACATCATGATGCTATAATGCATTTATCTTTTATTAGAGTGTCATGACTTTGACATAGGTTATAAGTGCACATATGAAAGTTAAAGGTCAGAGAAAACATTCATATCTTGGCTATAACAGTGCCATAATGTGTGCATAAGATGTCATGACACTGACATGAGTTATAAACAGAAATATGAATCTTAAGAATATATGTCTTATGAAAATAAATATATATATAACTCAGCTATAACAGTGTCATGACATTGCCATAAGACATCATCACACTGGAATCACTCCATACTGAATCATATACTCTGTTATTAGAGTGACATGACATTGCACTAGGTTATAAATTATAAGTCTGAGAAAATATACATAGCTCACATAATATTATTACAGTGTAATAATTATAACCTGTCATAACCTTCACTATGTATTAGTGTTACAGCAGGTTTTCATGTTGGTGTGATGAGTTATAATGAACCATCACTATAACACATTATTACCATTATGTGAAAGTGCGCTGAGCTTTAAAGTCAGTTGTCATAATGTTCTAACGCACATCAGCCTATGAACTGTCACAAATCTCAGGTGTTATATCAGGGATTATTATAGCTGATGGCCATAGTTGTCATGTAGGTGTTATGCAGCCTTACGAACACTAAAAGAAGTGTTATTAAAAGTTCTTCAGCAGCCACAGAGACATTCTGTCATTTTTGTAACTCAGGAGAAGAACATCTGCTAAATGACTAAATTTAGGAGAAAATGAGCTGTGATGCGGATATGATGCGTGATAACATCCGTAACACTAACATCCATCAGTACATCTGCATGTTTATATCCTCAGTGGAGCAAAGGAAACTCTACTGTGTGAGAACCTGAGAGGACCAACATGACAACGCCAGGCTTTAAGATGGTGTTATTAATGTTAATGGTGTTAGTTTTATCCTGAACAGAGGGACTCATCATGTGACGCACTCATTACATACGTCCTTCTTCACGTAATGTTCACAAACCATTACAACAACAACAACAACAAAAAAAATCAACAATTTTATTTGCAATATGACCCAAAATTAAATCAGACTGTTTTTCTTTGTAGTAGTTTGCAAGGAAACCTTTAACTGTAAAAACAAATACTGACCCGTCTGATCTACTTTGATTTATTTAATGCC
>CM040472.1:18817924-18839185 GCA_022758105.1 Pangasianodon gigas | reverse complement strand
GAACTGAATTCTTTGCCAAAATTAACAAAATAATTCCCATGTTTAACAGCCTCTCTGACCCCAAGAAAATGTGCTACATACACACACAAAGTTTCCATTATCTTCAGCATGTTTGCAGTCATTACCAATGTTAACATCAGCTCTGCTTGTGTTGGATCTCTTTTGGAGGTTCCCGAGACACAACCAGCATATAAATACACTTCATTATTAATCACACACACAGGTGTAACCAATCACTCATTACCAGCTCGTTCTCTGTGACTCCTCTTTCTATTTACAGCCGGCACTTGACCACGCCCTGACTGCCATACTGATCATATCCAGTACCCCTCAGTGCACAACCAAAAGTCCAGGGGGTGGAGATCGACCCTGATTTAGCTCCTCCTACCTACAGAAGTCCAGGGGGCGGAGACAACTCTGTGTGTTCTAGGCTGGATAATTATGTGTGTTTTTCCATGTTGTACAGCGTCTCATAGATTAGGAGTTAGAAGGTTATAGGAGGAGTTGGATCAGGTCCAGTTCCACCCCCTGGACTTTTGGTTCTTGTTTATTCCAGAGGAGACATGCAAATGTTTTATTAAAGATATCAGCCTGAGAAATGAATTCCGTCCAAATAGGGCTAATGTATGAGTTTTGTAAGAACTTCTACTAAGAAATTCTAGTAAACGTGTATGTGTTTTAAGTGTATATGTGAGAAGTTTGAAAAGGAGAAATAAAAGTCTAAAAGGTGCTTCATATACCACAAGTGGAGAGACATACAGCTTACAGATAGACTCAGCATAAAATCACCAGCTGGCAATCTTTCTAATAACTGATGCCAAACACCACCAGGCAATTCATCATGTTCATCCACAATGCAGTAATACCATCCCGTCAAAATGAGATTAAACTGTGTGCAGCGGTTTCTGTGGAAATGGCATCCTGGTGTTCATCCATCTACATTATATTTCCAGTAAAGGACTGACAGATAGACAGTCCATATGAACTCTATCATTTTAAAATATTTTCTGTCTCACTGTCTAAATATTTTTACTGCAGGTCCACTAATATCACACATAGTAATACATAGTACAGTGTATATTTATAGTAATAAATCATCTCGCTCCTATCACGCGACAGCTAATCAAGCCTTTGGGAAAAAAATTTAGATCTTTAATCATTAAGGGTTGTCACTCTCAGGGAACCTTAAAGATTTTAAGTGGAACTTTAGAACAGAGTGAGTTTGAAGTAAAACCCTTTCAGGAAGCTAAGAGCCCTTAAAAGCCTGACAGGTTCTAGGCAGAAAATAACAACCAATAATTTGGACTATGTAAACAGAAAAAAAGGTTCCTCAAGGTTTCCTTAAGGGTTCATAGCTTGCAGGATAGGAAAGCACTTTCTCACGTTACATATCTATATCTCTATTCAGATTTAAACCCTTCAGGTGTTCTTTAAGGGTTTATTGGTTAATTAAGGGTTTTTAGCTCCTAGGTTAGGAAAAGACTTTGCTGTACAGTGCAAAAGTTTGCACACCTTTAGGACAAAATGTAGAAGATGAAAAAATAAGATGTTTATTTTATGTTAAGATACTAATAGTAAAAAAAATCCAGAAGTAAAAATCCAGTCCAGAAGTTTGCACCCCTGATTCAGTATGTTGTATATAAATATAAATATTCTTTAGTTACTTCTACATCCATGATTTACCTTTATAACTGTCTACAAACTCTGATTTTCTGGAAACTCTCAAATGTAATAATTTTTGGAATTTTATGTATTTATAAAATACAAATTTGATAAATAATTTGCATTTATTTTTAAATAAATAAATACAATGAATGATTTGAATTAGTATCACAGGAAGAAAATATGAACTATAAAACCAACAGGAAGAATAAAATTTTCATAAGTACTTTCATAAGTATTCACTCCCCCTTGAACCTTTCCCCCATTCTGTGGAGTTATAACCTGGAACTGAAATGGACTTAGGATTGGGATTATACATCATGAATCTACACAAAAAAGCCTGTGGTATTGAAATGGGGGAAAAATCAATATAGTTTGCAGAATTCTTTACAAATAAAAAAAAAAACAGTGGTAATAGCATAAATATTCACCCCTGTTGCTGTGAAACCCTTAAATTAGTTCAGTCGCCATGAGTGCAGTTAAAGTGTTTCTGTTCCTGGAAGAACCCAGTGTTTGTTAGAGACATACCTAAACACACAGCATCATGAAAACCAAGGATAGAAACAAGTCTGGGGCAAAGTTCTGGAAAGTATTAATCAGAGTTTTGGTTATTAACAAAATATCCTAAACTCTGAAAAGAGTGACAATAAATCCATTATTAAAAAATGAAAAGAATCTGGCACAACCATGACTCTGTCCAGAGGACGCCATGCAACAAAAGTCAGTGACCGGGTAAAGAGGAGTTTAGTCAGAGAAACAACCAAGAGGCCAAGGGTAAACTCTGAGATCCACAGCTCAGATGGGAAAAGCTGTTCACAGGACAAACATAGCTCAGACGCTTCACACAGCTGGGCATGAAATCAGTTTGGAGTTTACTAAAAGACACGTTGGGGCTCAATAAACATGGGAAAATGTTTTCTGGACTGAGGAGACCAAATTGAACAGTTTGGCCTTGACACAAAGCGCAACATTTGGCAGAAACCCAACACCTTGAGAACAACATCCCAACAGTGAAACATGGTGGTGGCAGCATCGTGGTCAGCGTTAGACTACAAGCCACTGTAAAACTGTATGTTTTATCTGGACTGAGACATTTTTAACAGGTATTGATAAAATAATGCATAATAATGCAATTTTAATGCCACTATTCCATCTTAATCGTGGTCATTGATGACATTAGATACAATTTGAGATTCAATAATACAGTTTTATTTAAAATTAAAAAAAGTTAGCATGTCGCAGAATTAGATTAATGCACAGGATATATTATGTCTGACAGATTGTTATGTGATGGATATACATTAATGCCTTGTTCCAGACAAACAACAACACTTTATTCAGTTCAGATATGACATCGAAGTATATTCATCCTTCATAGACATCACCGTCTCTCACTCTGTACACGATATGGTCGAGAAGGCAAATACCGATATTTACATTCATGCAGTATATTAGTGAGTAAAATTCTGTACACTATAATACATGTTTATGTTCAGTAGGTTGGAGTGGATGATGGAGTGAGAGATGGAGTGAGTTTAGAGAGGGATAGTGTACGGCCGGTCGTTTACATCAGATAAACAACTCACTTTAAACCCCACGAGTGATTCACTGGTGTGTAGGAGCGGTACATCTCCACCATTACATCACATCTTTGGATTTGTAAATGTACTCAGATCCAGCAAGAGCAATATAAACAACGTTATCATGAAAACAAAAAAACTAACTGAATGTTCTGAATGTTATTAAGAGAAAATACACACAGAAATACACAGAGTGCTGAGTGCAAAAGTTTGTGCTCTTTGAAATGATCACTAAAAAAAACAAGAATTTGGTTTCATTTTCACAATTCCATATTACATTCAGAAAGTGAAATAAAGACTGATATTGTTTAATTTTTTTTTGTAATATTAATATCTTAACATACTATAGGACCCTGTTTAATTGTCTTCTTTATTTTGTCCTAAGGGTATATAGGAGGTGGACTATTTGTGTGTGTATTTCTTTAAGAAGAGATTAATTAATTAACATGAACATGAACATTAGCATGAATTTGTGGTGCTGCATGATGCATTTACAGCGTTCATTCATTCATCCTTAGTAACTGCCTCATCAGCAGGGCTGTTTCTTGCTGTAAGCGCTATAACGGTCATTTAGCGCCTCTGGTCCACTGGGGGGCGCCGTGAAATTTATAATAAATAGGCACACTTTACTATCATTTGGTGAAAGGTTTTGTGTATTAGGCAGTCGCAGGGTGCCCTCTTGTGTTGTGAAAAGAAAAGATAATTTGTGTAACTAAATTAGGTCAGAATATCACACAGAAGTGGCGATCATTAAGCGTTTATATTTATCTAAAGCCAAAAATGCTAAAAGAAAAAAAGCAGAAGGACGAAAGAAACAAACCAGTAAGAAATTAATGCTAATTAATCGGATTTAGTCATTTTGTCTGCTTTCTTGCTTTCGGTTGATGATGTAACTGAAATGGAAAAAGTTAGAGACTAACTAGCTAGCTAGAATCTAGAGTTAGCTATTGTGTAGTATCTTGTTGGGTTTTTTTTATTGCTTATTAAACTGCTTTTCCCTTTTCGAAGATAATCAAGTATAATGCTGCAATCCATTGTACTTGAAAGAAGAGTACACCGAGAGTGTATGCATTTACTGGGCAAGTGTGTGCTATGTTCAACATTTAGCTAAACTTTCTTAAGACAAAAAGGGTTTTTCAAGGGGTTCTTTGTGTAGATAAGAGTTCTTATCCTCCTGAAAGGTTTGGAAAGCTTCCTGATAGGAAAACACACAGAAGGAACAAATAAAGAAGGGTTCCATATCTGACCTTTTTTTTTTTTTATTAACAGTGAAACAATCAAAATGAAATTTCTGAATGCGCTTTAAACCATTTATATTTAATTATTTTGTGAATCTGTCTGTCAGTTTGTCTTTGTGGTTCTTCAACCATTTCTGAATAATCTCACTCTCTAAACACTCTGATTTCTGTTTATCTCCTTCTCCAGCTCTGGGAAAGCTCTTTTATTTCTGTATTAGGATGCATGAAAGCTGTTTTCCTGATTCCCACTGACTCTTTCTCTGACTCTGCTTAATAAACAGTCGGGTTATTAAGTAAATTTCCGTGGGCACGCAGTTTTTTGTAGGCTGCTTGGACAAAAAAATTTAGTCATATACACCGATATAAGTGTATGATTTCAATCCAAACACACCATTAAATCAACACTGAAGATAAAATAGAGGGACAGTGATAATTGTTTCAAACAGAAACCAGGGGGACACAAACTTTTGCACTCAGTTGTAACAAGCAAAGAATTAAAATTAAGAATTAAGAATTTAATTAATATTTGTAGTGTTACAGGCGCCAGTGGTAATATCTCTATTATGGAATGACTGATAAATAGCTAGATAGAACACACAGTGTTACTGTCAGCAGTTATTACACTTTAAACTGGAATTAATGACGTGATTAATGGAGGATTAGTGCAGGAAATGATTTGTGGTTTAAAATGAATGAATATGACTGTGAAATGAAAGAGATGTTAAAAAAAGTCGTCATCATGAGCAAAATAAGTCAAGAGAAAACATCCAGTGGCTGGAAAACCACACGTTGGTCTGTCAGAATTTCAACTTAATGACAATTTCACAATGTTATTATTGAGTTACTATCTCATTAGTTCAAGATAGCGTCCTTATTTTAAATTAAAATACTCTATATCATTATTTACTATTTAACAACTCGTTATTTCATATTCCGATATTCTGTGTTAAATTGTAAAATGCACATAATTTCCACTGTCCCAATGCCATACTCATGGATTATTTTTTTCTTTAGAATAATTACATTTTACTCTTAAATTCAACTACATTTCTTCCTCATTCTTTTTTTTTTGTTGAAACTAATTCCAGGGCCTGACTTTACTAATAACTACTATATGATGAAAATAATGTACAGCTGTGTTTTATGGAAAAACAAAAAACAACAATAACAAAACAAACAAACAAAAAAACCTAACAAACAAAATAAAACAAAAAAACCCCAGGAATAAAACAAAACAAAACAAAAAAATAAAACAAACTTTCAAAAAAGAAAACCTAAAAAAACCCCAAATAAAACAAACTAACAAAAAGACAAGCCAAAAAACCCCAACCAAAACTAAATAAACTAAACAAAAATAATAATTTGAATCGTAAAAAACAAAACAAAACAAAACAAAAAAACATTGACTTTGTCTTGTTGGCTTCCTTAATGATGCATCTTTAATTAAATAATTAAATAACAGTCCTTATGTTTATGAATATGTGACGTGTATTCCAGCTTATTACCTCACGGTGAGTTACATTACACACGTAAAACGTTACTATTTGAGTACGTTAGCAAACGTCAGACTGATTAGCAGCAGATTATGCTAACCTTGTGTTTTAATATCATGAACATGCACCACTAGGGTTTCAAATCCTTTCCAGTTGCATAGTCATACAAAAGTAAAAAAAAAAAAAAAAAGCGACCTGTTTCCTCATCAAGTTCCGCTTAAACTTTCATCTGGTCTCCAAACCTGCGCGATCAGTACGGCCGACTTTATTTACAGGAGAGGAAACTGCAGGGAGAGAAAAAGGAGGCGAGACGCGTCCAGAGACGTCGGTGCATTCAGTAGAAAGTGCATGCGTTGGGATTGTTAAGAGTTTTACTGGTTTAAAGTCTTGTGAAAGGTCTGACGGTTTCACCGTCCAACAGAACAATGAGTCTCAAGGCTCCACACGTCCTTCACACATCCTTCACATGTCCTTCATACGTCCTTCATACGTCCTTCACACATCCTCTCTGCCTTTTTATTCTGTCACATATCAATCATAAAGCAGCTCTTATTGTCATTTAAGTGTTTTTTTTTTAAAGAAGTTGAACAAAGCCAGGGTTCAGAGCTCCATCAATCCTTCCTTTAATACTATTTCTCCATCTCCGAAGCCCTTTAAGCTCCTGTTTATGACGGAGCGTCAGTGTTTTTCCTCTGGCTGCTATACTCCAGTGTTGTTGGTCTCCATCGCCGTCTGCTTGCAGCGAGAGCTCATGGCGTATTCCCCTCGGCTGGTGCCGTTCTCCTCTTTACGCAGTGGTTTCCTGTGCACAAGGGAAAACTATTATCATTGAAAAAACAAAACAAAACAGTGATATCCACATTCCCATCTCAGCAAGATAAAACCAGACTGTGGAAAATTCTGCGATCTAAAGACACAGAGCCTCAATGAAGTCAAAGCATATACAACGTTTACAACCTTATTTTTAAATATTTATATAATGTGGTGTAAAACATCTCACATACCGTATATTCAGTAGAATGTAAAGAATACATTTATAAAAAAAAAAGTTAAAGACAAAACTTTAGAATTCCAAGAGATCAAAATAATAATAGTCAGATTTATCAAAGTTTCTGACTGTCTTCGTACTCGTGTGCTGTGAATACTGATAAATGCCAATCAGCCATAAACATTTACGACATATTTACATTTAGCCACGCCCACAAAACTCACAGAGAGCTGACAACAACAAAATGGTGACTAAACAGTGAAAGAGCGCCTTCTAAGTGTGGTGTGTGCTAAATCTTCCAGTAATGCAGCTCAGCCACTGCAGCTATTCCAAATTTTATAGGGTGCCATTATTTTGTACAAATTGAAAAAGTCTTATTTGTCTTCATTTAACTTATAGATTTATTTTGAGTTAGGATTTTCTTTCAGGTCATTAACCCATTTTCACAAAATGTTCATTAAATTGGTGTTTAAGTAAATAAGTGATTTAAACTTGACAGTGTGATTTGTATATAAAATCACAGTAACTCATCGATAATTATATGATTTGAAGCCGATCGATCGAGGTTCACATTAGTGAGTCTCCTTACGTGGAAATTTGCACAAATTAAGGATATGTTAGTTTTAAATTTAGATTAGTTTTCCCAACTAACTGGATATTTCATGAACACCACATTTCATATGTAAACGCTCCTGCGAATGATTTAGGAATAAATTCACTCGTGTCCAGATGCAGTTTTTAATAACAGTAAAATGAATGTATTTGTTCAATAACGTGAGTAAACGCAGCTTCCCGTCTGAACGAGCTGCCACTCCTAATTTCAGCAGCGAGACGAGGAGGATGAAAACAACCTGACCTTTCCAAAGGCTGCTTCGAGTGCATGATGGTCCTCTGAGATGTGTCTGGAGGCTGGGGCTAATTTCATAAACACGATCTGAGCTCATTAAAACAGCCTGCCTGTTGCAGGTAAACACACACCATGCCCGTAACGTGGATGAAGGATGCCCTTTGCTGACTAACTCAGAAAAAGCTAAAGGGGAGAGATTTTACTCTGTGTTTGAAACCCACAGGCTGTTATTCTGTATGGGGTCAGCTCAGGACAACACAGTGCTCATATCTAAAACTGAAATCTGAGATATTATATCAATAGCCTGGCTGGAGAAAATGATTGCAATTGCAAATGTTGTAATAATATTTGTAGGGTCTGTCATGGCCATGATGATCAGCAGAACTGTGCTGAAACATTTATCTGTACACAATTTCAAGATAAATTTCAGCTACTGGAGACGATGACTCAAAGAGGAGACCCTAAATATATCCTGGGGGAAAAATTATGTAAGGAGTAACACATGACAAGGCCGGGTGGTTATAGGAAAATAATCGCTGACCGGCTGGTGTGATGAAGTGGAGTTATTGTTACACTATAACAGCAAGTGTTTTATTCCTCTTATCCCACAGCAATCTGCCAATGATTACAAATGTCGTCATACTTTTTATCCATTTATAGTTACATTTAATGTTCATGAAACAAGTTAGTTCCTGTTCTCACTTATGTTATAGCAGCTATAAAAAGTTGTTCCCTCACCAGCCTCTCTTTTTCTCTCTAAGACAAAACAAAACTCTGACACTGGAGACTCCTTCCATAAATGTTAAATAAAAGGCTTCTAACAGAAAACTTCCCCATATCAACGATTACACAGGTTTTTTAATCTGTTTATTCAAATCCCTTTGAATGAGCTGTTACTATAGAAACGATAACATATTAGAATGAGCGCATTAATATGAACCCGCACTATTGTCAGAGCTGCTGTTATAGAAAATGAATCAACACCTTCTGACCAATCAGAATCCAACAGAATTCACAGTTTTCTTAATAAGAAGAAATTTATTTTTGGCAGATTTTAATATTTTGAGTATACATTTCTTTACTGGATGTAGCTCTCGACAACATGTGGTCTTTTTCTGCTTCTCAAGCACCTCGGCTTCTGCGCATACAGCAGCCAAACAGTGTGCCGAGATAGACTTCACAGTGATTGATTAAATGTTTAAGAGAAGCCTGTCGTGACTAACACAATCCCTGTCCCTCGGGTAGGACTGATGAGACTCTTTAGTTGCTCTGCAGGGAGCATCTGTCATGAGAAGGAGTGCGAGCAGCCGTGAGGCCTGCAGGGTTTTTCTTATAAAGACATCCCCTCGCCTGATTTACACTGGGGAAAAATCCTGTCTCGTCTGCTCGCTCAGGGGAGGAGAAGAGGCGACCGGGCCGAGGGTTCAAGAGGAAAAACTTTGACAAGGTTACATTGAATTGTATTGTGAAAAACAAAGTGCCTGGAGTAGTGATGATGTTCCCTATAGATGAAGCTGTTAATTAACAGTGTTTGTCTAAGACTCATCTCTGTTAGAGTCATTATCAGAACAGAGCACAATTCAAAAGTTATGTAGGTGGAGTTTGAGTAAAACAGAGGCATGTCTCAGTTACGGACAATTCTAAACACAAACTTAAGCACATTTACAGTATATTGTGTGATATCGGCTCGAGTGAGGAGCACTATTAAGTCCAGCGTCACTGTCTGGCAGTTTGTAACTGAATTACGTCACACTGAAATTTATGTTTTGGCTGTAAATACACTCAAACACACTACGGAATGACATTTGAGGCCAATATTGAATACATAAATACCACACTATTACTTAATTAATTAACAACATCGTCACTTTAAAGTCCACAAAAAGGTTTTCTCTGCACGGAGAACATCAGAGGAGACGCAGCTTAATCAGAAACATCGCTTACCTCGAGCACTGAATGTTTATGCATAAAATTATGAATGAAATTTTTCTCTGTATGATGAATAACGCTTCTCTGTAAGCGTAGCAGATAAGCACTCGGTCAGCTTATCTTTCATACCAGAGGTTCATTTTATTTTCAGGAAAGTGCATCAAAATAACACAACAGCCATCATTTTATTAACTTAACAAATCAAATTAATTATCATGCAATCCCGAACATAAACTTTAGGATGTCATGACCTCGACGGAGTATCTTGTGGCTTCATTAACTTTTGTGTACGAGTAACTGTAGCATCATGATATAAGCAAATAAAATGCAAAATAATAGTCTGTGCTGGATCAAGTGCTATTCTCTGTGCTGCTGGATAATGAGTGTGGAAGCCATTTTTTTTTACATTAAACCAGTGATTAATGTGATCATTACAACTAGGACTGTTCATGCAGCGATATACTGGAGACTCCTGTTAGATTTATTTCAACGCTCACCATCTTCTCATTCATATTTCATCATATTAGTCTTAGTTTAGTTTTAGTTTTCATTTTTAAGTTGTCTTTTGCTTTTTTATGCTTCCTTCCACATTATCTATCCTCTGATTGTTTTTTGGGTTTAGAGGTGAGTGCTTTTGTTTGAAGGTTCTACTCAAGAAGGCATGAACTACATGCAGGTGATTTTAATAAATCTGAATGTCACATGCACAGCTGCGTAACCTGATTCTGAATACGCTGAACTTTCCACATGTACATACTGTAGTATCACATAGCATTCAGACTTAAGTTACTGAATCTGAATATTTGCGTAAAATGGTAAAAGTTGATAAATAGCTGTAGTATAAGAGGTAACTCTTCATCGCATTACCCCATCATTGATTGTTTTCCTTTAACAGCATGACATGGAGTGCTTTATTCATTATGTTAGTGTGTTCTTCTAACAGATTCAGATATATTTGTAACAGTGTTAAGGCTCCGAGTTAGCTCATGTTTTTTTTTTCTGTGACTGCTGTATACATGAACGCTAAGATCATCTCGTACATCACGTATGGTTTGACAAGTAGAAGACTGAAACCACTTGAAACAGCGAGCAAACTAATTCTTTAGATTTCGTAGTATATACTGTCATTGTTTTGTCTCAACATGTTGGAAAATCTTATCGAATACCAAAATCTTGTGCCTTGTATACAAACGCTTGTATAATAACACTCTTCCTCCACTTATACAGTTTATCACACAGAGGACAAATACTTATCCAGTGACCAGAGGAACAACGTGGGGAGAATGGGTCATCCTCTTCATAAGCACTGCTTTATTATTGTCTAATCACAAAACTTACAGCTTTACCTCTGACTGTTACTCCTTCCATAAATGTTAAATCCATGAGTTTCCAGAAGTTTCTAGAGGAACAGGACATTTCAAGCAAAAGTAGTTCTTTTTATGATCAAAAATTTGGTCCGTATTTCTCTATTCGATGCGAGAATCCAACCCACAGTGTTTTTATTTCAGCTTTTTCAGGAGTTGGTGTGTGATAGTGAGAAACACTGACGGTAAGATCAGTAGCGGGTGAAGAGGATGGAGGACGGTGTAAGGGAATGCTGAGTGTGTGCTGATTCAGAGCACTGTAGAGTTGAGCAGTGTTATGTAAGCTGAGAGCTCGACAGAGATGAGAAGAACCATGTAGAGGTGATCTGCTGAGAGGAACAGAGGTGACGATGGTGTATAGAGAGGACTGGAAGAGGACAGATGATAAAAACAAGCTCTCTGATACTGTCTTAGTACATTATTCTCAAGAGCCAAGAGTGTTGGAAGGTTAAATAAAGGTTCCACAGAGCAACTGCTTGCTGTAAGAGCACTTCCACCAGCTGACAAGTTTAAACAAAAAGCCTTACTGGAGCTTTCGCCATGTTTGTTTCAATTGATCACATGACCCAGTATGAACCCACCCCTGAGGAAGCACCTATAGGCAGCACAGACAAGTCAGCATCCGCCCTGACATGCATGGAATTTACTTTTATTTCCAGTTTACCTGCATAATCAAGAAAACACAGAAAATGTAACCCAGAAAATTTCCCAGTGAATCATTAACCACCTATTAATGAGATGACTGCACACCTCTATAAACGTACACAACGTTATATCAATCAGCAGCTCTTAAAATATACATACCGGTATCCCACTAGGCTCTATTCTTAGACCAGCATTATTTTGAAAATTTTTTACTTTTTAACTGTCAATTAGCAGCTTTTAAGACATACATACCAGCGTCCCACAAGGCTCTACTCTTGGATCACTTTATTTGTTATTATTTTATTTTATTTGTTTAATGTCAATAATTTATTATAAGCTAATTATTAAAGTAAATACACAAAATATTTTTTATATTATTTATCTCTTCGAGGCCGAAAGAAAGTCATTTTCCAAAGACTCCCCAAACTCCTCCCATATCCGAGTTTTTGCTTCTGCCACTGCCTTGCTGCACTCCACTTGGCCCGCCAGTATCTGTCAGCTGCTTCTGGAGTCCCACAAGCTAATCAAGTTTGAAAGGCCTCCTTCTTCTTCCTGACGGGGACTACAGCCACGACAGGCACCGACAACCTTACAGCCACAGATCCGTTCAGCCACTTCAGCAATGGAGGTCTGGAACATTGCCCATTCCGGTTCAATGTCTCCAGCCTCCCTCAGAATGCAGGAGAAGAGAGTTGAAGATCTCCTAGGAGGTAAGAGTGAGAGTTGAAGATCTCCTGGGCAGGAGCCTCTGCCAAACACTCCCAGCAACACTTACTACACGCTTGGGCTTACCCGGTCTGTCTGGCATCTTCCCCCTCCATCTGATCCAACTGGTGGTGGGAGTGTTTGGCAGCTCAGCTCCTCTATTCACCCAATTGTCCAGGATATACAGTCACAAGTCTGATGATACAACCACATAGTCGATCATCGAACTGCGGCCTAGGGTGCTCTGATACCAAGTATACTTATGAACACCCTTATGTTCCCAATCACTCCCCTCCAGGTTTTACTGTCATTACCTACGTGAGCATTAAAGTCCCCCAGTAAAATTATGGAGACTCCTGCAGGGGCATCTTCCAGCACCCCACCCAAGGACTCCAAGAAGGCCGAATACTCTGAAATGATGTCCGGTGTATAAGCACAAACAACAGTTAGAGTCCATCCCCGACATGAAGCTGAGGGGAGGAGACCCTCTCTTTCACCAGGGTAAACTCTAACATACCAGTTCCGAACTGATGGGCTCCTGCTCTGCGCCTCTCACCCAGGGCAACTCCGGAGTGGAAGAGAGTCCAGCATCTCTCCAGGAGTTTGGTTCCAGAGCCCATGTGTGCATTGAGGTGAGCTCGACTATATCTAGATGGTATCTCTCCACCTCCCCCGGCTCCTTTCCCACCAGAGAGGTCACGTTCCATGTTCCTAAAGCCAGTTTCGGTAGCCGGGGATCGGTCCGCCAAGGCCTCTGACTTCTACTGCCACCCAATCCACAATGCAACAGAGCTATACTACTCCTCCTGCAGGTGGTGGGCCCACAGGAGGATGGTCCCATGTAGCTCGCTCGGGCTGTCCCTGGCTGGGCCCCATGGGTAAAGTCCTGATAAGGTTTTATCTTACATTATATATTTAATTATTTTATATTTAATTATTATAGAAATATATTGGGTAAATTTTCATTTTAATCTCCATCCATCCATCCATTTTCTGTACCGCTTATCCTACACAGGGTCGCTGACAGCCTGGAGTCTATCCCAGGGGATCTTGGGGCACAAGGCGGGGGACACCCTGTATGGGGTGCCAACTCATTTTATTTATTTATTTATTTATTTATTTATTTATTTATTTATTTATTTATTTATTTATTTATTTGTGTCCTGACATGGAGATTCAGTGGCATGGAGAAACTTTGTCACAGCTTTGATGCAGTTTTAAGTGCAAACTAAAGGACAAATCAATTTGTTTGGTGTTGTATAATTTATTTTAAATGATAAATGTTTTTTGACCTTTGAATATCACATTTATTTCCTGGTACCCAGTGGATGTACATAATAAGTTTGTCACCATGACAGGAGAGCGCTGTAATTGTGTAAGACATCTGTTCAGAAATATTTTTTTATAAATCACCACTGATGGTCAAAATCTAATCATAGTGGATCAGACAAGAACCCCAGAAAACAAAATATTTTTGCTCCATCTGTAGAACTTCAAGAATTTTTCTACAATCAATTAGCTTTAAATTAGTCACAGATTAATTTATGCCATATATTTGTTTTATTAAATGAACCAGAGTCAGCACAAGAGGATGTTGTTTCAATCTGTTATCTCTAGCCACATATCATACACTCTAAAACTGACACTGTCCTAAATTACGTAAGGAATAAAACACTGTGTGTGTATGTGGTTCTTCTGTAATAAAATACTGAGTGACAGGGTGGTGTGATGAAGCAGAGTTACTGTTACCATGCTGAAGTTGATAAGGAAACGTAAGGAGACGTTTATTTAACATTTACGGAAGGAGTCTCCAGTGTCAGCACTTCATAACATTCAGAGATAAAGCTGTAACTTTAAGTTTTCCGACATCTTCGGCACAGAGGAGTTTATGCTTTGTGGTTTTCTCAGTAACTTGATAAGCCGCATTTTTTTGTCTTTATTAACTTGAAGAGAGAAAAAAGAGAAGATGATGATGGAACGACTGTTTATAGCTGCTATAACGTAAGTGAGAACAGGAACTAACTTGTTTGAAAGATATTCCTCAACATTAAATGTAGCTATAAACAGATACAAAAAGTGTGATGTATCATTGTTTAATAAATAAAAAATGGTAATCGTTGGCATTTTGCTGTGTTGTAAGGAGAATAAAACACTTCAGGACACGCTGTTATAGAAAAATAATCATCTTTGAGGTGACTCTGCTTCATCACTCCACTCTGTCAGTGATTATTTTACTATAACAGCACAACATGGAGTGATTTCCCAGGCAGTTACACTACATGCGAGTAATATTCCATGATAACCCTGTGTAGTTCTATACATTATTAACATATTTAAAAGAAGTCTTAAATAACTTACTGACACTGAAAGTTCCACACACATCAATCCAGGCCTGTATGGATAATAATAATAAAAACTGATGTGTGATAATTACCACACAGGCGTCCGCTTGGACAATAACAGACTCTTTAGTGCAGGAATAGTCAGCCATTCTCTGAATACCTCTGGTTAATGTAATATTTATAGAGTTAAACACAGCCTGAGATAAATATAGCTCTAATGGTGCCCTGATATAGATCTGTACTGGACTTGCATTCAGCTATTCACTTCACTGAGCATTTAGATGAGACTGAGAACACCAAAGAGGCTTTTCTCATTCAGAAGAAACGACGAACATCAGAGCAGAACCTAAAACAGGAACATTCCATATGAATAATACACGCTCTGTAGTACACATGCAGCAGATGGCTACAAAAGACATAAATATTTCATACACAGGCTCTTACAGGAACATACACCAGAGTGCATTTGCTGTTCCATGAAAATAGATGGGAGTAAGCTTCAGGCTTGGATTTTATATAAAAAACACCCCAAAGGAAATAGATAAACTCTTAATATAGCATATTTTCTGTGGCATTTCTGTTGATGCCAATTTTTTGTGTTTATTTCTTTTCCATCTCCTGCCCTGTTTCTTCTTCACTGCAACACCTCACGGCTGTCAGAAGAAGCAGACACTCTGTGACCCGTTCCAGCAAAACACCAGACTTCCTAGCAATAGCCTGCTTTGTTTTTATCGGGGAAACCCATCTACGTGGTACTGCAGAGCTAAATATAACCTCAGCTTTTCCACGCCAGAATCTTCGTTACTGCCAGAGTGCAGAGGCAATCAATTATAGCCGAGACACAAAATAAAACTGTCTCCAGGATCCACCCATTTACCATATTTATTCACGAGGAGGACAGATTTACACCGAGGGAATGCCCTCGCTGTCACAGAGGGCACAACTTTATTTTTAGCGCCTGTGCGTGTTTACAGGAGAGAAAATAAAATACTACTGGAAATTTACTGAGCTGTGATCCTGTACGAGGAAAACAGCACACAGTGTACTGGACAGCTAAGGAAACCAGGAGCTGTTTAATACAGTTGTTTGTCCATTTTCAGTTATTTAAAACTGTTATATATATTATTAGACCTGCTGAATTCTGCATTCTGATTGGTCAGAAGGTGTTGAAGGTGTTTAATTTCCTATTATAAGAGCAGCTCTGACAATAGTGCAGTTGTAAATCACAGGTTTATATTAATACGCTCGTTTTAATAGGTGTGTAATATGTAAGGAGATGTCTGTTCAACATTTATGGAAGGAGTCTCCAGTGTCAGTGCTTTGTAACAGAGGTTTCTGACATCTTCAGGATGGAGTTTATACTTTGCAGACAAGCTACGTGTTTTTTTTTTTATCATTAGCTTCATGAGAGAAAAAAGAGAGGCTGGTGAGGGAATGAGTGTTTATAGCAGCTATAATGTAAATAAGAACAGGACTTTATTTTGTAGACGTTGCACAACATTAACTGTTAATAGATTTAAAAAAATATGAAGTGTCATTCTTTAAATAAATGAAACATTGTAGTCATTGGCAAATTGTTGTGGTATAAAAGAAATAAAACACTTAAGAATGTTATTGAAGTGCATTTAACCAGTTTAAATCTTATTTCAACCACAGAACCTTGTCTGTAAGCTTTATTTTTTCCCCTGCAACTTATAGGATCCGACTCCTTTTTTCTACATGCAATACTTCACAAAAAGGTTCTTCATTGGGTCTATGGATAGTTAAGAATGTATGTATAAAGACTGCTTATAGGATATATTACTAGTATGTCAGGATTTTTTTTTAAAAAACCTCTTTTTGGCTTGTGGATCAATGATTTATGACTGAACCTCACACTAGAGGATTTACCGTTCAGTGAGAGTTTCATGTGGACCCTCTGTAGGAAGCTAAGAAACCTTGAGGAACCCTTTTTTAAATAAATTTTTTTTATTTTGTAGCTTACATTACCAATCACATGATTGAGGTGTATGCCTGAAGATCAAAAGTTCTACAATATGAGAATATAGAAAATATAGAAATATCAGAAAATATTTCTATATTTGTCTGTCATTTAAACCAAAATCTGAGCTAAATGGTCTGCTTTTCTGTTGATCCACTCAACATGAACACCCTGTGGTGTTCCATCCCAGTGCCTTTAATTCCATTAAACTCATTATAGTAAGTGATCCAGAGAACAGAAAGCCATAAAGCAATGATTGGAGTAATAATCCGTGTCTGCGTCGGAATGTTTCGCTCACTGTTTGTGGAGCACTGGTCATTGAACACGGATAAATGATGAGATTTTTGCATGCATATAAAAGGAAAAATTAAACGTGTTTCTCTTCTTCATTTTGGCCAACGCTGCATGCTCATCAGGGAGAAAAAAGCTGCCAGCTGCGTTTCCCATCGGCAGTTGATTTCCCTTCCACAAGTTTTCAGGGAAAGAAGGAATTCACCATTCCGTTCAAAATGACTCCGATACGCAGTGCTAATAACATGTGCCTGTTTAAATGCTAAGAGCAGACACTCAACAGAATGCCTTAATAAATTATTAATTTTCAGCATAACGTGCTTGTGTAAACATTAGCTTGGATCTTCTGTGGCTTCCCTCTAACATCTGGACTATTTCAGGATAACGTGTGAGAATTATCCCAAAATGAGGATGTATTTTATTTCCAGAAGAAGATTTTAGGCTCTGGTTTCAGTTCCTGTTATCTAAACACTTCACACTTTGTAAAAACAAAGAACAGTAGTGATATTTCTCTTACAGTTTACATCATCTAACTATAATAAAACGTGCAGTAGAGCATTTTTGAATTTTCCCAGTATTTTTGAGTATTCCACACAGTTCAGTACTTCCTACACATCATTATTCTGTACACTTCAGTATTCAGTATATTTCAGTATTCAGTACACTTCATGACCTATTGCCTTACTCTTGTCTACTCAGGTTGGCATTTCACAATAAGCTTGTTAATATCCTAGCCTTATCTGAGCATCCGGACCAGGAGCCTGTGAGCTTTTTATCTGCTTTATCTCCAGGTTTTCTGAGGTGACAATGTGTCGGTGAATTCTCTGTTCTCCCAGCTGTTCCTCTGACAGTGTGTTACGGATTATTAAGATCAGGAACAGCTCAGGGATGAAATGCAATGATGCTGCATCTCATTTCACCTTAGAGCAATGTGAGAGTAACTCCAACCATGATGATTTGTCCTGTCCTCAAAAACCACTAGACTCTCTGCAAAATTAAAAACATCCTACAAAATGGAAGAATGCTCTTTAACCATTGTTGACTGCACAGGATTCATTTATAAATAATGACTCTGATTTAGGGCAACAGCGGTCCAGGTTTAGAAGGAAGATGGAATTGGATGGAGAGAAAGGGTTAGGGTGACTATAAATATCTGTAACAAAGGAGGCTCAGAGATAGAAAAATCTGTCTAATAGAGCAGGCGATGGTCAGTACATGGAAAAAAAAAAGAGGAGATTGACAAACAAGACAAGGGAATCATTGATAACAAGGCTGTGAACTTACACAAACCAGAAAGATTGGCAGGACTTCGCAACGAGTAGAGAGAAATGCATAAGGATATATACTAATGAAACAGGACATAAACTGTTGTGAATTAGGAATATTTAGGACTAGGGTTAAGGTTAGGATATATGGTCTGGAAATAGATTTTTTTTTCATTCCTGACAAACATGCTCAATCCATGCATTTGATTCTGTGTTAGCAGTCAATGAATTTTCACACAAAGACACCAACTTAAAAGAGTAAAAGAGTTATTTTTACTTACTGACTGCATTGCTAGGAAAGAAGAAGAACTCTGCAACATTTTTTCTTACTCTTTTTTCACCCATTCTGTCTCCTGTGGTGGGATTGGCTAATGGTTCTTACATGTATCGAGTTTTAGCAATTCTTTGATGCCTAGTCTTTACTCAGGCATCAAGCAGCTGTACCTGCCACATTATTAAATGCACTAAATGCATGTTTCAGTGAATTACATCAATAAAAACCTTTTTAAATATGACTGGCTTTGATAGAGCAAATGTAGGTTGAGGATCGATTCTAAAACCAACTTTACCAATACATCAGAATTTTGAGAAACATTCCTATTACATTGAGATACTGATGCAAAAAATTGATAAATGTTCTACATTTTCTGAGAGTATATGACTTTACTTTTTTGTTTAAGTGGTAGAAATGGTATTCTACAGTCCAACAATAACTGAAACAGCAGATAAAGAAAAATGGAGAGAAAGATCTATATCTGTTCTAGTGATCTCTGGAGTACGAGTCGGAATAGGAGTAAAGACGTCTGACTTAGTGTTGTTTATGACTTAATCAGTATTTAACCAATGTTCTGTTTAGCAACATTAAGAGCATTGAGTCTGGTTGTAAGTGTGGCCTTCCTCCAATTCACCCAGCTGAAATTTTTGGGGAAATGACATATGCGAGACAGATGATGACATAAAAGTGACATAATGAAACATGAACAGTCTTTAATGTTCCATCTGTAATGAGACCTAATTCAGAACACTTGATTGAAACTGCAAAACAGCTTTAACCTAAACAAATTTGTCAAATGTTAATTGCTTGTGAATGGATGAAGAATCAGACGTTGACGTGTTAATTAAATCTGTAGTAATTATCAAAGCCAGCGTTTCTCCTGACAGGTCAAGTTACAGGAAGTGACAGAAGAAAAGAACTACATGCATGACACAGAGCTAATAATAACAACATCATACTGACACACTGATCACTTCTACAGCACATGATATATTCAATAACAATTCAAAAATGAAGATGGATATGACTTTGATTTGGACAGGTGAGTGGGACTTTGATTTGGACAGATGGGACAGTTGGGTATGATTTTGATTTGGACAGTTGGGTATGATTTTGATTTGGACAGGTGAGTATGAATTTGATTTGGACAGATGGGACAGTTGGGTATGAATTTGATTTGGACAGATGGGACAGTTGGGTATGATTTTGATTTGGAAGGTTGGGTATGATTTTGATTTGGACAGATGGGTATGACTTTGATTTGGACAGATGAGTATGAATTTGATTTGGACAGATGGGACAGTTGGGTATGATTTTGATTTGGACAGGTGGATGGGACTATGATTAGGGCAGATGGGTATGAATTTGATTTGGACAGGTGAGTATGAATTTGATTTGGACAGGTGAGTGGGACTTTGATTTGGACAGTTGGGTATGATTTTGATTTGGACAGGTGAGTGGGACTATGATTAGGGCAGATGGGTATGATTTTGATTTGGACAGGTGAGTGGGACTTTGATTTGGACAGATGGGACAGATGGGTATGAATTTGTTTTGGACAGGTGGATGGGCCTTTGATTTGGACAAATGGGACAGATGGTTATGACTTTACACACCCACATTCCATATATGGACACACTTTCTAACTAGATGGAAATTGCACTTATTTTCCAAGTGCATACATATCAGTAAAGAGAGGCTGTGTGGGTGTTTCTGGACATTTTGATGAGTGAGGGCACTAAATTAAAACTTACCTCTTGATAGTTTTGTAGCAGATGATGACCGTGAGGAAAAGGAAGATGACTGATGCACAGCTCACCGTCCCCAGCACCAAAATCTCCACCTCTCTTCCCCAGGGCTTCACAGGAGGAGACACGCTGGATGGAGCTACTACAAGATAAAAAAGAGAGAGAGAGAACTAAATGAGTGAGGTTCTGTGGAGGCAGATGCTCCAGTGTCTCCTCCGTCACCTGTAAAGCTCCGGGGTATTGTTAAGAAACCGCAGCGCTTTGCACCAATCCATTCATCATCCCCGTATCCGAGAGGTGCTTTCACTCGGCCCATTACGCAGCACCAGATTAGCGCTTCAGGCTAAGCCACACCTCCTGTGCCACTTTAAAGTTTTCCTGCGGTTGCTGTGTTTTATCGAGTGTGGATTTTAATGGCGGGAGAGGAGTTAACGGCCCTGTTCATCTGCATGAGCACACAAGTGCCGCATCGTCCTCTTTTTTTCACTGCCGAGCTCCAGATTCAGCATTTTCCTCTCCTCATTAACATACACACATATACTATAGAGAGTTCATTAGCACCAGAGAAATGCTAATGCCTCTGTGAACTACTTATCTATCCGTCTTCAGCATTTAATCAAAGGTCAACACTAACATGGTAATTTTTTCAAAGCTTTCCGTCTTTAGACCCATGCCTCGACACAATTCTGTCTACGGATATTTCCTTCAACCTCATGCCTTGTTTTTTAATCAAGTTTAACTCGAATCAAGTTCAAGGAACCTCTTAAGGATTGTCAGTTTTGGTGTTACGAAGGGTCTGAAAACAAATGTACACAAATGTGTGAATTTTTGTTGATAAATATGAAACATTTAATTTCATTCATGTTAAAGTGAGTATTGCATGAATACTTTCTAAATGCACTGTGAATG
>CM040472.1:18764972-18806671 GCA_022758105.1 Pangasianodon gigas | reverse complement strand
TGTGTGTGTGTATCTGACCTGTAGGAGAGAAGAGTCTGGGTGGAGGTGGTGGAGGAGGAGGTGGAGGTAGCAGTGGGTATGGTGTGTGTGTGTGTTTGTGTATGTGTGTATATGTGTGTGTGTATCTGACCTGTAGGAGAGAAGAGTCTGGGTGGAGGTGGTGGAGGAGGAGGTGGAGGTAGCAGTGGGTATGGTCTGCAGTGACAGGGCAGGTGGCAGTTGTCCTCCAGGCGCACAGAGGGGGTTCCAGAGCAGGACTTCCGCAGCTCTCCATGAGCGTGCTGAGGACAAGACGAGAGGAATGTCAGGAACACAATCAACTTCTTTATCTTTATTTTAATCATCTATCTATCTATGTGTCTGTTTGCCTGTCTGTCTGTCTGTCTATCTATGTATGCATGTGTGTCAATTTTTATCCCCCTTTTTCCCCCATTTTTTTATTTTTGCATTTTTTTTCATTAAAACCTAAAAAAAGAAAAAAAGAGAATAATATATTTGATTTTTTTTCCAATTTATATTCTTTTTCCCCAACTTTTTAATATTGATTTCTTTTGCATTTACAAAAGAAAAATGGGATTTTTTTTTCAATTTTCTCTGAAAGAATTTAACTTTTTTCTTTAGCATTTTTACTCACTGAAAACTGAAAATTTTCTTTTTTTTTTAGACCAGGAATTTTTGGTAGCTCAAATTTTAATTGCAACACTATTTAAAATAAAGGATGAAAAAAACAGGTGTTTTAACTGACAGGAAAGAAGGTAAAGCGCCTTGACCTCTCTCTCATCAGGAGAATGTGAGTGTGTGATTGCACTGCTGATTTTTAAAATTTATTTTTATATATATATATATATCCTAATTAAACTGGAATTACTTGTACTTAAATGTATGTGTCAGGTCAACCCAGTCAGCGAACTCCAATTCCCAACTCTCACCGCGGCCTACAGACATGGCCGCCCTGGACTACACTCCCCAGAACTCATGCACACTGCACCACACAGTCACCAGACTTTTGACTGAGCACACCTGTTCACAATCACACATACACACACACACACACACACACACACACTCATAAGCTCCCTTTAAAAGAGACTTTCACGCACCACCAGTTTGTGAAGTATACACTCAGTTTGCTCCTGACATTACTGAGCCTGCTAACCTGTATTTTGCTGATCTGGTTCGACTTCTTGTTTAGTCCCTTGATTTATGATTTTGCCTTTGTCCAGTGTGTCCTGTTTGTTGATCACCTAACCTTAGCCTGTTTTTTACTTTGAACTTGCTTGCTGTTTTAGATTTGTTTGCCTTTCTCACATTAAAGAGAAATTCACCTGCATCTGCATCCTTCAACATCCGACTGCATCCGTTAACATCCGGCTCATGGACAACTAAAGGCAGATCAGCGACGACAGTTGGTGGACCTTGAAACCAGGATTAACCTCCTGTCACAAGCCCTCACCTCCACCACACCATACCATGCAGCAGCCTCGACAGCCAGCTCACCGATGCTGCTACCAGAAAATTTCTCAGATGCTGCATCTCATTGTAAAGGGTTTTTACTGCAATGCTCTCTGTATTTCGGCAGCCATGATGGGATGTCAGAGCCACAGAAGATTGCATGCTTCCTGAACCTGCTCACTGGCAAAGCGCTTAAGTGGGATTCAGCAGTGTGGGAACAAGGGGGCGAGCCCACCACCTCATATGAGCAGTTTGCTGAGCTGTTTCACCACATGTTCGATCACTCACCAGAGGGAGGCCGGGGAGCCTTACATACAGTCTCGTGCTGAAAACCCAGCCCCTCCTTCTTTGAGTTGGCATATGTCACCTGGAGCAGGTTACACTTCTAGTCACTGTTACATCCAAGCAATCCATCATCCTGGGCTTTCCATGGTTTCAGCTCCACAATCCCTAGATTTTCTTGTCTGAAAAGCAACTCACCCGCTGGTCTTCATATTATCATCGTCAATGTATCCAGGCCCCTCAGTTCAGCCTGGCATCGACCACAGTGGAAAGCCCAGATGACCACACTCCCCTCACGATTCCCCCTGAATACCAGGACCTGAAAGAAGTTTTCAGAAAGGCCAAGGACAGTGGGCTTCTCGTTCATCGCCCATATGACTGCTCCATTGAGCTGCTACCTGGAACCACTCCCCTTGTAACCAGAGTCTGTGGTAGAACAACAAGCAACGGAGGAAGTGCTCCAACAGGGGTACATCAGACCCTCCATTTGACCCCCATCAGGTGGGTTCTTCTTTGTGGAGAAGAAAGGGGGCAGTGTCAAACCTTGTATAGATTATCGGGTTTAAATCAGATCTCCATGAAGTACCGGTATCCCCTGCCTCTATTCCCCACAGCCCTGGAACAGCTCCGCTCAGCCCAAATTTTCACTAAGGTGGACCTCCACATTGCATACAACCTGGTGCATATCAGAGAGGGGGACGAGTGGGAAACAGTGTTTAGCACCACCTCTGGCCACAATAAGTACTGCGTGATTCCTTATGGGCTCTCTTGCACCCCCTTGGTGTTCCAGCCCTTGATCAATGACCTCTTATGGGATGTGCTTGGGAAATACATGATTGCTTACATAGGTGATGTCCTGATCTACTTCCCCTCCTTCGAAACCCATGTTTATCATGTCTGTCAGGTTCTCCAGTGGCTCATGCAGCACCAGCTCTATGTAAAAGGGGAAAAGTGCGAGTTCCATAATCACACCATCTCCTTCCTGGGGTATATCATCAGCCTGGATGGCATCTCCATGGAACAGTCCAAAGTGGCTGCCATTGCTAACTGGCCTACGCCCTGGACAGTAAAAGATCTGCAATGGTTCCTAGGATTTGTCAACTTTAACCTGTGCTTTATCCAGGGTTTCAGTTACATAGCTTACCCGCTAACATTACTCATCCAGAAAAAAACCCAGTGCCCTGCTGCTGAGGAGGCCCTAAACCAGTGTTCACCACTGCTCCTATCCTCAAGCACCCTGATCCTGCTAAGGCCTTCATTGTGGAGGTCTATGCTTCCAAGTCGGGGGTGGGAGCTGTCCTGTCCCAGCGATTCAGGGAAAAGCCGAAGCTGCATCCCATTGCATTCGTTTCCTGCAAGCTATCCCTGGCCAAGCAAAACTATGACATTGGGAACCGGGAGCTGCTGGCCATCAAATTAGCCCTGGAGGAGTGGCGGCACTGGCTGGAGGGGGCCGCTCACCCATTTACTATCTTAATGGATCATAAAAACCTCGAGTACCTTAAGTCGGCCAAATGCCTGAACCCACGTCAAGCCCACTGCTCCCTTATCTTTGCCCGGTCCCAGTTTACTTTGTCATATCGCCCCGGCTCAAAAAACACCAAGGTGGATGCCCTGTCATGTATTCACACTGCTGAGCCATGTGAAAGCATTGAGGGGCGCATTCTACCCGTCTCCTGCTTTGTGGGCACCATCGACTGGGAACTGGATCGGGCTATTGTTCGCACCCCTTGACAGCTGATTCCTTGATCATGCCCCCCAAACAAGCTCTTTGTACTGGCCCCACTAAGAACCAAACTCATCACCTGGGCACACACTGCAATAGCCACAGGCCATCCCGGCACACAGCACACCTACCACCTGTTGAGGGGCAAGTACTGGTGGCTGAACATGTTCACTGACATCCTGTGACATCCTGCACTGCCTGTGCCCTGAACCCAGCCTCCCAGCAAACTCCTGCTGCTGCCCCACCACTACGGCCCTGGTGACACATTGCCATGGATTTTATCACTGACCTGCCAGAGTCCTGAGGCCACACCGTGATCCTGGTAATTACTGACTGGTTCTCAAAGTCCCTACTTCTAATCCCACTCTTAAACCTACCCTCAGCCTTCACCACAGCAGAACTTCTCTTCAGCCATGTGTTCCGGTACTTCGGGAACCCAGAGGACGTTGTGAGTGACCAAGGCCCCAGTTCACCTCTTGCATGTGGGCCAGCTTATTGTAGAAGTTGGGGGTAACCATCAGTCTAACTTCAGGGTACCATCCGCAAGCTATTGGCCAGGTGGAACGGGCAAATCAAGAGATCAGCAGGTTCTTAGGCATGTTCTGTGCTGACGACTCGGAGGATTGGGCTCAGTTCCTGCCTTTGGCGGAGTACACCCAAAACTCACTCTGCCACACAGCTACTCAACTCACCCCATTCCAATATGTGCTTGGGTACCAGCCACCACTGTTCCCCTGGAAAGCTAGCCCCACCGACTCACGGGCCGTAGACAAATGGTTTTGATGGACCGAGCAGGTCTGGGAGAGTACACACCAATGTCTCGAGCAGGTGGCTCAAACCAACAAGGTGAACACAGACCAGCACAGAGGTGAGAACTGCCGCTATCAGATGGGAAACTGGGTATGGCTTGCCACCAGAGACCTCTGTCAACCCCACACCTGCAAAAAACTAAGCCCCTGGTACATCAGCCCCTTCAAGATCCTTAAGCAAATAAATTAAGTCACTTACAAGTTTGACTTATCCCAACACTGCTGCATAGCCCCGTATTTTCACGTCTCATGGCTAAAGCCAGTAGTGCCCAATCCCCTAGCCACCAACATCCCACCGGCCACCCCACCTGCTCTGCCTGACATCAAGGGCCAGCCTGCTTACCTCATGAATTTGTTCCTGAACTCCCATTGCAGAAAAGGCCAGCTTGATTATCATTGAGTGGGAGGGGTACGGAGGGGTTGGTGTGATTCTATCAGGTCAACCCAGTCAGCGAACTCCAATTCCCAACACACACCACGACCTACAAACATGGACTATACTTCCAATAACTCACGCACACTACCTTGTTCACAGTCACCGGACTTTTAATTGAGCACGCCTGTTCACAATCACACACACACACACTCAAACACAAGCACCTTTAAAAGAGACTTTGACTCACCAACAGTTTACGAAATATACACTTCGTTTGTCTTGTGCTCCTGATGTTACCAAGCCTGCTAACCTGTATTTTGCTGATCTGGTTCGACCTGCTGTTAAGTCCCTTGATTTTCGATTTTACCTTTGCCCAGTGTGTCCTGTTTGTTGATGGCTTGACCTCTTTTATGACAGTGTGCAAATGATTTCTATTTTTTAAAAAGTAAATTCAGTGAAAGAAGGCAAAAAAAAAATGCAGGTAAAAAAATTGTGACCCTGATTGCTCAAAGACTTTTTTTTGCTTACGAGTTTGTTTCACATGTAATATTTAAAATTTAATTTATTTAATTAATTAATGATTTATTTACTTACTTTATTATGTATGCACCTACACTTTCTTTCTTTTTTTCTTTCTTCACCCTTTTTCTGCAATAATAAACGATTTTTTGTAGTAAGTGTGATGATAAAACTGAGTCACAATATATCCAATAAAGAGATTTGTACTCCTCTCTCTCACTACATGCAGAGTGACGTGTGTGTGTGTGTGTGTAGGTTAAGAGTGCTCCCACACACCCCTCGGCCCCTCGGTTCCCTAGAGGAGTGGGAGTAATGTGAAGTGAAGTCTCTCTCTCTCTCTCTCTCTCTCTCTCTCTCTCTCTCTATGACTTCACTAATGTCCTGTAAGTCTCAGTGCTGCAGAGACATGAGATGAGGACACGGCCTTAAATGAGGGAGATACTGATACTGGTATCAGGTATCACTCCAATACCTTACTCATTTACTCGTACAAAATACTCTGACACCAACATTTCTAGTATACGTTGTCACTCTAATAAACACACACGACACGTAATCACAGAGATCTGAACGTATTTCACAAATAACTATGACACTCAAAGCAAAGCAGACTGCAGACTGTGTTCTGTTTAAATATCAAGAGGAGGAACTTCAGCGTCTTCATACAACACAAGTGATAAAACATCTTAAACATAAAACTCAGCACTACCAGCAAATGTTAGCTAGAAGAGAAAAAAATGTCTTCACACAACACTGAGTGAAAATAACAGCTCTTATGTTCCAGCATGTTCTTGACGATCAGCTGCGATCGCTCACTGACAACGAAGCAATGAAAACAAAACCGTTGCTTTCCTTACAGCTGTACAGAAGAGCTGTCCTCTCGATCTGAGTGAACTAACATAGCTAGCTAATGCACTGCATCTGTATTAAAATCGGCTCGCTAACGTTATAAAGAAGGAGTCTAGTAGTGTAAAGGCATGAACACACACACATATACACACACACACACACATGCTTTCCATGGCTGCTATTTAAACTGAGAAACACAAACACAGCAAAAATAAAATATTCTGTAATGTCACTTATTAATACTAAGTAGATTATGCATTTCATTATCAGCACTGATGATTTTCAAAAACATCTACTTGTACTCGGTCTGAAAAAAAAAACAGTATCAATGAATCTCTAATCATAATAAATGAAAACTAATCTTTACGATGTTACAGTCAGTGGTTCCAGGTGCAACGAATTTACACTGCAAATGAACTACTATTTCGATGAGACTTGTTTTCCAGACATGTGTGTGTGTGTGTGTGTGTGTGTGTTCAGTAATGTTGTCAGATAAGTGATCTGTGTAAAACTCACAGAGATGGGTGTGTCTTCACAACATCACACTAAACACTACACACACACACACACACATTTCATTTTAATACACAATGATTGTTTTGATCTTTATTATAAGTGCTTGTTGTAGGGGGCGTGGCCAGTTGTGCGTGATCATTAGTAGGTCACATGACCATAACATGTCTGTAGTCGGTGATAGGAACTCAACCAGACCTCACTTCTCTGACTCGCCCTTTTAAACATACAAACTGTGGGAATAATTACATTCCACACCTTCACACGGAAAACTAATCCCGTCTGAACAGGGCTTTAGACATGGAGGTCTTCTAACAGAGTGAATTTATTATTTTTTATTTTTTGTGAAAAGCAGTTAATATTTCAGCACCGTTTTTTTTTGTTTTTTTTTGCAATTTGTTTTATTCTTGAGTCAAAATGACCTGAACATCACCTGTGTAATATAAATATAAAGTGTGGATATTTATAAATCAATCAATCAATCAATCAATCAATCCCACAGCTCCTTTAAATACAGATTTATTTCATGAACATAATCAGACTGATTTAAATATTAGCCTCATTGTCCAGATGTGTGCAGTAATGATACGTTTTCTGTAGACGGATTGTTTTTGAGTCACAGCGGTTTGGATTAAACACATCAGATTCAAGGGATGAGTCAAATCAGATCATAAGTATAATAATAACTATAAGAGCTCAATAATAAATATACACTGGAAAAAAATATAAAAAATGACTCTGAATATAGACAAATTCAACTAATAATTCTCTTTATTAGATTGCTTTTAAACAAATATACGATTATTAAGTTTATTTCTAGATATTCTTACTCATTATTAGCCTGATATTGATCTAGAAATAGATTTAATGCTGTTATTATGTAATAATCTCATTATGAGAAATGTTAGATAATATTAGGCACTTGCTAAGAAAGAGAGAGAGAGAGAGAGAGAGAGAGAGAGAGAGAGAGAGTGTATATTTGCAGTGGATTAACTTTCATAAAAACCCATCTGCAGCCCTCCTCTGAGAACCGAGAAAATGATCCAAGGACATAAAGTTCAATTAAAAATAAAACATAATAATAAAAAATAATATGATTCCACTTTAAGGTTTTTTCCCCAATTTGGACCGGACCAGAACGCATGGGTTTCGAACCTTTGACCATGAAGAACCTTTGTAAAAGCGTTACTAGAGTCACTTGTAAGGGTTTCAACTCCAAAGAACCTCTAAAAGATTATCCAGACATCTTTTATTTTCAGCGTAAACACTCAAATACGCATGCGTTAATCAAATCACGCGCGTTCTTCCCTCCGCATGGAGCTCACCTGCAGTAGCGCAGAGAAGAGGAAGCAGTGGCTGAGCAGAAAAGGCACAAAGCCCAAAGTGAGCGTGAAATAATCTCGGCCCCGCATCCTTGCGGTGGGTTGACGGTCCGGCGCGCGCCGCGAAACTCTTCCGCTCGGACGGATTCAACGCAGCGTCGCGAGCTGATCGGCGGCGGCGACGGCGGCGACGGCGCACTTCCTCGCGAGCTGCTCGCTACTCTGAACCCCGAACATTGTCGCCCACCTCTGTCATTAGTGGGTGGCATGAAGAAGAGAAGGGAAGAGCGCGCGCGGGGTCCGAGCGACGGCGAATCCGCTCCGCCGCGGTGTAAACTCACACACGCTGCCGGCGCGCGCGGCCCGGACCGTGAAGTTCTCCGGGACTCATCGCTGCTCGGCGCGCGCGTCAGTCGCCGGTCGATCTGATACGGCTGGGCGATTAATCGGCGCAAAAGTTTGCGCTGTGCGCTGTGCAGACGCGACGCTCCGCGCGAGCTCGCAAGCCGAAGTGCACGCGGAACGTTTCATCACTTCTGAAGCGCCGCCCCGAGACGCAAAAAGAAAAAAATAACATCAAATAAATAAATAAATAAATAAATAAATAAATAAATAAATAAATAAATAAGGACGCGCTATCATCATATCAGCCTGTAGCGCAGGGTTCTCAGCGACTTTCTCACTGTTTCATACACACTTTACAGCAGTGCAGTGCTGCCTTATATTCTCACTTAGCGATACTGAGTCAGTGTCATAATTATTGGCACCCTTCATTACATACAACAACATTCAGCCAATCAGCCACAAACTGGAAAAAGTCCCGCTGATGTCTGTCCATCCTTCACCTGTCCAGTTTCCCACTGTAGCCTCGGATTCCTGTTCTCGAGTGACAGGAGTGAAAGCCGACCTGTTCTTCTGCTCGTCCACCTCAAGGTTCGTCGGGTTGTTCTTTCTGAGATGCTTTTCTGCTCACCACGGTTGCACAGAGTGGTTATTTGAGTGACCGTAGCCTTCCTGTCGGCTTGAACGTTCTCCTCTGACCGCTCTCGTCAGCAAGGTGCGCGCACAACCACCGCTCACTGGATGCTGTTTGTTTTTCACACCATTCTGTGATTTGTCTGAAATACTCGAACCAACAACCACGTCACGGTGAAAATCACTGAGATCACCGAGATTTTTCCTCATTCTGGTGTTCAGCGTGAACATAACGGAAGCTCTTTATCTTTATGCACATCTGCATTTTTATCCACTGCATCATATTGCATGCATCATGCTGCTTACCTTTACCTGTGACTCTTTATCTCAACTAACTGCACCATAATTCTTATTTATTCCATTTAACTTAATTGCCATTTGCATCACTGGTTATGCATCATACAGTTTATCTTTACCTGTACACTGTTAACTTATTGCACCATCACCTTGTTACCTCGTTTTAACTTATTTGCTATTTGCACTACTAGTTGGATGCTAACTGCATTTCATTGTCTCTGTACTCGCACTCTGACAATGACAATAAAGTCGAACCTAACCTCTTTATCTGGATCTGTATGATTTTATACACTGCGCTGCTGTCACACGGTTGGCTGATTGGAGCATGAATGTTTTTATTAAATGGTGTGTGTATGTGGACGATGCATTGGTTTATTCCAAACAATAAGTTTTCTTTAAAATACTGATTTAAAAACCACATTCAGCCTCTTGCTGTAACATCTACCGAGCTTCTCCTACATTCACACTCGCTTGTGGGTGTGTAGTGACCACTACTGTTGTCGTATGAGAAATGGTAGTAACCAAAATATACAGCTTACAGCCCCCTATACAAGTCAAACACACCACTTTAGTTTAAAATCAGTTAGAGTTTGATTTACTTGTTATGTGCTCAGCTTTGTACTAGCTTAATCAGCTGATTAGATTAGCAAAGTGAGCTAAATGTACTAGCTGTGTACCCTCACCAGAGGCACCACCGATCCCTGCTACTTCATTCCAAGCTTTATTTTTCTTCCTAATGTCTCTATACATGTTTAATGAGAAGTTGTATATGACAGGATACGATGAAACCACGGTTCTTCCTTGTTTTGTGTCAGACAGTAAATGGGAATTAACTGCAAGTAGGAAATAAAATTCTGAGCAGGAACAGAAACATCAGACCTCACACACCATAAGATCGGTCTGAGGAATCATTTGAGACGTTCTTTTGGATTTGCCTCTTTATTGCGTCATACATCATTTCAATTGAATCCAATTTTATTTGTATAGCGCTTTTAATAACGGACATTGTCACAAAGCAGCTTTACAGAAATAAATAAATTCTGGATGTAAATTTTAAATTTGTGAATTTGTCCCTAATGAGCAAGCCAGAGGCGACGGCGGTGAGGAAAAACTCCCTGAGAGGACATGAGGAAGAAACCTTTAGAGGAACCAGACTCAAAAGGGAACCCATCCTCATCTGGGTGACACCGGATTATAAATCATTTCTCTTCTATAGCTGTGTACTATATAGTCAAAAAGTGCAATTGTGTAACCAGGAGCTTATGAGCTTTTGAGCAACTTATAAATATGAGCATCAAATATGAGTTATTTCTGAATTCATTATAGTTTTAACTTAAAGTCTATTTTGTTGAAGTTATTAACTGTTCAATGATGGAGACTTGAGACGTGCAAAACTGTTAATAGCAATTGCAGTCCTAAGGCTATCCAAGGAAGAACATCGACAGCCATCTTCATGGTCTCTAAGTGGGACCTTCCACAGTAATCTCATGTAACTTTAGGCTGTCGGTGTGGGACCATTCCCAGGAGCTGAGTGGTTTCCAAGTGATGAGAACTTCAACCAGAAGTAGAGCATCAGGATGGATCAGGGAGGTCTGGAGAGCAGAAGGAGTCAGGATCACTGGTATCTCAGGAGTAGCATGAGAGAGAGAGAGACAGAGAGAGAGAATTTGCAAATAATTGACAAAATTTTAATTTATTTGTCGCTTGTCGCTGAAATGCTGCTCTGTCTAATGAAACAGAACGGTCTCCTGTCACTCTGTCATTTGCTAGTGTAAACACAGGGCTTCAAATCCATACACTGTTTATCATAAAACACTAATTTTCACTAATTCATTAATTTAGTGTTCACATGCAACCAGGTTTTAGTAAAATATGCTGGTACTTAGCAGAATTCATGATGACATAAAGCTTAATAAAAGCTGGAAAAGAGCCCAGATTGTATTTAATGGCCATTATAACTGCTTGTGTACTTTTATATATCCATTATATGCACATCACCTGGCCACTAACTAACTTCTATCTGTGATTGATGCCATGCTGATGGAAGATGAAGGGACACATACATGTTTTGAGAGAAAATATTACTCTTGCCCTCAGAAAAAGGTTTCTCCAATTGTTTAAGTGAGACCTTTTTATCATTTTCCCGTAATGTTTATTTCATACAATTATATTTGTCCATTCTTTTAAAGGGTGCCATTAATTTTGGAGTTAAGTCTTGTTATATTTTGGAACAAGCAATGCAGAAAAGAGCACAGAGGTGAGTAATCTGTTGGCCATTCCTCCTCTCCGCAGTAAAATTCATGGCTCTGATCTGGCTGGAAAAATCTATCGGAGCATCCAGACTTCCTGTCTCTCTCTCTCTCTTTCTCTCTCTCTCTCTATCTTTCTTTCTCTCTCTCACTCTCTCTCTCTGCTGAGCCCTGGCTCATGGTGACAGCTCAAGTTTTACTGCGTTGCAGAAAATCCACTCCTTATTTTAATTAGACAGAAGTGCTCCCTGATGTGACAACCCCAGATGAGGTTCCTCCATTAGACTGCCAAGGCCATAAATTCTCTTTCAGATAAATTGAATCTTAATTTATAGGCTGTGGTTTACGCAGTGAGAGCGATGCTATGCTGCTGACACCTGACAGCGTCTCGGTGGAAATGGTGTTTCTGCTGAGCTGCGCTGATCAATCAGACGATATTTTTTTATAATCTTCAGGGGACAAATTAATTTACTCAACAGGGTAAACACTGTGATTATCGACTTCAGCCTGGAGGTGATATTGAAACTGTAGCGCAAATCATTAATCACTGACGCATTATTAACGTCTGAGCTACTAAACCTTTGGAGAAAAAGGTGCTCAGCTACAGCACATTGGATCTGGTATTTACGCAATAGAGCTGTTGGATTCTGGATTGTGATTGGTCAGAAGGTGTTGATTAGTTTTCTATAACAGCAGCTCCGACAGTAGTGCAGCTGCAAATCACAGGTTTATATTAATGCACTCGTTCTAATACGTTATTGTTTCTATAGTAACAGCTCATTCACAGGGACTCGTACGGTGGACGCTTTGTGTGTGTTTAAAACGTGTTTTTAAAAACATGTAATTGTTGATAAGGTGAAGTTTTCTTCTTCTTTATTTAAGATTTATGGAAGGAGTCTCCAGTGTCAGCGCTTAGTAACAGTCAGTGGTAAAGCTGTAACTTTACGTTTTCCGACATCTTCAGGACAGAGGAGTTTACGCTTTTTTGGTAACTTGACAAGCTGTGTTTTTTTCTTATTAACTTCAAGAGAATGAAAATAGAGAGGCTGATGAGGGAACGACTGTTTATAGCTGCTATAACGTAAGTGAGAACAGGAACTAACTTGTTTCACGGATGTTAAATGTAATCATATATGAGGAATAAAATTTGGGATGTGCTGTTACAGGAAAATAACAATAACAGTAACTCTGCTTCATCACACCCTCCTGTTACTCAGTATTTTATTACTCACTGAATCACCGTAATGGTGGCAAGAAGACAAATTCCGAAGTATAGAGAACCTTAAACCTGAAGAACCTAATGAAGAAACGTGGACTTTATTATGGCCGAAAACTGGAACAATGTTTTTCACCAATCATCAGTCACCTCATGAGAACTCGGATTTCACTGCTTTGTTTAATTTACTGTACCCAAATCTCAATCTAAATACAAATGACCCAAATTTTATTTACACAGGACAAGAGTTTAATGAGTGCATGGAGCGCGCTGATGGCTGGTGGCGATGGGAAGCTAAAATCTAAAATCTATCAACAGCTCAATAATGATACGATTATATCACAAGGACTTGATGGAGTTATAAGTATAATGTGGGGCAAAGCTCGGGTGTGGAGTTTTACATGTTCTTCCCGTATCTCAGGGTTCTCCGGGTTCCTAAAATATGCTGGTAGATGGATTGACAACTCATAATTGCCCCTAGGTGTGGATGAGTGTGTAAATTGCCATTCCATCCAAGGTGTATTCCCACATCAGCCTAGTGTTCCTTACCAGGATAAAGCAGTTACGGCTCCTGCTGTTGTCTTACTCTCACTTCAGTACTACACAGTGGACCACACAAGCCATGATGCAGGAATTTAATCATCCTGCTCTTTATCTGCAGATCACTTACTGAGGTTTATATTTTAGAGGTTGATGAGGAAACTCGTCTTTAACAACACTTTGCCCAACGGTCATCAACTGGTGTAGTGCGCTCTACTAAAAAAATACTGATCTTGTTCAGCAACCCTAGTTTTCTAAACATGAAACAGTGTGGCTTCTGTAGCAGATCCTCAGATCTGTGGCTTCTGTAGCAGATCCTCAGATCTGTGGCTTCTGTAGCAGATCCTCTGCTGCATTTTATCCTGTTACATGTATTTATGTCAACTATTTAACTGAAGGAAGCTCAACAGACCAGAGACTAGTTACCGAGAGAGCTAGAGACGTTTGCTCAGAGAGGGAAGTTTTACAGATTTCCATAGATTTTAAAAAATGTATTTACTCTCTCTAGTCTGAGTGGTGAAGTGCTGATGAAGACAATCTTTAATGATGATTGGTCAGAGAAATGTGAGTTTATTCTCCACTTCAGGTTCAAAACATGAGACATCTCCTTAACATGAGACATCTCATCTGTTCAGAGTTTGTGGCACTAATCAAAAGTGGTGAAAACGTAACCACTTCAAATTGTCTTCTTTATATGAAGTAATAATGAATGGTTCAGCATTAAAAGGGAACTCTATTATCGCTATTCAGCCATTTAGGAACTTTGTAAGCAAGTTATGTTTTTTCTGGACTTACATAAATTTTTGTTGACCTAGAGGAGATGTAAAGCAATATGAATACATGAACAGATAATGAATAGGAGGCACACTATTTTTTTTATAAAGCTCATCAGAAAAGCTTCACAGGACACCTGGATGGGACTAAAGGTGTGCACCGGGACTGGAAGGGTTGTAGAGTTCATATTTAATTAAAAACTTCCAGTCTAGGCCACGCCCACTTTGGGTTTAAATCCAAATACAGATATAGATCCAGATATTGGCATTGAGCAATTCTAGGTAACACTTCATAAAGTGTAGTTGCTGAAATTGTATATACAAATAATTAAATATCACATTTGTAGCATTTCCAGCATTACGTAGCTTTTTGTCACTGTGCACACTTTGCTGAATTTTGTACACACTCAACACTTTAATCTCTGCTACCACCCGGGACCAGTACATTCTGGACTCAGCACTCAGTGAGCAGCTGTGCAGTTGTCTTAACCTGTGCAGTTACATAGATAACGTACTGTATGTTTGTGTCATTGTTGTGGTGTTGATGTGGGAGATCATGCAAGCAGGAATTTCACTGCATGTTGTACACTGTACTTGTGGACATGACAATCAACTTCAAAATTTATGCTTTTTTGACAAAGTTCTTGCTATCATGTTCAGAATGGACTTGATTTCCAGTGCAAAACAAGCGACTCAGCAAGACGCTGCGAGTTCGACGCAGCTCCTAATCAGGAGGACGAGTTGTCTCTAGGCCAAGTCGATCTCATTTCATTAGCCGAGACTCTGAGCACAACAGAGTAGATTAAAAAATGGGCAGAGGGGGTTTGTGTGCTCTGACAACGAGCTGATCCAGCTTCTTGATGTCAGGAAGTCCAGCATGGTCTTCCTGCCTGCTGACTGACCTTAAAGACGCTCTAATCCACTTTAGGGAAACGATGGATGACTCTGTGTACATTAAGGTAGACCTGTCTGATTGTGCATTTGATAGAGACCGGCCCATTAGAGCGCTCTTGCTGCTGTTCAATCAAGATCAGCTCTCTCTCTCGTTTTATTTCTCTTCTTATCTCTCTGTCTCATAAAAACCTGCTTATCTGTTCCTCTCTGCTAGACCACTGCTAGTTGTACTTATTCATTTATGTGAATTGGGAGTCAGGTTGAGCACAGACGTCGCGTTTCTTTGCGCTCGTCGTCTCCGATGCTCCAGTTTCATGGTAGTAAATAGAGACTCGGAGTCTCCTCCGTGGACATGACGTCAGTGATGTTATTCCAAAGCAAACATGAGAGTGCAGTGATCTATGTGGGATGACTATAATAGGCATTATCAACCACCATCTTTAGTGTCTCAGAAGTGTCGAGGGAGAAACCTAATCTTCTCCAAAGTGCTCAGCTGCCTTAAAAACCTCGAGGCACCACAGCTGATCTCCGTCAACCTCCGAGTCCACAGTTTAGTCAGACATCACGTCTGGTGTGTTACTATCCAAAAACACTGTCTTAGCATTAAAATACTGCTATTGGTCTGTAACAGCAGCTCTAAGGTTTATATTAATGCCCTTGTTCTAATATGTCATAATTTCTATAGTAACAGCTCATTCAAAGGTGAAGGGTTCTGTAAGGAGTCTCCAGTGTCAGCGCTTTGGAACAGTCAGAAGTAAAGCTGTAACTTTAAGTTTTCCGACTTCTTCAGGACAGAGGAGTTTTTGATTATTTTCCCATAACAGTACCACGCTGAGTGTTTTATTCCTTACATAAAGCACAAGTTCCAGAAAAAAAAAACAGGCTGTTCATTTTGAATTTTGCTGAGTTAATAGAACAGAAGGCCAGGATGCTTTTTATATCACAGGAGATAATTCGAAGCGGGGATGTTTCCCTATTCATTTCCTGATGAGCACAGCTTTTTACAACACCACACAAATGGCAAGTAATTACATTCACAATCATTTGCATCTCTGATTTGAATTGGTCATTCACGAGTGGCTGCTACAAAGCCCCTGGGTCTTTCTCAATACCAAGAACAGGAAAATGGACTTAGGAAGAATGTTCACAAGGACACAAGAACGGAGAATGCACCAACATTTGTTTAAAATGCACTGTGTACTCGCTGTTGCGCAATACCTCTGCGTGTATGTATTATACAAAGCATTCTGGATTTCCTGGATAACTTTTATAACAAAAAAACAAGGTTTAAGCAAACTGTTCGTTTTCATCTTGATAGTTTATACAGCATTTAAACCATAAAAATAATCCTTTCATCCCTTCAGCGCCAGCGTAGTGCTAGCTAAGTTACCAAGAGAAGCTAGTAAATCTAACAGGAGCCTGATTCTGTGTTGTTTGGACCAAATGAGCAAAGGTTGGACAATTACTATATGTCTAATTTCTCACCACATTTTATGTCAAAATTCGATTTACAAATTGTTTAATTAAAATTTAAAAACATATTTAGACTTCTGTGCCCCCTGACATCATGATGGAGTCACAAAGCATCATGGGACTTCCAGTTCGTTCTCATTGACCAGTCATCTACTGATGCATCGTTGGTTTTAGTGGAGGATCAAGAACATGTCTGGACTTTTTTTTTATTTTTAAACTCTCCTTGGTGCTTATGTTATTTTAAGATTGGACTGTAGAGAAGCAAGACAGTTTGTGATATTTGTGATATTTGTAGCTTTGGGTATGCATACTAGCTTCAGTAACTTGTGTCAGAAGATGCAGCGTGTGTCTTGGCGAGTATTTGTGTTCGCCTGACTGTGTTGGAGATGTAGGTGAATTATACACAGTGGCATTACAGCGTGTCAGCTCTAATAAGATATTGCCAAACATCTCTCTAAGCTGACATGGCCTTTCCATTAGCCAGTGATGTAATGCTCCGTCTTACTTTAGGAGGCACACTGGATATAACTCTGGAGCTGGTGTTGTCTGAGGGCAGGAGGGGAGACGAGGAGACGGTGTCCTCAGCTGCAGCCAGTGATAGATGGTGTTGTGACAAGCATTCATTTCTTGCTAGCGTTTTTTTTTTTTTCTCTCCCCCTCCAGGTTGAGGAGTAG
The DNA here is from genome assembly GCA_022758105.1 of Pangasianodon gigas. NCBI lineage: Eukaryota > Metazoa > Chordata > Actinopteri > Siluriformes > Pangasiidae > Pangasianodon > Pangasianodon gigas. Next base: position 18,789,731 of record CM040472.1, on the reverse strand, counting down.
AGTGGAGTCAGCACTGCTATGGCACTGTGATTTAAGAGCTTTGCCTCATCAGGAAATCGATCCTGGGTGGAAAAAGGGCCTGAGTGGCTAGCTGCTGCAATGCTAATCCAGCAAGGTATCTTTTCTTCCTGTGAGCAGAACGTGTCTAAACAGAAAGAAAGAAAGAAATACAGTACCTCGGCTAATATTGCACAAAAGCATACATCTATAATATAATACTCTGAAGCATGAAAGCGAATTTTTCTTTGCTCGTTAAAAATTTTTCTCTAAAAAGGTCAGTGTTACATATGGGGTGCCACAGGGTTCCATTCTCTGCCCTCTGCTATTTTATTTTCTAGCACATCACAACTGATTTCTCAAATCTGATTGGTCAAAAAGAGTGGATTAATTTATGTTCATATGTTCATCCTAGTACGTTATTGTTTCAGCTCATTCACAGGCACTTGTATGGTGGACGTGCTACATAAACTGATAAAAACAAAAACATATCAAACATTGTTGATATGGTGAAATTTCCTGTAACATTTATATGGAAGGAGTCTCCAGTGTGAGCTGGACTAATAATTGGAAGGTTGGGAGTTTATATCACATTACCTTTAAGCCAAGAATAGCTTTAACTGTCTTCAATCTCCACAGATTTCTGAATGTAATTAAACTTCTGCTGTGTTTAGTTTTTAGTTTTTAGCAGCAGAGCACACGTTTCTGTTCCAGATCTATTTCTAGTCGAGTGTAGGTCCGTCTTCTCGTAATACGCGCAAGCATCGAACGACAGTCTGTGCCCTTTCTGTATAAACACATTAGTCACATTGTTCTGTCGTGTAAGCAGAAATAAACTGCACTCCCCTAATAGCGCTGTAGTGACCTTCACTTCTCAAGGACTTTGACCTGACATTACTGTTATTTCTCACACTGCGGTCACGCTGCGGCAGTGCTGCTGGCTGGGTTGATGACATTAGCAGAATCTCGGTAGTTAAACAAAAAGATATGAGTGTTTACATGCGGTAGTAAACATCTGCAGTTCTGTACGTCAACTGTCCAAAGCTGAAGAAGTTAAGAAAGTGTAATTTTATTCGACTGGAGGAACTTTCTGGAAGAGGAACTGGAACAACTTTTCTTTGTACTTATCACGTGTCTTGGGTAATGTAAACATACGTAGTAATGATTTGCACTTATCGTAAATGCGTGCGCTAGGGGGCGCTGTGTAGGAAATGTAGGAAACCAGAATGAGGGGAAAAAAACATTTTCTCACACACATTACTGAAGTGGAAAAAAAAATCAAGAGAAGACGCAAAGTATTGGAGGTGATGAAAAAGAATTTCATTTTCGCTGTACTTGAGGATTATTTGTTGTAATATTATGCTGAAATTCACAGCTCCAGCTCAGCAGGTGAAACCTTTTTCCCCTTTCACATAAAAACTGACCACAGGACATCAAAAGATAAAAATTACCATCTCAACCATCACCATGTGACCTTTTTTTTTCCAGTGAGTTTGATCGTGGTTTGATATTTTATTTAGCTCTGTCTGTCGGTGTGATATCATTAGCACACGGGTCTTTGTTCTTTTGTCTTTTATTTTTAAAAACATTGGTTTTAATCTGCACGCTGTTTAAATGCAAACCTGAAGCTCGCTTTGAAATAGTGGCTGCTTGTAAACCCCCAAAAATATGATGCTAATAGAGTTGTGCTACTTATACATGGATGGATAATTGTGAGACTCGTCACAGCTATTCACTCCTGCTCATGTTGTCCTTGCTATCCATCCTCTGTCATTAAATAACACACTAATTACCATGAAATTCAGTAGTTTGATTTACATGTTACGTGTTCGGTTTTGTACTAGCTTCGTTCTCAGATTAGCAAAGTGAGCTAACTGTACTAGCTACATACACTCAACGATTTCTGCTACTTCCTTCCAAGCTTTATTTTTCTTCCTAATGTCTCTACACATTAAATGATGTATAGGTCATATATTACAAGATACGTTGAAACCACTTTTATAAAGTTTTCTTCCATTTTTACGTCAAACCGTACACGGGAACTACGTAGCTGCAGGTAGGAACTAAAGTTGTGAGCGGGGAACTGAAGAAACGTCGCACCACAGGATCGATCAGAGGAATCCTCCGAGCCAATTGTTTGGATTTGTCGTTTTATGGAGTCAGGCTTAATTGAGAAAATCTCAGTTCAAATGTTGTAAAGAAGGTACAACTTAAATCTATACAATTTCCCTCATTAAAAAAAAGTTAAAACCAGTGGGAGAGCATGAACGATATCCAATTTTACATTCACATGAATGGGATTATTTATTTCAGCTTTTCAGAAAATCTCTTCATGGCCAATCAGCACCTTCTAACCAATCAGATTTGAGACTACGCAGCGCTGTGGTATTACTGTATAGTCTGTAGTATAGAGTATGACAGTAGAAAAGTATACATGCGGTCATGTTTAACTTTGTGATTTTCTTGTTGATTATCACAAGAGTGTCTTCAATTCATGGAAATAGATCAAAGTGGGAAACTTTCTTGGTGGTGTTTAGCTCAATTGTTGGTGAGCCGTGGGTCATGTACAGGCTAGAATTTCATATGGCACATTTTGGAAGTTTTATTTGAAGTTTTATTTTCTCCCAGGCGAGATTGAATCAACTGAATCATTTTGAAAGAATCGGCTCAGGAAACTGAATCAAAATTCCCAGCACTGTTCGCTCCCAAGATTGGGAACTCGGAAATATTCCTGGGCAGAAAACTCAATTTGTGGTCTTTTCTAAAACCAGAACATTATAAAGGACCACTGTTTTTTTTTAAAATTGAGCCTCAGCGTCTCTCAGGTGAGGAACGCCAGTGTCTTCAGCTTTGACATTAACAGCACTATTGTAACTGATTTTATTTGACTTGACTTCCATGTGTAAAGACGTCACACTGCGGTGACACAGCAGCTGGCACAGGGCTTGTTTTGTCTGATAGAAGAAACAAAAGCAGAGTCGTTTGTGTGTGTGTGTGTGTGTGTCTGAGAGAGAGATGCCAGGTGCATCTGGCAGCATGGGTTGTGTTTGTGATTAGCATCGACCCTGCAGCGCAGTTGGTTGCGGTTGGAGCCGTTTGAATCATGCAGGGTTTTCCTGTGGAGTGTCTACCACCTACTACCCATAATCCCCCTCTTCACATTTGAGACAGCTTCCACAATTAGACTTAGTCAGACTCCAGAAAAAAAATTACCATTTTTGAGTGTATAGAATAATTTAATAATTGAATCTTTATAAATGTGCTGTGCAGAATAAAGTAAAGAACTTTTGGATTTGACTTGGTGGCCATTTTCATACTTCATACTTTAGAAAGAAGTTCAGCACCATGCAGAGCTGATGGCAGCGAGCTAGCAAGCTAACTTTAGCTAGTTAGCCAGTAGACAGACCTGAGAACATAAATCAGATAACAAAACTGACTTGACTGACAGATTATTGTGAAGGGAATTACAGTAATCAGTATCGGAAGAAATAAAAGCATAAACAGCATTCTTCAGATTTCTGGATGTTTTAGTTTGTCAATAGTTTTCAGCTGGTTTTAGAGGGAAATACAGCAGTGTTTCATTAGTATAAAAGTTGTACATTTGAAAGATACACCCTAGAAGAAGGTATACACTGAAAATGGAATAGCAGGCAAAGAAGACAAGAACACAGATCAGATTATACAAATACACACACTGGAAGTTTGTAGATGTGTTATTTTTGTTTTCGACACTAAATTTAGCAAGCTAGCTCATTACCATCAGCATTAGAGCCACCTGAAGCACGGCAGGGAGTAAGCTCACATCATAACACACAACCCGAGCTTGTGTTTTAGCTAGCTAGGTAATGTTAGCTGCATAGTTCGCTTAGTTGGCTCTGTTATATCATAGTATCAAAAATAAGGAATAATCACAGACTAAAGCGAAATCAAAACAGAGTTCAAAGAGCTGACATTGCTAGCAGACTAACGTTGCTAAAAAGATAAGCTTTTATTGAAGTTAAGAGGTTTTGCTTTTTTATGTAGTGTTCAGTAACAGGTTTTTATTCCTATAACATTTCTGTAATACTGAGAAAATGATGGCAGCATATAAATATACACTAAAGCTTCGTCCCAAACCATATACTACTGTAATAAAGTAGTACACATACACTGCAATTTCCCTCGAGATCAATAAATTATCTATCTATCTATCTATCTATCTATCTATCTATCTAGTGTATAGTCTACAGTTTGGCACACAGCATTCAATTCCCCTTGTATGTATATTAACTTTGAGCCATTTTCAATTGCACTTTTCCACAAGAGGAGGCACCAAAACTCCACATCTAATTCACATAATCATTTATTTTGATTCTGATCATTTGGGGAAAATTTCACTATGACTCTTGGGTAGACTCTGCAGCCCTGCAATGGCTTGAGCAGTCTGAAAGCCAAGGCTGAAGTGAGCTTTGTTGATTTGTTGTGTCAGACATTGTTAATGTGTTGTTGACGTTGATGGGGCTTAAAAAATACTCTGGAGATACCTCAGGGTTCCTGAAGGTAGGGATGAGCTCCAGGACTCCACCGGATTGCTGATTGCATGATGGACATGGACAACAAAAAACAGCAACGGTTATGAAGAGGGAACTCGAGTGGATGATTACATACGTGTGTATAGTTGATTGCAAAAGTTTATGCACCCTTAGGACAGAAATGAAAAAAATTTATAGCATGCTCGGCTTCAGCTTCATAGGTGTTCCTTCGTTTTTACAAGTAGGAAAATGATCAAATAGTGCATGCTGCAAAAGGGAAAAGAGTCATTGCAAATTCTCACAATGGAGCAAATTCTCCTGTGATAAGTTACTCAGTGTGAGGAGTTTTGTTCTGAGGTTCTGAATAGATTGGAGAAAATTTTCTGGGCTTCCAACACCCCCTGGGTTTCAGCCCTTTAATAATTCAAATATGAACTTATGAGTAATATTTGTAGGTGTTTTCTAAAAGCGCTCCACCAACCCACTGTTCTGCAGGTGGCTCAGATCACTTTATTTTGCAGCAATGTGTAAAGTATATGACATCAACAATAATGCCTACTCAGTTCAATTTTATTTATATACTGCTTTCAACAATGGACATTGTCAGAAAGCAGCTTTACAGAAATCCGGATATAAAATTTTTATTTAATTTTACAGTTATTCCTAATGAGCAAGCCAGAGGCGACCATGGCACAGGAAAAACTCCCTGAGGCTACATGAGGAAGAACCAGACTCAAAAGGGAACCCATCCTCATCTGGGTCACATCAGATAGTCGGTTAGGATGTTTAATTCATTTCAATATGCTTTTATTCATATATCACACGACAGTCTTTGTGATTACAGCAGCAGCCTTTGTGTGCAGATCTATAGTATCCAGGTTAAATTATCCACTGAAGCAAAAGTGAGACTTAAACAGTTTTAAGGAAGTGCGAATCTTTAAGGTATCCATATTGGATCATCCAATGTCTTTTTCCAATCCTTTGGTTCTGCTGATCCTGGCGCATCGAGCACTGCTTTGGAATATTGTGTTGCATAATCCAAGGGACTAGTACAAAGCAGTCTCCCAGATCAATGAGCCATTTGAGATCCATACTGGTGTGTTTGATAATGGTGTGTTTGGGATGGCCTCCAGATGCCTGACCAGGAGAAGTAAGCCATTAATCACTCTCATGTTTTATCTACCTCCACATGGCCGGTCACAGGGTTATAATAAAAAAAGGATGATGCTCTTTGGCTTTTTGGGGGGCAAAAATTGGGTGTCATTAGTATTTCCTGTTTGAATGTCCCAAGTCTGAATTAATTAATGAATTGAAAAGTGCAGAAAGGTTAGCGGAACCCCATCTTGAACATCTGGACCATCAATAATGGCAACCTGGTTAAAAACAAGCACAATAGAGGTGAAGCCTGGACCAAAATATTGGCTTTCCAGCTCACTCTGCATTTCTGCAGCTTCACTTTTGTCTTGTAAATATCGGAAATCTCACTGACAGGGAGAGAAGAACGCATAAGTACATGAAAGGAAGCAAGTTTCAGGTGGGTCAAATCAGCCATTACTGCTCCGGCTCGTATTGAAACCCCTCTAGTTTGCCATGTGATAGCAATGTGAATATAATCTAGGTTTTTTTTCCCCTCTATGGGCACACAAAGTTATATTCTTAGCTACACCATTGGTACAAGGCTTTGAGTAGATCCTGAGTCCACATCCAGCTCTACAACATCCCTCAGTCTTCAGCCAGCACTTTTTATTTGTCTACTCAATCCTCTGCACGAAACAAATGGTGATGAAACCCTCTACTCTCGGCCCACTACTCTCTTGAAAAGCCATTTTTCCACACGACTGCTGCGGAGCTCGACTGGCCCAGAGATGAGGGAGGCAGAATGGATTGCTGTGGTTTGGCCCATCTCGCAAATTGTATTGACTGGCGATTGTTTCAGACCTGTGATGCATTGTGAGGAAAGTGGAGGACAAAACACATTAAAATGGAAGACAAATGGAAAATGAGAGTTATCGGCAGGAGCGATGTGGCAAAGCTGTACAGTATAGTATAGCTTATATATATATATATATATATATATATATATATATATATATATTTATATATTTATATATTTATAACCTGTCTCAGTAGATTGGACAAATGTCTATGATGGATATTTCAAACCTTATTGTTTTACAGAGCCTGCAGATCATTGCTGCCCCCTTGTGCTTGTTAGACAGCATTGAAACTCATTTAATTACAATTTAAAATTAGGAATAAGTGCGATAATTTAGCGCTGTTGAATTCTGGATTATAATTGGTCAGAAGGTGTTGATTAATTTTCGATAACAGCAGCTCTGACAGTAGTGCAGCTGCAACTCACAGGTTTATATATTATATCGTTTCTATAGAAACAGCTCATTCACTCCACATAAACAGATTTAAAAAAAATCTGTGAAGTTTTCTTCTTCTAAGGAGGTGTTTAATTAACATTTATGGAAGGAGTCTCCAGTGTCAGCGCTTTGTAACAGTCAAAGGTAAAGCTGTAACTTTAAGTTACTGTTACGACCTTGAGGCTGATTATTTTTCAATAACAGCACACCTAAAGTGTTTTATTCCTCTTATACCACAGCACAGAACAGCAAACTATTTATGCATTAATAGCTACATTTAATGTTATTGAACATAGTTTAATTTATCACTTATGTTATAGCAGCTATAAACAGTCGTTCCCTCACCAGCCTCTCTGTTTTTATTCTCTCTTGAAGTTAATAAGACAAAAAAAAAAATGTAGCTTGTCATGTTATAGAGAAACTGCAAAGTGTAAACTGGATCAAACCGGACACACTGGAGCTGTGAGGCTACAGCGCTACCTACTGGATTCATCCTATATATCATCACATGACCTCAGAGTCCTTCAGAGAACTGGAGGAATAGAAAACAACATCTATTTTGCTATGAGAAAAAAAATATATATATATAATCCCTAAAATACTCTTTTCAACTAAAGTAATGAATGAGACAAGACTAGGAATTAAACTTCAGATCCGATGACACATTATTATCAGTGCTTTCAAGATTTATTTAATGGTAATGTGTACAATAAAATGGAAATACTTCAACATTTTAATATTAATTTATTACATTCAGCATCAAATAATTACTATTACATTAAATAACACAGTATTTGGCCACTGTATTGATAACCACTTCACTTCCAAGTTCACTATTAAACCAAATCTTCAGGGCTCTTTAAACGTCTAAAAAGGTTCTACTTGGATCCATTTCTGAAAGAGAAACCTTCTGTAGAGGAAGAAACTAAAGAACGCTTAAGAGTGCTAGATTTAACCTTTTTATTCTAAAACTGTATTAAACCTAGTGTAGAAATTAATGTCTAATTATCTACAATTAAGTGCAATTCAGTCCAATATTGCATCGTAACTGTCCCGAACTACAATTCATTTAAATTAACACACACATACTGTACATATAAAATGGGTTAAAGAATATATACACACATAATACATACAGGAAAGTACTGACACGTGACAAAGTAAACACAGTGGCTCTCTTATGCTGTGTGGGGGCGTTTATTTTTGCATTTCAGATGGTTTGGTTTGTGCTTTATCCTTTAATTTGTCACATATCTGTAGATCTGATTTAGACAAATGCATTTCTAAAGATATTTACAATACAATACAGTAGGCATTGTGCAAAAGTCATAATTTATATATAATGATTATTAATAAATATAATAATAATCATTTGAATAATATAAATATAGATTTAGTAATAGTCTATAACTTTAGTCTTAGATGTTTTTATTGTTTTCTGAATCAGAAGATAATTTTGTTCTTCCAGAATTAAAGTAAATCTTAGACAGAAATGTGTGTATGTTGTTAAAGTAAACACAGTGGATTTTTATAATAGAGGATTTTTTGTTTTTGGGCAAAAACATAACGGAAGCTGTTCTGATTTTAGATGCAGAAACAGAAGTAAGTCTCCTTAGAGGTTGTTCAAGATGCAGGAAAAAAATGATCCGCTGATTTCCTTATAAAACTGTATGAACTGAGAGAAATGATGTGGCTTTAAATGCAAACGATCACACTGATTATTGATTTGATTTGGTTTTATAGTCATTAATAATATTACTTTAATAACATCTCGTTATTTTTTATCTTCTTTTACAGAATTTCTTTACATGTGCCTAAGTGCTGTAGAGTGTAAATGTGTCGTTCCTTATTTATTCGTTTAATCTTTCCCTTTATCTGTGTTTTCTGTCACACCTAACGAGGCTCATAAATCTTGTGTGCGCTCCTCGTGGTTCAGGAATTTGATCAGTCGTCCAGGAAGTGGCAACTTTTTGATTTTGTTCAGTCTGTGGATTCCGATCAGCTTCCGGATCTTCAGCCTGCAGAGCTGCATGAGCGGCCGCGGAGGCACTGAAATAAAAAAGAAATGAACAAGAGACAGCACTGAAAAGATACAATAAAATACTTACTGATTTAAAGCGAATGATGATACAGTGACTAAAAGTCCAAAAGTTACACACAGGGAAGGTTCCTCGTATTCAGAGTCGAGTTACGCAGCTGCTTAAGTACATTTTCTTTACGCAGCGTTCAGATTGTTAAAATTCACACCTCTGAGGTTCCCAGATTTTTCTTACGTAGAAGCGTCTAAGACGGAGTTTTTAAGTTTCGTCTAGACCACTGCCTTTAAACACAATCACCTGCCTTTAAACCCCCCAAAAAATCAGGGGATAGAAAATGCAGACTGAAGAAGATCGTGTAACATAGAAGAAAAAGACAAATTTAAAATTTAAAAAGATACAATACAATTAGATATGAATGTGAAGATGGCAAGTGTTGAAATAAATCTAATAGGAGTCTCATATATCACCACTATATCACTGCATGAACAATCCTAGTTGTATGATCACATTAATCACTGGTTTAATTTAACAAAATGGCTTCCACACTCATTATTCTGCAGCGCAGAGAATAGCACTTGATCCAGCACAGACTATTATTTAGCTGTTTTTTTTATTTTTAATATTGCAGTTTATTTTTGTTTCTCATGCGAAAAAGATTTTCATGAAGCTAGGAGATTCTAAGACATCACATTGTAACATGTACATGGAATTTAGGGGCTTTATCATGCTTTTAATTTCCTATTTTTTAATTTGTCAGATTGATAAATAACACTAATGTTTTTGTTTATTCGATGCACTCTTCCATATAGGAAACATGTCCATGGATTGAAGGATAAGCTGACCAAGCACTTACACTTTTCGCCTACACTTTAAATTCATTCATATTTTTATCCATAAGCAATGGCTCTGATTAAGATGCATCTCCTCCAATGTCCTTGAAATAAAAAACATCTTTTTTTGAATTTTAAGTGACGATATTATTAATTAATTTACAGTTTAGTTTAATTTATATAGCACATTTCTCATACCTAAGGTCGCTGTATTTTACAAGCCAAAATGCACACAGATACCGAGATAAAAATTAAAACTGTCATATTTAAGTGTCATACTTATGTATTTAATATTGATCTTAGCTTTCCATTTTTTTGAGTGTATTTACAGCCGAAACATACATTTCAGCTTGACATACTGTGGTTACATTAAACTGTCAGACAGCAGCGCTGGACTTAAGTTAATTTCAGAAACATGCCTCTGTTTTACTCAAACTCTGCCCTAAATAACTTCTGAATAGTGCTTAAGTTTCAGTATTAAATCCTTACTACATGCACATAACTCAACTCTGAACATAATATCGATAATTCCCTGATGAAAATCCTGCTTGGTTTCACTCACTCACTCACACACACACACACACAGTGTCTCAAACTGCTAGACTACTGTAGCTTAGCAAAGCTGCTTAGCCTAGCTTTCTCAAGGTAGTTACATAAGATTAAATGTGATAACATTCGCTATGTTTATAAAATTTGTACACTAAACATCCTGTCTGAGATTGCATCATCCTTATTTCCTAAAGAGATTATTTAAAATTTGAGATTTTTATAGAGATTTTGATGTTTGGGGTAATTGATTATTTAATAATCGATTTTCTAATTGCTGTAGTGTAGTGTTCCTTTCTGAAATGTACTCGATGTGGTGTAATAATTCAGGACGTTTCTATCTACCAGTTTGACCATGCTGGATTTCTCAGCAGTTTTCACGCCTGAGGGTTTAGCCGTACTTGCTTTCTCCTTGATGCTGGCCCAGTCCGCGTAACTGTCCAAGTGTTCAACGAGCCGGGAACAGAGCTTCACATCACCTACGTAATCCAGCAGCACGTCTATGATGGGTCCTGCCCAGGGGCTGTACGTGTCCGTGGAGACAATGTCACAGAACTGGAGGTACAGGAGACACGGGTACAGTGTTAGCATCAGTGTTAGCATAGCCGTGCTAAGATTGATTCAGATCAGTCAGGACTGTACACATTTCCTTTAGATTTAAATGTTATTTCTCAAGTTAATCTTAATGGATTAAAGGTGCGTCAGGTGGAATTTGAGCTCTAGTGTTTATAAGGTGAACTACAAAAACATTGGAATGATTTGTGTACTCCTTGACTCCGCCTCCCTTCCACACCCATGCACACATGACCAAAAAAAAAAACAAAAAAACCTTTATTTCTTCACTGATAAACATTTTTTAAATATATATATTTTTAAATTCCACACCCCCTTTTGTGTTGCTCCGCCCACTTCAGCACAGGTGCCTTCATTTCTGACCAACTCCTACATCTAACCCATCACACAGGCTGTCATGACATAAAGCCTTCATAACATGACATAAAACTACATGCAGAAACATTTACATAACGTTTAGATAACATCTTATTCATCAGTTTTCATATCACACTGACATAACTCCTGAGTCAGGTGACAGGTTGACATAAGGTTGAAATACATTCCATATTTCTGCTTATAACATTCTTATGAATATTTACACACCAGTTCCATGAAACTGTAATAACAGAGTTACGTATATTATACTTTATGACTTATATTTTACACTTTCTATGTTCCTTAAGTCAAATATCATATTTTTTTCTTATAACAGTTTTATAAATACCTATGTCAAGGCTATGACAGTAATGACAGATATATTATTGTCTATGGTCCTTAAGTAAAATATAATATTTTTGCGAATATAATATTTTTACGAATACCTATGTCAAGGCTATGACACTAACATTTTAAAACATTTTTTAACATTTATTAGGAATATCTACTGTATGTCACTGCTATGTCACTGTAATAACAGAGCTATGTATCTTTTCATTGGTCCATAAGTAAACTTTTCATATTTCTGCTTATAACTATTTAATGAATATTAATGAATGCTATGATACTAATGACAGAGGAATGTATATTTTCTATGGTCCTTAATTAAAATTTCTGATTATAACATTTTAATCAGTATCCATGCAAATTCCATGAAACAGTAAAGCCAGGGTTATGTATATAATTTTTTCTGGTTGTTGAGGAACGTGTGTTTCCTGTGTCTGCACAGAATGTTGTTATGAATGTCGAAGCAATGGCACTGCAGGAGAAATAGCAGTAAAATAGATTATCGTGTTACCTGTACGCAGGTGTTGTGTGATATAGGTTGATCATCTCTGTAGCGTGTTCTGTCGCTGTGACTCGTTTTCAGAGGCGGGTGAGGGTCGCTGCCGTACACGCAGCTGAAACACGACAGCGCGTCGCCGCCGTTGTCCATCAGGTACTTGAGCATGGTGAGGTATTTCATGCAGAACATGACGGTGGCGGGGAAGGTGGTGGGGTGTGTGGGGATGTAGGCGTTGACGTTAGCGCCGTGTTCCACCAGTAAGGTCACGGTCCTTATGCAGCCCTGCCTCAGGGCTACGAGCAGAGGGCTGAACGTGTCCAGGTTGGGGTCGGCGCCGGCCTGCAGTAGCATGCTGGTGGCTTCGATGTTGTTATTGATTACGGAGAAGTAGAGGGCGGTGCTGCGGCGGTCCTCGTACATGGTGCTGCGGTCCTCGGACAGCATAGCGTTGACGTCGAAGCCGGACTCGATGAGCAGCTCAAGGATCTCGTCTCGGTTTCGCTCGGCGGCGAGATGGAGAGGACTGATGCCGCTACGCCTCACACGGGCTTTACTGGTGGCAGGGATGAGCATTGACACGATTCTGAAGCACAGAGGCAGTGTTATAAAGTTTTACGTCTGATTCACGCACCTGAGCGGCAGTGCTAGTGCTATGACAGTGCTAATGAACTGCTAATGAACTGCTAATGAACTGCTAGTGAACTGCTAGTGAACTGCTAATGGAGGCAGTTACAGTACATAAGAATGGTTTAGTAGCTGGAATTATTGAGTGAAATACACACAGTGAAATGGCCTGATGATTCTCATTTACATTAGAAAAACTCCTACATCTTACACCTCACATGGGCTGTCCTGACATAAGGGCTTCATAAACCTACATAAACATTCATGAAGTCATATTCAAGCTGACAGAACACTTGAGTCAAGTGACATACGGTTGCTGAGAGGTTCATATACATTCCATATTTCTGCTTATAAGATGTTTATGAATATCTATGCCATTTCCAAATCTGTGAAACTGTAATGACAGAGTTTATGTAAACTGAGTTTCCTATGTCTGCTTATAATCTATGTAAATAAAATTTATTAAGTAAAATTTCATATTTCTGCTTATAACATACATATGAATACCTATGTCAATGCTATGACACTATAATGACAGGTGTGTATATTTTCTATGGCCCTTAAGTAAAATTTCATATTTCTGCTTATGCTTTATGAATACTAATGTCAGTGCTATGATACGGTTATGACTATTTTCTGTGTTATGCATAATTTCTATGGTCCTTAAGTAAATGCCATATTTCTGCTTATAACATTTTTATGAATACCTATGTCAATGTTATGACACTAATGAGAGTGTCAGTATATTTTCTATGGTCCGTAAGTAAAATTTGATATGTCTGTTTATAACATTTTTACGAATATATCTATGTCAGTACTATGACAGCGTAACGAGTTATGTATCTTATATGTAATCCGACCCCAGATTATGTCATGTCAGGTTTTGATGTTTGACGTATCACAAGGTCAGTTGTCATGACTTTCGAACGTAAGTGTCATAACACCAGATTATGTCAACAAAAATCTGCCTCAGGTGTTAAAGCAGAACAAACGAGTTTGGACGTAGATATGGATATGTAGGTTTATATGGAAGGAGTTACGTAGGTGTCATGAAGCCTTATGAACACCATCATTAAATACACTTATTCATCTAATGGACTTTCTAAATCCAAAGCAGCTGAGAATGAAGTGACAGCTGTAGTGAAAAAGCAGACTGACACACGGTTAAGGTAAAATGACGTCATAAATTAAAACCACACTGTGTTTCACTCTACACGTTAATGTCATGTTAATAATGTTACATGTTAATTCAGCATTTTTTCCTTGCATTTTTTTCCAGCCACACTGTGGGACTTACTGAAGCGCCCTGTCAGTATTGTGTGCTGACCCGTAAGTGAAGAGGTCGGTGCTGAAACAGCATGCGACAACATTTACACACATTCAATTATTCAAACTAATCATTTCAACAGACTCACAAATATATATACACACAGCATATTACATATTTACAATACACACCAATGTGACTTTACTTCCTTAGAGTTACTGCAAAGAGCACTAATTAAGTCACATGATGTGCTAACAGGAAACTATGAGCTAGAACAACAGCTATTAATTAAACAAATATACCCAGTAATTAAGGTACTGAGACAGCAGAATAATTTAAGTACTCAGTACAATCAAACTGAATACAGGATAAATTAAAATAAAATGAAATTAAATTAAATAAATACATTCAGTTTTAATTATTTAGGATGGAAAGATTCTTCACTGCATTAGAAGTTTACAAATATTTAAATTTCAAATCACTGGCAGAATAAATAATAATAATAATAATAATAATAATAATAATAATAATAATAATAATAATAATCGTGTTTCATCAACCTGGGAACATGGATGTAAAAATACGCCATTTCATTTGACACTTTTTGTAAAATATCTTCAAAATAAACACGTTAATTCATTCATTCATTCATTCATTACTGTGTTTTAGAACCAATCAGGCTACTTCCACTGAGCTCAATCAATAATAATAATAATAATAATAATAATAATAATAATAATAATAAAAGTTTAATTTCTTTCATGTTTCTGGATGTTTCAACCTTTTTACAGACGTTTTCCAAAAAGTAATTAACTTTTGAATATTTTTCAAAGTTTTTAATTTGATAATTTTTTTAAATTTTATATAAAGTAACTTATCAACAAAAAATTAATACATGAAATGTGATATGCTTTAGAGAGGCTTTTCTGGAGCTGGAAAAAATATTACAATAAAAATAATAATAATTAAAAAAAAACAATTACAATTGGTCCTATTACTTCTGGATCTCTTTTTATGCTACATATTTATCTTCTCAGGTTAGTGTTTAAAAATATATATATTAAAAAAATACCTTCCTGGTTATTCTGGATATTTTAACCTTAACATGGTTTTCCAAATGTATTAAAAAAAATCCTTAAAAAATTTTTTTTAAGGCAATTAACTGTGTTAATTTTCTGAAATGAAATGTGTGTGTCTTTGGGAAATAAGGAAATGTCAAAAGATAACAAATATCCAAAATATCCATAATTAAATTTTGTCATGAAAAAAGGCCTACATACATGTCTATTATTATTATTATTATTATTATTATTACTATTATTATTATTATTATTATAACAGTGTATATTATTATTATTGTTGTTGTTGTTGTTGTTGGTGGTGGTGGTGGTGATATTATTATTATTATTATTATTATTATTATTGTTATTATTATTATTATTATTATTATTATAACAGTGTATATTATTATTATTATTGTTGTTGTTGTTGTTGTTGGTGGTGATATTATTATTATTATTATTATTATTATTATTATAACAGTGTATATTATTATTATAATAATTATTATTATTATGGCATCACTTCAGCACAGTTGATGACTGGACACTTACCGATCATTTCCCCTCTGAGCTGCTATGTGAATCGGCAGCAGTCCGGTTTTGCCCGGTTTGTTGGCGTCTGCTTTTTGAGACAGCAGGAACTCCACGATCTCCACATGACCGTTCTTACAGGCTTCATAAAGCGCCGTGGCTCCATCTGCTGCCTGGCTGTTGATATCAGCGCCTGATGGTAGAAAAAAATCCAGTATAAACCTTTCTGTAAAAACTCCTCAGGTGTTGTAGAATAAAAAGCAGAAATTTTTCCCTTACCGTTTTTCAGGAGGAACCGAAGTGCATCTACGTTCCCACTCTGAGCCGCCACGAAGATGGGAGTGATGCCGTACATGTTGGGCGTGCTAATTTTTGCCCCTGCCTTCACTAACATCTCACAGATCTCCACGTTGTTCCTGCACACGGCCTCGTGCAGCGCCGTCCAGCCCTGGATACAGCTTTTGTTCACCGTGGCGCCGTGATTCAGCAGCATGGCCACGATCTCCGGGTTTTCCTTCTCACACGCTGGAAAGATAGAAACACCTCATAAACTCACCTCCAAAATGTTTCCTCTGATTTACACACAGGATCTACAGACGCTTGCAGCTTTCACACGGGCAAAATAACACGTCTGTTCTGCATGCTTGCCTTAATGATCACACACTTTGGGACTTTTTTTTTTTTTACCTGAAAGTGTAAACAAGTGGGCGGAGTCAATGCAAATAGATAAAATAAGACTAATATTTTAATTTATTTGATCAGATAATCGCTGCACTTTCACACCTCCAGTACAACAGCATTAAACGAGTCTGTGAAATGATGACCACACCACACACACGCTTGTCTCGGGGTGTGCTGTTACGGGAAACTAATCAACAACAAGCTAGTGTGATGGAGCAGAGTCACTGTTACCACCCGGAAGATTATTTTCCTATAACAAGTGTTTTATTTCTCATATTGTACAACAATCTGCCAATGAACACAATCTTTTATTAATAAAAAATACATCATACTTTTTATCCATTTATAGCTACATTTAATGTTCCTGTTCTCACTTACGTTAGAGCAGCTACTGTATACACAGCCGTTCCCTCACCAGCATCTCTTCTTTCTCAGCTTGTTGCGCATGTTACTGAGAAACCACAAAAAGCGTAAACTCCTCTGTGCTGAAGATGTCGGAAACTCTAAAGTTCCAGCTTTACCTCTGACTGTTACAAAGCGCTGACACTGGAGACTCCTTCCATAAATGTTACATAAACGTTTCCTTACACATCAACAGTTACACACGTTATTGTTTAGAGCTGAAGCTGGTTTAGGAAACTTCTTCTCGTACCTTTATACAGAGGCGTCTCCTTGTCCTTGTTGGCGATGTCGGGATCTGCACCTTTCTCCAGGAGACACGCCACACACTCCTTGTTCTCCCTCGACACGGCCAGCAGGAGAGCCGTCTGATCCTTCAGCGTGCGCTTGTTAATCATCCCAGGTTGGACTTTATCAGAGGATTAAAAAAATGAACGAAAAATGACAACAGGATGGTTCAATTGACAACAAAATTATTATCGGCACCTTCAATGAATATAAGCAATGATGAATACATAAAAATAAACAGCAGCGAGTAATTATTTTTAGCATTCACATACGGACATGGTGTATAATTTTATTCATTTTTTTATCACCGTATTTTTGTTAAAAGATGCATTTTTTAAAACACATTATTATGGACATGTTTGCAATTAATATTTAATAACAGCACTGAACTTTATCCTGTAAAGTCTAACAAGGTTGTAGACCTTTGTAGAGAGTCTTACAGTATATTCTTTGTTGATTTGTGCATGTGGACCTTTTCTCTAACTCATCACAAAAAAATATTGATTTTGTGTCCAGAAATCATTTTTGTGCTCATTTCTTTTTTTTTTTGAGGTCATTATTTTGTTAGATGGATCTTATGGTCAGGTCTTAACCTCCTGGAAGAGGTAACCAGGTTTTGATCATATTCATATTTTACAGTGCCTTGCATAAGTATTCACCCCCCCCTTGAACTCCTCCACAAAATTATTTACAAATTAAAAAACTTAACCGTTGATTGCGTAAGTATTCGACCCCCATCACTGTGAAACCACTAAATTAGTTCTGGTGCGATCAGAAGTCAGATGATTAGTTGGATGAAGGGACTGTAGATATCTTTTTTCACCAGTGGTGGAATGGTGGAATGGTGTGTTCACAACCAAATTTTTACTCTTGACAAATTCAGGAATCAGTTAAAATGCACAATTCTGAAAGAGTGATCTTTGGGGTCTTTTCCTCCCTCAGTGTGTGAAAGTATTATGTAATCTCTTAAAGGGTGCAGAGGATTGATGTTGCTTCTAGATATTTTTGAAGATGTATTTTTTTTCTCTGCGTGTTGGCCTCTCATTCACACCTAAACTGCATTTTTGCCTCAGTGAAAACACAGCTTAAAATGAAGGTGGAGAATTTTCACCGTTTTTGTGTGGATGTGCGGAAAAACGTATGTTTGTGAAAACTCTGATGCCTCTTGCGTGTGTATTGCGTGTGTTATGAATGTGTTGGACTGCGGTTAGCACGGCTGCTGACCAGTTTGTTAGTTTGTGCTCTGTAATTTCAGTAACACTTTACAATAACAGTACATGAATAATCACGCACTAATACCTGAATTAATACTTAATTAAATATGAACTAATGATGAGTTAAGGCATGTACTAATCATAATCTAAACTAATGAACAGCTAAACTTAACTATGGCGTGACTCTTATGAATTCAGGCATGAATAACAACCACCTTAAGTACATGTTAGTACATGTTTGTTAGTTAATGTATTAATTAACACGTAGGAGAATGACATCATTCTCCAACATTCTCAGCCTAAAACCCCAGAAAATAATCTTATAGAACACTGGGTTTAAATGTTAATAGATAAAGTATCTACTAAATGCATAAGTGTTACTGTAGTAATTTTACCCTTGTGGGCAAAGGGGCAGTGCTGTGGGTCCTGTAGCCACCCAGAGCACGTACTAGTGCTACAGTGGGATTTGAAGAGAAATGGATGGAGAACGGCGCAAAACGGTTTGAGATGAAATTTTTTGTGTTTATTATTAGTGCGTCTTTCTACTTTCAATAAGGAGGATCCATCGCCATCCAATGATGTTTGGGTACACAGCTGCATATGGCAAATTATATAAACAATTTAAAATGATGCATGTTTAATTCATCTTCTTTCTTATACAGCATGTTTGATTTAGTTTTCTCCTAAGTGTTAATTAATGCATCAACTAACAAACATGAGCTAACGTAATTAAAATGGTCATTATTCATGCATAAAATCATACGACTCACTCCGTAGTTAAGGTTAGCTCTTCATCAGTTCATGATTAGTACACACCTTAACTAATTAGTTCATATTTAAGTAAGTATTAATTCAGGTATTAGTGCATGATTATTCATGTACTGTTATTGTAAAGTGTTACTGTAATTTCTTATTTGATAACATGTTTACAGTTTAATTTCACTTTATACCCTTGTGTGGAGGAGACGGAATTATGACGTGGAGGAGACGGAATATGACGTACGCTGTACTGCTCCTGAATCCAAACCACACTGAGAGCGCAGAGTTAGGACAAGACCCAGGAGGACAATTTGTATTCAAGTGGAACCTTAAGCCACTCATATGAATCCTTGTGTTTTTCATTTCTTGTTTTCGAACTTTCAGCCATGTTCCACACTTTGACTTTTCTAATGCTCAATACGCGGCTGTTAACGTTATTCCTGAGGTGTTTGACGGAACAGATTATGACGTACTGTACTGCTCATAGGAACGCTTTCAAATCATTTTTGTGTTTTCATTTGAACAGAGATATTTTTGAAAATGCTGTTTATGTGAACAAGATAGTTTTTCTTTTAAATGGAAAGGATGGAAATGAGGATGGGTTCCCTTTTGAGTCTGGTTCCTCTCAAGGTTTCTTCCTCATATCATCTAAGGGAGTTTTTCCTTGCCACAGTCGCCTCAGTCGCCTCAGGCTTGCTCACTAGGGATAATTTTGTATAACATCTAGGACTGTTTGCATGTTTTTGTTTCTGTTTGCATGTTTTTTGTTTCTTATGTTCTGTAAAGCTGCTTTGAGACAATGTTCATTGTTAAAAGCACTATACAAATAAAATTGAAATTGAAATTGAGTTCAGTCCTACCTCTCAGGATCGCTTTAATACACTGCTCTTGGCCGTAGTGCGCAGCCTCGTGAAGTGGAATCCAGCCGTATTCGTTTGGCATCAGAAGGTTGCAGTCTGCTTTTTTGATCAGTCCTCTCAAAGTTCCAACATCTCCATCCCTGATTGCCTTCAGCACAGGATCCACTTCTCTATCAGAAACCAAAACATGAGACTTCAGAACATCCAGAAACTAAAAATAAACCCAAATACCTCTGAATAATGCTGAAATGTGATACGACGTGAATAGGAAGTGAATCTACTCACTCTTCCTCCTCGGGTTTGACTTGTATCAGAGTCCCGTCATATCTCCGATACGCCACCATTCTCTTCCCGTTCCCGGTGATGAAGTGGCTCACTGTTACAGACTGCTGGTCATTTTTATCCCTGCGGAGAGAAAAGTAAATTTCAGCCAAACAATAAACTACGATTCAGTCAAATTTTTGTTGTTTTGATAATAAAAGGTTTTGTGATACAACGGATCATCTTCATTAATATCTAAATGTATTCATATTTACACCACAGTGCTGTTTAATTCTGGATCATGATTGGTCAAAAGGTGTTGATTAATTTTCTACAACAGCAGCTCTGACAGTAGCACAACTACAAATCACAGGTTTATATTAATGCGCTCGTTCTAATACGTTATCGTTTCTATAGTAACAGCTCCTTCACAGGGACGTGTACAATGGACGCTCCACATAAACAGATTAAAAAACTGTGTAATTGTAATGTAATATGGTGAAGTTTCCTTAAAGTAAGGAGACATTTATTTAATAATTATGGAAGGAGTCTCCAGTGTCAGTGGTAAAGCTGTAACTTTAAGTTTTCCGACATCTTCAGGACAGAGGAGTTTACGCTTCTTTGCGGTTTCTCGGCTGTTTTTTTTGTCGTTTTAACTTCAAGAGAGAGAAAAAAGAGAGGCTGGTGAGGGAATGACTGTTTATAGCTGCTATAACGTAAGTGAGAACAGGAACTAACTTCCAGGAACTAACTAATGCAGACATTAAATGTAACTATAAATGGATAAAAAAGTATGATGTTGTTCTTTAATTTAAAAAATTGCTGTGGTATAAGAGGAATAAAACACTTTGGGATGTGGTTATATTGGAAAATAAGCTTGTCCTGGTAACAGTAAATCCGCTTCATCACTTCACCCTCATGTCCCTGATTATTTTCCTCTAACAGCATGACACGCAGTGTGTTATTCCTAACATAATTTTGTTTTATAGATAGCCCTAACCCTATAGTGATATTGGGTATAATGAGATATAATAGGAAAACTGTGACATTTCAATAAACTCTAATGTTTCTAATGAAGCACCATAGTGAAACTATTGTGCACTAAAGTAAATGTACAAGAGTTTGTTCAGTGTAACTCGAACTCAGTGTTAAACACAAAGCAGCGGACAGAGGAGAAGATGTGCTTCTATTTTTCTCCTGGGTGGAATGTGAGCTTTGGGGGTGTTTCAGCTGGACTTCATCCTGGTCTGGATTTTGTGTTGGTTTGATGTCTGTGCTGCGTTACGCAGGATGTACAGGAGCAGGTGTGGATATATCAGGTCTCAGCCTGCCAGTGTTTCAGTGATAAATCAGAGCTGTGTTAGATAAACACATGACACAGGCAAAGTGCAGCCTCACATCGGCTTAGAACACAAACTGAACACATGTTACTTTAAGTGTATTTGTCTTTTTATTGAGCCTACATCAAAAATGCAACCAGAGCAATTTGGACCAGCAAACAATTTAGATAGATGTTGTGTAATTTTTTGAAACATACAGTATATTGTCACTTGAAACATAAGGGGGCCAAGCACTTTCTAGCCCCACGTCTTCATGACAGAGGAAGAACAGAAGCCATTGAGACCATCAGCGCTTGTTCTCAAGCAGATACATTCAGTTTAAAGCCAAAACATCAAACTGTTGCTGAGATATTGCCTCACTTCCTGTTGTCGGTACCCATTACAAATGTACTCAAATCTTGTTTGTTAACTTTAGGTCATGTTGCTAAAAACAAGTGACAAGTTTGGTATCAGTACGTAAAATGGTCGCTGAGATATGCCCTCACTTCCTGTTTGGTCACATAGCCATCAACTTCGTTTGCTAAGAAACAAGTTTTGTTTGGTTGGTTTCACAATGCTGTGATCCAAATTTCATGATGATTGGAAAAAAAATTGGAAGTGGAAGTGGAAAAAACACAAAATGGCCGACTTCCTGTTAGACAAATCACAAATTCTTTACATCACAAACTCTTCAGACTTTTTAAGGGAATCAGTAGAAGGAAGAATCTTAATCTGATGTTTATCGGTTCAGAAGTTATGAGCAGTTTTACAAATTTGTGAATTATAGCACCAACTAGAGGGGATTTAGACAATAACTTCTCGGAGTCTCTTCTTGGAGTCTCACTGTTCCTGAGCTAAAACCTCACTTCCTGTTTGGAGACTTCGCTGTTGAATTAGTTTGTGCATTATGATATATGAACCATCTCGAATTTCGAAAATCAAAAACGTTTTGTTTGGGTTGGTAGCAGAAGCAGTAGTATTGTTGTTGTTGTTGTTGTTCATAAAACTTCATTTAAAAAATGATCAATTATTCTAAATTGAGTCTTTTCTCAAAACAGACATTTGGATAGAGCGTCTGAAATGTGTATAAATGATGAAACTGATAAAAATTCTGATTTAGTCTTAAATTAAAAAAAAAAATAGTGTCCACATAAGCTGATTTGTTATGTCTTTGTGTAAAATCGTGTTAGAAATTTGTATGAATTTGAACAAATTAGTGGCTGGATTTGATCGTATGTATGTATGTATGAAGTCATAGGAAATAAACGCTAACTCCACCCACAACCTCAACCTTAAACTTTTGTTCAAATTGTAAAAATGGTTACGAGTCTCCAGATGTGAGTCAGGGTTAGTCTGTGCTTGTGTGTGTGTGTGTGTGTATGTGTGTGTGTTATTTTCTCTACTCTGTACCTGGGTGGGTTTGCAGGACAGGGGGTGGGAGCAGGCTGCGGTGTCTGGCGCTGACTCGGCCGGGGAATCTCTGTCCTGCGCTGAGGAACGGAGCTCTTCGTGTTTTCAGCCGAAGACGCCATGGAGTTGTTTTGGGTCTCAGTGAGACTGCGCTCGATGGCCAGCTGCATCAGTTCATCATCAGACATGTAGCCGTAGAGGCAGAAGTCATCGTGGGTCAGCGTGGGATTGGTGGCACCGAGTACAGGCCCGCCGGCAGCCGCCATGATGGAGTCTGGGGTCCTGAACAATGTTCAAACAGAAATGATAAAAGAGCAGACATGAGAGCATGGCTAATGATAGAATCCTAGCAGCCAGAAAGAAACAGAAATTTACCACAAAAAAACTCTCAGTGTACAAGATTTTTTCCTCCCAGTAAGAAAAATTTTTTAGTGTGGTGCAACTTAATAATTAGCAGCTCCTCTATTTTTTTTGACTGTCCAATCACATCACAGCCCCGCCTGCTCGTTTTCATGCCTAGGCTCGTGAATTCACAGGTCAAAGTTCACCTAGATAAATTTGACATGAGGTGAAAATCTGAGTCTTTCATGTCCCATGTCCTTTCCCCTTCAGTGGATCCTCTTTGCTTTGAGTTTTATTTGCGTTTTCCTGCTTTTCTGCTTTCGGGTGTCTCCTGTATTGCCATAGCAACAGTTCAAAAATCGTAAATTCCTGTAAACGGCTATACCATAAATATCAGCACCTCTGTTAGAGTAATAGAAGTGAAGTAAAGAAAAGAATAAAAATAAGTGGTGCAAATGTAGTTGTTTCTGTTTGAATAATAACTCTTACTTATTTGGATAATTAAGAGTTTTTAGCTTGGAACCGTGCTGTTAAAGGGTTCTACATAGAACCTTTACGGGTCCCAAATCTGTTGTTGGAAAAAGCTCAGGATGTAGAAAGTACAATCTAATGGGTTGATCATCTTCATTCATTTATCTTCAGTAAGAACTTTAGTTCTATTTTTTTCTCCATAATCTTCATCTTCTGTTTCTTCTTCTTTTCATAAATTTTTACCGCTTTCACGCATCGCAATTTTTAAAACAGAGCCACAAAATTTGGCAGAGAAATCCCCTATGAGAATGAAGTGCTGGAATGATACCAACCACCTAGCAACACCCTAGCAACCACCTAGCAACACCATAGCAACCAACAGGGATATGATAGCAACACCCTAGCAGCACTGCACCATCTTTTACTTTTTACACACTTAACTGTTAAATGATTTAATATTTTAAAATTTATGACAATGAAACATTGTAAAACTCTTCTAGCATGTATAGCGTGTTTAGCATGTTTAGCGAGTTTAGTGTGTTTAGTGTGTTTAGTGGGCTCTGTCTAGCCAACCCCAAAGTTTATCCATGAACTGAACCTTCTAGTTATGCTTTATATGCTTTATATTTATTAATTTGTGTGTGAAGGAGTTTAACTGTAAAGGGCATCAGTTAAAAAAAAAAACATTATAAAGCTCAGTAATTTTTAAACAAATCAATATGGGATGGGTATTGGCTGCCGTTCGAGGTTTCAGTATCGGTATCAAAAAAGAAAAAGTGGTAACATTCCATCTCTAGTATCTAAACATCTCTAGTTTTAATCAATAAATATCAACAATAATTCAACAATAAGTGAATTAACTTAAGTCACTTTAAAAACTGGCACTTAACTGAGCCATAAGTTTGTTTTTCATAACCTGGATCGAGAAACACTATTATATACCATGCAGTTGTGTTGCACATTGTGTTACAGTTTCAAACCATACCACCCAAACGCCTGAGTACCCCTGCGTACTCCTGAATACCCCTGAGTACCCCTGCGTACTCCTGAATACCCCTGAGTACCCCTGCGTACTCCTGAATACCCCTGAGTACCCCTGAGTACTCCTGAATACCCCTGAATACTCCTGAATACCCCTGAGTACCCCTGCGTACTCCTGAATACCCCTGAGTACCCCTGCGTACTCCTGAATACCCCTGA
>CM040472.1:18750625-18763758 GCA_022758105.1 Pangasianodon gigas | reverse complement strand
TAATATAATATAATATAATATAATATAATATAATATAATATAATGTGCATAAACACTTACACGGACACTTACCTTCTTCTGAAAGTTAAATTTTCCGTCAGGATTTTTTTAAAATTAAAAGTTAAAGTTACAGAAATGCTTTTCTCTTTCGCTTTTTGCTGCTCGAGTCCTCTGCCAGAAGCGTCCCTGCGTCCCCGCTCTGTTTATAGGACATTTCTACAGAGTGCACATGATCTCAGGAGCGCTGCGTGCCAGCCTCGGGGCTCACATTCCTCTCAGGAGATAGCTGGAGCAGAACGTGAAGAGGAACCGCAGGAACCAGAGGTACTGAGAGAAGTTCAGACACAAACACAGGAGTTTTAGGCTAAAGCAGATTTTAGGGTGTTTTTTTTTAAAGCTAACTTGCAAAAGACCGGAATGAAGAGATCCCTAAAGATATTTAGGGTTTATTCCATGCACATACAGCAGAGTGCAAAAGTTTGCATCCCCTTCCCATGCTTTTCCTAACCCTACAAATTTACTACACTTATTTTAATGCCACTCATTTCTTTATCTTTTCTAATAACATGCCTAAATAGCTGCTGTACATTTATTGATGTGTGTGTTGCGTGCTCTAGTGGCCTTTCACTGACATAACACTGTGTATGAGGAAAAAGGGCTCACTATGCAGTTAAAATAAAAATAAACACTATTATAACTGTTTTTTTTTTTTTAACAGTATTCTGTACTGTGTAAGCAAATTTCCTTCGTGGTATAGCACTACTGAAAAGGTGTGTATCAAATTTAGATTCATTAGTAGGCTGCAGGCTGTATTGACATTTATTCTGTAAAAAAAAAAGCAAACTGAATTAATAACAATTTTTGGGGAAATAAGGAATAATATTTTTGTGTTGCAAATAAGGCTTTGTAAAGTGTGTTTGTCTGTTTGTTTGTTTGCTTTGTATTTTTAGATGGCGAAAATGTAATGTTTCAATAAGGACACCTTCGTGATACCATCTTGAATGATAATTTAAGCGATTTTAAGGCAGAGGGATAAATATAAGGACAGACAATAATCAACTTATCATAATTAAAAATGAATAAAGATAAATAAGCATAAAGAGCATTGACTTCTAATATTTTGGGCCTTAACTTGAGGAGAAAGAAAGAAAACTCTTGGGATAAACTCTGTGCAGCAAAATTAATATTTCTAAAAGCCTAAAGTATCATAAATGATTTTGGTCTTTGATTCTTTTCCATAAAATGGACCCAATAAAAGGTTTAATTATGAGGGATAAAGGGATATGTTTTTAAAAAATATATATTTATTTGCCTTTTTTTGTATTTCACAATTCACCTACAGAAAAAAAAATTACAAAAAAATTTTAAGAACTTAAAAATGAAATGTGGTAAATATACAGGTCATGCTAGGTTCAGTTCTGTAAATATGTAAATAAGAAAAGTTATTTTCATTATAATGGATTATATTTCAGTTTATGATGCAGCTGCTTTGTGTTTTCATTCCTTTACAGTACAGAAGTGCTGAAATAACAATAATTAATTATTTTTTTATTCATACCCTTATTTAAAACTTTGTTTATTTATTCTGATTTAGCACTGGATTTATAGTTTAATGTATAGTCTAATGTTTAGTTATAGAGTTAGCAGGCTGGGTCACATGCTATGGAAAAGATCATTTACATGCTCCAATCTTTATAAAATAAATTAAATCTCATTGAATGTCATAAAAACTAAGGCAGTGTGCTGGCACACATTTTTATCTTAATATCTTAATGCACACTTGTAACTTGGTTAATTATAGCACATGAAGGTCAGGGCAAGAAACGCTCGAACCTTGTGACCTCGACAGATCAGTTTTCCAGGAACATATTTGTTAAAGATTAAATAAAATCTCTGTCGGATCATGAAGAGGGTTTTACAGCATGTACTCACACTCACATTAACACACACACACACACACACATTGCACTATCTCCGATTTCACCCAGGTCATGCTGAGAGCAGTGTAACAGATCTCTAACAGATTTTTCTCGAGGATGTGTTTTGCATTCATGAGCTATTTCTGCAATTGTTTAATAGCATGTATCTTACGCAACACTTTAAATATCATTTAATGTTACGCAAACAGGTTCTGATACACAACATGCCTGTTGCACAACTGTGAAAAGTACCCCACTTGAGTGCATGTTTTCTCCACGTTCTTCGATATTTATGGAAGGAGTCTCCAGTGTCAGCGCTTAACAGTCAGAGGTAAAGCTGTAACTTTAAGTTTTCCAATTAAGCTATGTTTTTTTTAACCTTATTAACTTCAAAAGTTGTCATGGTAATGTTGTATTTTAACACAGTAAATAGGAAGAAATGACTACGTGAATTGAGAGCTGAATACCGAAACCTGCGACTAATGCTAGGTAGTTTATTAGCATATAGCTAGCTGACTAGCGAAGTTAGCTAATGTTAGTGATTTTAGGCTATTAGCAATGATAGCAGGACAATCCTAATTATTCCCAAATTCATGCATATTCATAGATCCTGGTCTATCAGAGTAAAGTAGCAGCTACTTTTAGTCATTTCTTGGGCAGTAAAAAAAACTATTTATTATTCTACACAGATTATAATTAGACTATTGTCTAATAATATGCACTAATAGTATAACATTACATAGAATTAGCAAGATGTTATGTTAAAAAAACTGTTTAAATAGATAAAATTATAATAGAATAGATTTAAATTGATGTAGCTAAATTATAATAATGATTTACTCAAGAGAACTGTCATTTATTTTATTTAAGCAACCACAAATGTGTTGTAAAAACATATTTATCATACATCATATACAATATTATACACATCCTGTACATTATTACACAGAATATAATGCACAGTGATTCACAGTAAACCTCATGTATTTTATAACATCGCCTCGATTATATAGCAGTCATCAGCTTCCAAATGTAAACCTTTCCTAATAATAATAATAATAATAATTGTTAAATTAAATGTAAAACATTAAACTATACTACACATATAGTTACATATTATATGGAATTGGCTTCCTGTTCATTAAGCTAACTTTGGCTAGCTGGTACTGGAATTAAATACTCAGCAGCAGCGCTATCAAAGTCACGTTTATTACATTACTGTGGTTCAAAAAATGTATATAAATATAAATCTTAAATTGCTACCTTTACTTTGAAATTGTGTTGAAGATTGTGTGTATTGTGTGTGGATTATATCGACTTTGTATTCTATAAACTGAATTTGTATTAAAACTACGTAAATTTGATGTTTTTGAAAATACAATTTGAATTAAAAAAAAAAAACTGTGAAATTCCAATCCAAATTTTGGTGTCACAACACTTTTAAAATTCTGTTCATCAACTTTAGATTCAAATGTATATGGTCACCATTTCAGCCAATCAGAATTCAAGAAATGATCAGGCGCCCCATAATAAGTCAATTTACAGCAAACTAACTTTGTATTTGCTGTGCAATTTCGCATGGATGATTTTTTTTTAATTGAATCTGATTGAATAAAGCATAAAACGCAGTAAAAATATTTAATGTAAAAAGAAAATCAGTTGCCTAAAACAAAACAGCTGGTTTGCCTAAACACATAAAAAAATAAAATCAGTAATAACATCAATCTCACAACTTAGCAAAACTTTAAAAAGAGAATTTACACATCTTTATTAGCTTTGAGGAGCTTCCTGGATATTTCTTTATGTTATTTTTTTTTAAGTCATGGCATCACCTATCCAGAAAAATAGAAGATTCTGAAAAACCAAAAGAAAACTGAGACTATTTTTCACATTTAAAGTCCAACCTTTCACAGGATATCAGAAAACGATTCTTTCTCATGCCGTAAGAACTTGATAAGCCTCCCAGGTAGAGGAAGACTGTTCATCTGTCTTAGTCTCTGGATTCCCAGCTGCTGACGAATCTTTATTCTGCAGAGATGCATCAAGGGGCGAGGAGGCACTGCACGGACAATCAGAGTTATAATGCTTTACAGTTCATTATTCACAAACAATACCTGCTGATTTCTAAGTATTAACCAGGTAAGTGTATGATATAAAACACATAGGTGCTATTCATTCATTCATCTTCAAGCACTTTATCCTCATCAGGGTCATGGTGGATACGGAACCCATCCAGGGAACACTGGGTGTAAGGTGGGAATACACCCCGGATGGGATACCAGTCCATCACAGGGCACCATGCACACACATATTCACA
Source organism: Pangasianodon gigas (assembly GCA_022758105.1). NCBI lineage: Eukaryota > Metazoa > Chordata > Actinopteri > Siluriformes > Pangasiidae > Pangasianodon > Pangasianodon gigas. The sequence goes on along the minus strand of CM040472.1, from coordinate 18,759,522 downwards.
CCTGGAGGCAATTTAGAGTCCATCTACTGTCATGTTCTTCTAAGGTGAGAGGAAACCAGAGGGTGGCATTGTGGTGCAGTGTGTCCAATCCTGAGCTCGGGTTACTCTCTGTGTGGAGTTCTGTGCATGTTCTCCTTGTGTCTGGTTTCCTCCGGGTTCTCTAGTTTCCTCTGACCTCACGGAAAGATGCAATTAGGTGTGAATGGGTGTGCATTGTGCCCTGTGATGGACTGGTTACCAAAAACCAGAAAGTATTCCCACCCCACGCCTCAAGTATAACCAGGATAAACTCCAGATCCACCACCATCCTTAACCAGGATACAGAATGTACTGAAGATGAGTGAGTATCCAGTACTACAGAGTTTGTACCACACACTTACTTGGATCTTAGGGGTCTATGAAGGGAATTTTACATACTTGCTTTGTCTTTGATTTGAGCCCATTCACTGTAACTGTCCAGGTGTTCGGTAAGTCTGGAACAGAGCTTCACATGACCCACGTAGTCTAGAAGTATGTCTATGACAGGTCCAGCCCAACTGGAGACTGATGACCTGGAGACCATCTCACAGAACTGTTGGAGTCACATGTGTAAACAATAAAGCAATATACAAGCAAGTTCCAAATTGTACCACTGCTGGTCACGGGAGTGCCTCAAGAGTACAGCCTTGGCATGTATTGTTGTATCTTTGACCTGGGGAAGTAAATTTTCATTGCAAGGGCCTAGTCTGTCTAAGACTAGTCTGTCAATTAGATACCTGTCACCTGACTGGCATTGCACCTGACCCCCACACTTCATGCAGGTGGTAAGGCCACAAGGCTGAGCCTGACCAGGTTATGTGGTTGGCTTGGTCACCAGATGCTTGTCTGTGGACACCACCCCCAGGCCTGGCTCCAGGGATGGGCAACCCAAATCCAAGCAGGGTTCATCATTCTTTGGGATCATTCTTTGTCTGACCTCTCTAAGACCTCTTCACTATTAGTGGCCATACTGGGAGCATTAGGCATTAAGCTCCCAGTGACATAGCCCTGAAGTTCACTGAAGTACACATGCCAATTCGCTATGTCAAAGGTCTTGAAGAACAAAGGGGGGAATGTAAATTGCTCTAGAAATTGCTGAGGAATAAACCACTTTGGGTTCATCCTTTGGACCTTTAGTTTTTTATGTTTTGCCTGGGAAAATGAATGTAGTGAACTTTAAAACTAATGTAACATAGATGAAAAGACATTGAGGACCACTACTGTACCCTAAAGTTAGCCTCAAATGTGTCCTACATTCAGGTGAAAGATACAAATATTAAATTCCAAGGATGTACCCTTGGGGTTCCCCAAAATTTTTTCATGAGATTTACCTGTACACAGCTTTCTGAATTTTCATCGCTGATGTAATATAGCCTGTCCCTTCCATCTCTGCTGGATTTCATGGGTGGGTGAGAATTGCTACCATAGTCACATGTAAAACACGATAGGGCATCGCACCCATTATCCATTAGGTACTTAAACATTGGCAAGAAATTCATGCAAAAAATCAAAGCGGCCGGGAAGTCGGTGGGGTGAGTTGGGAGAATGGAGTTAATATTCGCACCATGGTTGACCAGAAGCTTGACCATTTCCATGGAGCCCTTCCTCACAGCAACAAGCAAAGGATTGAAGGTGTCCAGGTTTGGGTTGGCCCCAGCCTCCAGAAGCATTGTGGCTGCATCGATATTACTGTTGGACACGGCGCAGTAGAGCGCGGTGCTGCGATGATCCTCATACATTTTGGACCAATCCTCCGACAGCATGGAGTTGACATCAAAACCGGCATCTATCAGCATCTCAAGAACACCATCTCTGTTGCGTTCTGCGGCCATATGAAGAGGACTGATGCCACAGCGCCTTATTTTGGCCCTGCTAGTTCTTGGTATTAGCATCGCAACAATTCTGAGGAAAAAAACAAATTATGCAGTTACGCTTTTGCGTGATCAAATGAATTCAGTACCGATTTATAAAAGGCTAAACCTTGTTTCACTAACTCAGCATGTCCGTTTTTAGCAGCAACATGAATAGGAAGTAGTCCAGCTTTGTTAGATTTGTTAACATCAGCCCTTCTGGACAAGAGAATCTCCACGACTTCACGGTGACCATTTTTAGAGGCTTCAAACAAGGCTGAGGCTCCATCGTTAGCCTGAGTGTTGACGTCTGCACCTACAGGAAAATTAACCCAATAAATACTAAGAAACTAGGAAGGGCCAACTCTAACAGTATGCGTCCACTTGCAAATTTTGTTGCCACATACCACTTCTATAATGTTTAATGTTTATAAAATATTTCCCTGGATAAAACCTTTGCCTGATTGACGTGGTTAACGACCTTGCAACTGGGTATGTAGTGTAAGTTTTAATTGTAACAAATGCCCTTAACTTAGTCATTCTTTAAGTGAGCTTTTTTAATTTGATGCCTACCTTTCATGAGCAGGAAGCTAAGAACTTCGGCAGCACCACACTGAGCTGCTGTAAATAGCGGATCTATGCCATAAATGTTTTTAGCCATCAGATTTGCCTTTGCTTGCAGCAGCATCTTGCACATCTCCACATTTTTGCTTGTCACTGCTTCATGCAGTGGTGTTATGCCTTGCACAGACGACTTGGTTGTTGATGCTCCGTATCTTATCAGAAGACCGACAGCATCTTCAGTTCCCTTTTCACAAGCTGTAGAAAACAACGTTATATATACAGAAGTTTATTCACCCAACAGCAGTCTTAATTACTGTAATTGCTTAGATATATACATTAAACCAGGCTTACATTGTTTATTCCAATTTGTTTACATGACAATGGAAACTACTTGATGAACCTGCCTTCACTGAGTACCTCAAAACGTCATCATACACCTCAAAAGGTGGTCACACCGAAAAAACATCAAATACATATACAAATACAAAGCGCTGATACTGGAGACTCCTTCCACAAAATGTCAAATAAATGTTTTCTTACAGAAATCTTCACCATATCAATGATTACACATGTTCTAATCCATTATTACTATAGAAATTATAACATGTTACAATGAGTGCATTAATATAAACCTGCACTATTGTCAGAGCTGTTGTTATAGAAATTTTACAATTCAACACCTTCTGACCAATCAGAATCCAGAATTCAACAGTGCTGTGGTATAATATTTAATAGTTTATCGTAGCTGAATGAGCTGCATTCACCTCATAGCTAGCTAGCTCCTTTTATGAAACTGTCAGAGGCGAAAATTCGACAAGTTTGTCAGACTGCTAACAAATTTAATCATTAGTATAGTACTTAATATAATGTATATATAATGAATTTGGTGTTAGTGTGCCAAATTGTGTGCCAAAACTTTAGTACATGATTTAGCAGTGATGCAAAAAAATGGTTAGCAATGGGAATGGTGTTAGTACCATCTCATACCATCCCACTGTAAGCCCAGTTTTATTGCTAACATACTTTTATTCATATTAAAACATATTTGCCTTTGTATAGTGGAGTCTCCCACTGGTGGTTTGCCAGGTTGGGATCAGCACCCTTCTCCAACAGATAACGGACACAAGCTGAATGTCGGCGAGTCACGGCCAGAAGAAGCGGAGTTTGGTTCTTCAGGGTGCGACTGTTGATCGTCTCTGGCTCGGCTAAAAGCATCACACAGTCAAATACTGACATAGATGGACATCCACACAGGAAACACAGGACTGTTCAGGATGGGATGGTCTATAAATGACTCCTTACCACTTAGTAAAATCTTTAGACAGTCAACATGGCCGTAGTAAGCAGACTCGTGCAGGGGGAGCCAACCCTCCTGATTAGCTTCCAAAAGGTTTCTGGATTTGGTTTGTATTAGCGCACTTAGAGCCTTAGCATCACCTTTCCAAATTGCTGAGAGAAAAGGGTCTAAATCACTGGAAATAAAATGTCCAATTTGCACCAATCAAAACATTAATTTGAGCCACATTTGTGATCATTTTGTTTTTGCATTTCAAAGACACTCACTTGACCGATTCGACAGTAACCCGTAGAAATCCATTGTGTCTTGTCCAAGCAATCACTTCCTGCTTGTCCTTCCTGAATAAATGGTTTTGAGCATCTCGGTTGATTCTTGAGCATTGCTTCTCACTGTAAGGATGATAATGATATATTGTGAGAATGGGATGTACTTCACGAAACACTTCAACAATATTGCACACGTAAAATAGCGCTTTTCCACTTTCCTGAGTCTGGGATTATCGGTAACTCCGTATACTGAGTACATGGATATTGATTTTTCATGATATAACTCTACCCAGGAAAGCAGAAGTTTCTCTAGAGGTTGTGGGGGGTGTGGACTAGCAGTGGACATGATTAGTAAATGGTAATTAAAATGAAACCAGGCAACTCAATGCATGTCCTGCTGTTGCTTGACTCTCGTAAGCGAAAACCATTAAAGAAAAAACACAGAAAGTTTGTTTTAGTGACCCAAAACAACAAGGGTGCCAATACTTTTACCCTTCATGGAAATAGAGGGACGTTTCAATGTATTCAGATTCTGGATGTACTTCAGATTCTGGATGAATCTGAAGAATGGATGAATCTGCAGTGGTGCACTAGGTAGGATGTACTACCCTAAGTAGTGAGCATGTATAGTGAATAGGAAGCCATTCGGGATTCTAAAGACACTGAAACTTTACTGTGGGTAAATAAGTAAAAACGAATTGGAAACATTTAATTCTATGCTAAAATTGTCATGTTGCCTCTTAGAAGAGAGAAAGAAACTTTAGCAGACATTTTCATAATGATGATACTGTGACCATTGCATTTGCCGTATCATATTATTTGGTGGAAAAGTGCTAACAGTGTGTTTTGAAGATTAACCTGAGTGGTGGGTTAGCCGGTGGATTAGCCGGTGGGTTAGCCGGTGGGTTAGCTGGTGGGTTAGCGGGTGGGTTTGCAGGTGGATTAGCAGGTGGGTTTGCAGGTGGATTAGCAGGTGGGTTTGCAGGAGGAGGGACCCTCTGAGACCGTGGGAGATGTGAACACTGAGCCATCAGTCTCGGTGTGTGAGAGCAGATTTGCTGAGTATTAGCATCAGCTAGACTTCGCTCAATAGCTAGCTGCAGGAGCTGGTCCTCAGACATGTTAGCATAAACGCTGTAGTCCTCCGTGTCCGCAGAGGAAGTCATCAGGTTTGGGGCCGACACCTGCGCAGTCGCCATCGTCCACCCGGGGAGGCTAGATCCTGAAAAACGCAGCACTTTATTCCACATGAATACAGTTAGAGTGCAAAAGTTTGTGCCCCAGCACAAAACAAATGAATAAATATGAGTATATAAAAAATAATATTCTTTATGTATATATCATTGTTCTTTTTCAGTCTGAAATCTCAAAGATTTTTACATAGAAGATAAAAAAAAATTAGACAAGGGACATAACAATTAACTATACCTTTAAGGATAAAAGAACTTTAAAGTATGAAACCCTAAACGAGGAGTTACAATGAAGATAAATAATAAAAGATATTAGTCCAACAATTAATAAATAACAACAACACAATTAGTAAAAAAATATACACTATACACAATATAAAATATATTAACAGAAAAAAACTGATAAAAGATTTATGAATACAGGAATTATGAATAAAGAAGGTCTTTAATCTGGATTTAAAATCATTTATGCAACCTGTGTTCTTAATATCATAACCTCATAACATCATAACATCTACCACCAGCTGTGCTGAGATTAATCGCAGGAATTAATACTAAACCTGCCTCAGGTGAAGGAAGTGCTCGAGCTGGGTTATACTGCTTCAGAAGATCAGTAAGTTAAGCCTTTTAGAGCTTTAATGTCAACTGCGAAACTTTGTTGTAGCCTATGAGAAATGTAACAATACTTTAAGAATGTAATAATTTACAGGAACAAAGACATTTAGCGTGTTGTGTTTCTCAGATGTTCCTTCATTCGTTCATGTAACAAAGATGGTCATGGGTATGTTAAAATATTAATAGTATAATATAGTTTAAATATTAATATTAATTGAATAGCATTCAAATGTTTGTTGATAAAAGGTGAATATTTAATAGTTTGTACATCACCCCTTTGGTTTTATAACTACTTTAATTCTTTAACAGAGAAAGTACAGGTTAATTGATATCAGTGGTTATGATGTAAATGTAGCGATTTAGCCAAATGGCTCATTTTCATCTGCTGTCCCTGAGCTAGTTGATGTTACAAAGAAGAAGAAGAAGAAGAAGAAATAGGACAAAAAGGAAAACACATAACACAACCCATGGTACAATAATACCATGATACCTCCAACCTCTATCACCGCCTCTGGACAGCTTTTACATCCTCCAAAACTTTGACTTTTCATTTCACGCCATTCTTTTCAAAGTAATTTTTTCTCTACTTCGCCTCATATTATGGAGTTCATTTCATTTTTAATTTCATGGATTTAAATTTTTGTAGATAATTTGCATAATAAGATGGCATTTTGCAGACAGAACCCATGGGGGAGGCAAACTTTTGCACTCATCTGGATGGAAAACATTAATAAATGTAACTATGATCGTCTTTTATATAAAAAAAAAAGTTGTCAATCTCGTACGACTACATTAAATATCTGCCAAAGCTGGCGATTAGGGGAATTGCTCATGGTTAGCATGTTACCATCATATAAAACGTACATAAAAATATACAAGTTTTAAAACCTGAGCCTTAGAACTGAGGAGAAGTTGCACAATTGGTGGTATTGATGTGAGTATTGTTGATGCTGATGTTATTGTGTTATTGTGACGTACCTTACGCAGTGTGAAGCAGGATCGTGTAGATATTTAGTGTAGAAGTTCTGCTCTTTCAGCGGCGTCTCTCCTGACTGCTCTGTGGAGTGCTGGATTATTAATTTAAATGCTACTGTGAAAGCAATCTGGATGTAATGTTGTAAACAAACCTGTGACCTCAAACACATCTTTACTTGGCTTACACGTAGGACATTAAGGCATGTCTGGCCTAACGACGGGGGGAAAGTTGCAGTGGGTGGACACACAGTGATACTGCTGGGAATAAACAAACTGCTCAGAGAAGCAGCAGGAATGTTCTCTGGTCTGCACTTTAAACTGACACTGAACATTGACATGAGTTTGCATATGTGCATCATTTTTGAGACAGATCTGAGGTAGCATGCTTAGCATATTTATTTGGGTGTTTACTATCTAACAGAGCATTTTTATTCATTTATAATTCATCTCTGAAGATATTGGAGAAGATGCTTCATGGCTTCATGCCAGAGCGAAATGCATTCTCATTGATGAACAATATGTGAAATACAAAACATAAAAGTAAAACTAAAAGTAAAACATTCATCGCATTGCTCTTACGTCAGCTTATCGTCAGGGAATTGTTTTTTTTTTTTTTTAAAGAATTAAAGAATTTGTGTCAGTCATGAACGTGATTCTCTGTTACATCACATTTCACCTTCATCACTGTGTTGCAGCAGTGCTACACTGAAATGAAATGCAATCACTGTCCAGTCACAGCTTTGAGCCACACTTAGGGGGCGTGGCTATAACCAGAAAATACCTGAAGAACCCTTTTTTTTCTGAGTGTGTGTGGTTAAGTGTGTGGTGCAATATTTTCTTCTTAATATCTAGAACCTTTTCAGAGTTCTTCAAATTCTTCAAATTAATTTAAAATAATGCATTTATAAATTTAGGTTTAATTAAAAGACTGTAGATTTTATATTTTAAGGGTAAAAAAGTGCAGGCTGTGATGTGGGTGAGCGTGACTGAGTGAGACGTAAAAGCCAACAACAACTCAGCTCTGAATTTTATTAAAACAGGAACACAGAAAAACAGATTAACACAATAAACAGAGTTTGTTTTAAAGAAATCTGTAGAAATGAACTAAAACACACACACACACACACACACTATAAGTGGGACTAGAAATCCCTGATATTACATGATAGATATGCCATGTAATGAATGTATGTCTATATCAGACATACTGTATAAGAGGTAATAGAATTAAAAGATGAGTATATTATTTTTGTGTACATCTGTTCTAATAGTATTAATGGAATAAATTATTTTATAACATTAATGCCAGTGTATACACACAAACACACACCATGATAATATCTCTCATCTATTTCTACATTATAACTCTAGCACCATCATCTGGTTCAAATTATATCACACACACACACACACACACACACACCCACACTGTAACACTGTCTACAGTCTATGAGGTGATTTTGTATTAGAAAGCACTTCACCATGCAACACACTTTGTATTAATATCCATTTACACCACAGTGCTGATGAATTCTGGACTGTGGTTGGTCAGAAGGTGTTGATTTATTTTCTATAACAGCAGCTCTGACAGTAGTGCAGGTTTATATTAATGAGCTCGTTGTAATATGTTATCATCACAGACTCCATGTAAATGTGTAAAAAAAATCATATGAAGTTTCTGTAAGGAGATGTTTATGTAACATTTATGGAAGGAGTCTCCAGTGTCAGTGCTTTGTAACAGTCAGAGGTAAAGCTGTAACTTTTCAGACATCTTCAGGACAGAGGAGTTTAATACACTTCATCATTATTATTCCTGGCATATGTTTTGTATATGTACAGTACTGTACAAAAGTCTTGGCACCCTATTTTTTTTTTTTAGTATAAACTTTGTTATAGATGTTTATTTTCTGACTTCTACATTATTGATTCAGTACAAAAACATTTTAGATTCCAAACATTAGTTTTCCAGAACAAAATGAAATGTTACAGAAAAATGTTTGTATGTCAGTAAAGAAAGCAGCAGATTCCATAAGAGACACTTTTCAGATAAAAACATAATGAAGGCTGCTGGGTTTCGCTGCAGAAATAAGAAGCGAGTCGACAGTCAAAGTCTCCAGAAGAA
>CM040472.1:18639675-18658048 GCA_022758105.1 Pangasianodon gigas | reverse complement strand
AACGCACAGACTGTGTGTATCCCCGCCCGTAATATATCGCGGACAGGGAGGAACACACAGCCTGAAGCGCTGCCCGCTCTCGCCCTTAGATTTGTCTTTGGCTTTTGGCATGCCTCCGACAAAACACAAAATACAAAATATAGGACAGACAATAGACACAGAGCGCTTGCTGAAAACAGGAAGCTAACGCGGGGCTCGCTGCTCGGGCTTTTATGCTTCCGGGTCGCTACGTCACCCCGCCCGTGACGTCTCGCCCATCCATTGGACGGATTAGACACGTGATTCAGAGCGCGGTCACGCGGGGGCGTTCCCATAGCGTTTCGTGACGCAGCTCGAGTTCCTGAAGGGGAACAATATAGTTTCTTATGTTTTTGCAAGCAGGAAGCGTGGCTGATGTCACAGTGATGTGTCTCACTCAGGGGAATATAATAATTATAATAATAATAACTCTCAAAAACAAATTATTGGCATCCCTAAGGAATATTTAAAATGAATGAAAATGGTTGTCCTTATAAATATGTAAGTAAGTTGGTAATTAAACAAAGCAAACAAACAAACGAACAAACAAATAAATCATTTGCTCTCTAGAAACTCCATTAAAAACTCTGCATGCATCTTAAATTGCTTTGTTATTCATCACTACAGCTACAACCAAAGAACTTTCTCAAAATGGACTAAAAGTTGTGGGGTGCCAATAAATTTCAAGATATGGTGCACTTAAAATAGTGTTACATTCAAACTGTATAGCATCCTCCATATGTTTCAGCTCAAAGGATATTTATTTCTTATTTTATATTAATTTTTGCTTATTTTCTTGATAATAATAATTATGGACTTGACTCCACAGCGATTTAATGCATTTAATGTGTCTCAGAAATGAGAGCGTCAGTGGTGTGTATACGGAAGAGGGTCAGATGAAACGCTCGGCTTTTCTCCTGAATCTCCACGGCAGCTTCAGACGCCGTGCTGAAACGCCTAAAGACCTGCATGAAGAGCTGCTCGAGTGGCCTTCGTTTTTTTTTTTTTTTTTTAGTTCCCTCGATGCTCAGTCATCGTGCTCTCTCTCGCTCTCTCTTGAGAGAGAGATTTATTTTAAGTGATCCTGAGGCACACTGGCACATTCAGAGACACTCTTATTACCATCGCACTGTAGAACGCTCTGAGCCGGAAAACACTGGAAACCGATTTGTAGATAGGAATGCCTGGAGGAGTGTGCACTGTTCTTTTTCAGAAAATCAGACAGACAAAACTATGATGAAAACGTGTTCATCAACAACATTTTGAAAATTAAGCGATAACTTAAAAATACTTGAATCTTCTATTCCATAGTGTTTCTAGCTCAGCAGTATAAGCAGGTGATGTGGTGGAAATTCACCTGTAAAATGAGAAATCACAGCCAAAATGCTTGAATCTGCTCAAGTAAATATTTTATTCGATCAGAAATTGCTCACGAGCCCGGGTAGCCACTCTTACCTTACCTCAGAGTGCTATGAGGTTTGAAACAGCAGATTGGAGTATATATGGTTACATTCATGAATTATTCATTTCATAGTTATTTTTATTCATTCGGTAAAAACAACAACATCCTATTGGATGACAGAGTACACTGATTATCATAATGTTATATTTTAACATAAATGCCACCTCGTATCTTCCTCACCATCATCTTCTTCACATCAGGTATGTCCATCTTACCTCATCCATTTCAGTCATCTATTTCATTTCAGATCATAAATTTAATTTCCCCGTTTTTTTTTAAGACAATCTGTTCTTTCTCAGATTTGAACTGCTATGTTCACAGTTAGTATGTTAGTAAATTCTGATTTCTTGAATAGCGCGTAGGTCCCCCGAGCCACCAGGGGGCCCCGTAAGAATGCTAAAGTTCTTAAAACATATAAAGATTGTGCTATGAAAACAAAATGATAAGTTTAACCATTTATTCAGGGCCGTTTCTAGCTATAAGAGTAGCGTAAACGGTCGTAAAGGGCCTCCTAGCCACCAGGGGGCGCAGTCAGAATGCAGGATGTAATTTTAAACTGCATATAGATAGTAATAATATCTTTTGGCGAGTACGGACGATGAGAACATGATTGTTACCATGGTTCAGGTGTGCACAGAGCGCCCCCTTGTGGTCTGCAACCTGAAAGTATGGAAGTAGGATGTCGCATAGCGCCCCAAAGGTTCAGAAACATCACTGCTTCTACGTGACGTAATGTAAAACATATAAAAAATGTAAAATATATTCTTCGGCGAATAAATATTTAATGAAATTGGCATAACTAGTCGAATGGACAAACTCCTTTTGCTCCTCACTTTGCAAAGTTGATTTAATAAAGAAGTTAATTAAGACTCTCTGTGCCCTATACACTCGTAGATAGATTCCAGATCTGTCTTCTCTGACCTGCGTACCTGCGTCATATGAAATATGAAATTTGAGAAAAATAGCTCTTTTGTTTTTATTGACTGAAACTGTTTGAGTGATTTAAAATTGCTGTAGCATTTTGTCAAATAATTCTAGATTAAACCCAATAATAATAATGATGATGATGATAATAATAATAATAATAATAATAATAATAATAATGACCAAATGACTAACATATGACTAAAACTATTATGTCCAAAGATTTTGTCCAAAGATTACAACTAAATGCAAAGTAGCTATCAAAATTAACTTAATGAAAAAGTAGAATTTAAAAAGAAATGCTTATAGCACTGTTTATGAGCATGCTGATGCTGGAGGTTTTTATAATCTGGGAAGGTTCTGATGATGATGTACTGGTCCATGTGATGAGAAACATGTCCGTGTCTCTGCTGTCTCAGCTACGTGATCACACAACGTGACCGTGGTTTATGAGGAGGTGCACATGACGCCAAACAACTTCAACAAGGACTCTGTCTCAAGGTTGTCTCAGGTTGTCCCTCAGCGTGCTGTGTTTTCACCAAGCGTTGACCTTCTGACTTGAGTGCAGGCTCTTTGTACGTGCTGAGAAAAAAAAAATGAAGCTGAAGTGAGAATGTGCCAGAAGACCAACAACCTTTTCTTCTGGCCAAGTATCTGGAAGATCGAGAGAGGATTTGAGAGCTTCTGATTAGAGAGATTTGAGTCAAATTTGTTCCCAAAGCACTAAATTCACTTCTATATAAAATTCATTCAGGGGCGGGGCTACAAATGACATCAGGTAATGATGTCATTAAATAAGCTTTACGCCTTTGGACCAATCGTATCCGTGATCGGAGGAGGAAGAAGTACTCAGAAACTTTTATCTGCAGAAACTCTGCACTGTGTAATGTTATTAATGAATGAAATTGTGGTTGTTATGGCAACGATACATTTCGACAGGCTTGATTGCTATTAAATAAACGACAATGTAAATTGAGACTAATGCAAGCTAATTTACTAGCAGCTAGCTAGCTGTTATCAATAAGATAGCTATGTTAGTGATAACTCCCAGGCTATTAAGGACATAGAGGAGACATGGGGGCGTGTCCAAATTTGCATGCACATGCATATTCATAGCTGCTGACTCTTTTAATGAGGCTAAAGGTGTAAAGATGTTCCTAGACCAATTTTATTCATTTTTAGGTATTATACCACAGCGCTGATGAATTGTGGATTGTGATTGACCAGGTGTTGATTAATTTTCTATAACAGCAGCACTGACAGTAGTGCAGGTTATTACTGATGTAGGAAAAAGGAGTTTACGCGAGCACGGGTTCTCTGAAACATGACAAGTAGTATTTTGTTTTATTATTAAAAAGAGAGGCTGGTGAGGGATCGACTGTTTGTAGCTGTTTGTACAGGTTGGTAACAGTAACTCCGCTTCATCACACCACCCCATTGTTGATTATTTTACTCTAACAGCACGACACACAGTGTTTTATTTTAAATGGTTTTAAAATAGACATGACAGAAAAAGGCAGCTCTGGAAGCCGCCTGAGTTTAGACTGAGTAATTCTCACTGGCTCCTTGCTGTACTGATGATGTCATGACCCGAGGGGTCACACCCTGTCCATCACAGATCAGCCCATCAAAGTGAGGGGATGCCGGTTGCCACGGCAACCTGAATGAAGGATGGAGGATGAAAGCATCTTGACAATGCACATCTGGCACAGTTGTCTATGAAACATCCATCCATCCATCTAAGGGTCCATCTATCCATCTATCTTCCATCACTGAAATCCATTAAACTCTGACCGAATGCCTGGAAATAATTAAATCCACAAATAAATAAAATAAAAGATACTTTTTAGAAGATATAAAAAATATATTTGTAACTCAAAATCAATCATATGTAGGAAAAATATATATAATGGTGGTAAAATAAATTTTCTACATGTTTTTGCTGACAGGTTTTCAGAGGCCATGTCAGAAAAAAAAAGAAAACAGAAACAAACTTTTAGAAATGAAACCCAGAAAAAAATAATTCTGTTATCAAAGAGAAATCGAGGTCATGTTTATTCCAAAAAATATTTAGCGTAGGTAAATTCAGCGTAACAAGCTGCAACGACGAGCCCCTGTGAACGAGCTGTTGCTATAGAAACGATAACGTATCAGAACGAGTGCATTAATATAAACCTGTGATTTGTAGCTGCACTACTGTCAGAGCTGCTGTTATAGAAAACTAATCAACACCTTCTGACCAATCACAATCCAGGATTCATCAGCACTATGGTGTAAATATATATACGTTTATGATGTACAATAGCGTTAACTTAGATGAATAAAGAAGGCTTTACACATTTGCTGGAATAGTTTACTCAGCTTATTGCTCATATATTCATTTATCAAGATGGCAGACAAGCACCAGTTTTGCAGGTATCCGGACTGAATTAATGAATTATAAATAAATGATTTCCACCTGCGAGCTGGAGTACACTGGTGAACAATCAAGCAGCATTCGGGACAGATGCAAATCAGCCCATCTGAGTGCACGCTGAAGCATGAAATTTGCTTGTGAAGACGAAACTCATGGCTTCTCTGAGCAAGACCTCTATGCTGTGCAAAAAAAATGTATTAGCTATCTATTCCTCACCTTTCAGCTACCTCACACTGTTTTTCAAAAGTCCTGGCTTTTAAGCTAAAGGCCACCATGCTAGCGATATTTCTCTCAAACCCAAGCTAATAAGAGTAACCTTTGATTCTGCGGAGAATGGGAGTGGAAAGAGCGGAAGCTCTGCTGCAGCTGGGGCTGAGATCAGCGCCCGAATTTGCATTCATCACTCCTGAGTAGCGGTGGCTCTCTAATCCGAGATGACTGATGAGGCGGTGGAGTGGAGACACGTGGAGGAAGTGGGCTGTGTAATGGAGCGACTGATCAGCCGGCTGTACCGTCATCAGAGAAGCTCCGGTTCAGGGCTATGGAGATGCAGAGCGCAGATATTATGTACAATATACGATATTTTTATTATGTGCCATATACATGCATGGTGTGTTTAAATTAAAAACAGTAACACTTCTTATAAATCCTTCCTCTTAAATAGTTCCTGTATTACGCTAAATCAGGCATAATGTGAATTATCTAACTGAAGCGACATTTTTTAACACATTTTTTTAAATGAATTTTCACTTTCATCCTGTGATGAACTATGATCATTTAAATCTTCAAAGGTTTTATTCATGTTTGATCTTCGGATTCTCAATGGTTAGTATTTTCACCAATAGAACAAAAAATATTTCCTTCAATTCTGAAAAAAAAGAAACATTTCTCTCCAATTTTTGCAAATACGATATCTGAAAAATGCTTACTGGTAACACTTCCTGTTCATAATGCATATACATGTATTCATAACATATATGCATAATGCTGTATCATTCGTAATACCTTATAATGCCTGTATAATTGCTTATAAGTAGATTTGTTGGATATTTACAGTCATAAACCATTAAAAGCCTTATTATATAATGACTTCATATAATGTCAGGCTATATGACGCATTATAATACCTGTTCAAAAGAACATTGTAGATGTTCCCATTAGTATTTATGGATATTTATACGGACTTATGCCAGGCATGGTCTATATAAGGAATTATACTGTATGTGGTATATAACACATTATTAATAACTTCATAATGCACTATGGATAAAACATTCATAGACAATGTAGAGCATGTTTTATAATGCGTTATAAGTATAATGTCAGGCTTATAATATACTTACAACCCCTAACATAAATATGGTTTATGTTAATATTATAAGGAATTAAGTATTCTATATACAGTAACACATTATTAATTATTTCATAAATCAGTTTGTAGATAAATACGTTTAATAATACATTATAACTTACAATACAGGTACTATACTTAGAGTCTGTGTTATAGTGCATTACAACATTAGTGTCACAGTGTTGTTAGGAAAAGATTATAATGCGGTATGTTACTTGACATTATGAAAATACTCATGTGTGTGTGTGTGAATGTAACTATAACTAGTTATAAGCAATCATACAGTCTAATGTTGGATACTATAAGCTATTATGTATAACATGTTAAACAAGCATTTATAATGCATTATGAATATAAGATACATAAAGGTGATCATGCATTATAACATGCAGAATATTATAGTCCCATTATATATTATATTATATTATTTATTTATTAATAACTTCATAATGCACTATGGATAAAACGTTCATAGACAATGTAGAGCATGTTTTATAATGCATTATAACATTTATATTGCTATACTCAACGTTTGTGTCTGCCATGCTGTTATGAACTGATATTATAATGCATTATAAGTATAATGTCAGGCTGCGTAAGTCATATACGCATGTGTTATAAAGCATAATGAATGTGTCTTTAACTACTTTTAACCACTAACATAAACATGGTTTATGTTAATATTATAAGGAATTAAGTATTCTATATACAGTAACACATTATTAATTATTTCATAATTCATTATGGATTAAGGATTCATAGACAAAGACATGTTTAATAATACATTATAACTTACAATACAGGTACTATACTTAGAGTCTGTGTTATAGTGCATTACAACATTAGTGTCATAGTGTTGTTAGGAAAAGCTTATAATGCAGTATGTCACTTGACATGAAAATACTTGTGTGTGTGAATGTAACTATAACTAGTTATAAGCATTCATACAGTCTAACGTTGGATACTATAAGCTATTATGTATAATATATAATGCATTATGAATATAAGATACATACAGGTGATCATGCAATATAACATGCAGAATATTATAGTCCCATTGTAATATTTTGTCGACAATGTTCTTAGAACAGTTATAATGCATTATGTAACTTGATGTTCTGAACTCATATACTTTTTCCTGAGAAGGTGAGATAAATGTCACTATTACAGTTTATGGTTATTCATACAGACATATGTCAGATGTTATAAGTTATTGTTTGTACTATATAAGAGATTGTACATTATAATGCATTTATAATGCATTATAGTGATAGGATTCACATAAAATTCACAGGAACTGTTGCTAAAAAATGAATCATTGTGAGATTACATTAGGAATTGGGAAAAGTGACAGCGGTGGTGAGAAGGCGTCAGATTCTTTTTAATATCTGCCAGGAGTGGATTTGCGGAAGATTCATCATTTTAGATTTATCACATCGCCTTTGGAAGATGTATCTCTTTTCACGCCGTTCAATAAGACTCCGGGAAATGGAAGAGGGAGGAGGAAACCCCAAAGAAAACACCGAGGGACACGAGAATGAAAGAACCTGAAGGGAAGAAATGGAGAAGTTGTGCGGTCAGAGGGAAAAAAGAAGAAGTGACAAAACTAACAAAAAAGAAGTGCGAGACGGTTGTGGGGGATAAAAAGAGGAGTGAGGTAGGAGATAGAGAGGTCTGTAATTGCTACCATCAGAGCCTGTCATTTAGTTGAGGGAATGGGAGTGTGAGTGAGGCTGCCGGTGCCTCGGGGGGGGAGGAGAGCTGAGGAGTGATGGAGGAGACGGACGGGGGGATTGAATCAGTGGAGGTATGGGACAGATAAGCCGAGCGAGCTGCGCTGGAAAACACTGAATGACAGGATAAGTGAGCCGTGAAGCAGATCAATGCTGGGGTTTCACTAGCTTTAATTCAGCTCTGTCACTGAGTCAACACCTCCATCAACCAGCTGTCCTTCACCTCAAAATAACAGAAAATAAAATAAAAATCAGACGTGGCTCTCGTAGATGTCACTAACCTTACAGCTTAAATCTACTAATCATAGTTACTTTACATTAGACTCGATAAATTTCAAATAATTAGTCATAGACTCTAGATAATTGATTAATTGATTATAAATAACATGAGTGTAGTCCTGGGCTTCTTTTTTATTTTTTCTTTCTCTCTAAATCTCTAAATGTGCAGCATAAATGTTATGTAAATCAGATTACACCACAGCGCTTTTGAATTCTGGATTCTGATTGGTCAGAAGGTGTTGAGTAATTTATCACAGGTTTATATTAATGCAATCGATCTAATACATTATTGTTGCTATAGTAACAGCTTGTTCACGGGGACGTGTATGGCGGACGCTCCATATAAATGGATTAAGAAAACATGTGCGATCGTTTATATGGTGAAGTTTTCTCCTTCTAAGGAGATGTTTATGTAACATTTATGGAAGGAGTCTCCAGTGTTAGCGCTTTGTAACAGTCAGAGATAAAGCTGTAAATTTAAGTTTTCTGACATCTTCAGGACAGAGGAGTTTACGCTTCTTTGCAGTTTCTTGGTGACATGACAAGCTGCGTTTTTTTTGTCTTAAAGAGAAAAAATTGAAGCTGGTGAGGGAATGATTGTTTATAGCTGCTATGGTATAAGTGAAAACAGGAACTAACTTGTTCTATGGATGTTCTACAACATTAAATGTAATTAAATAAACTGATAAAATGTATGATGTGTCATGCTTTAGTTAATAAATAATTGTAATCGTTGGCAGATTACTGTGGTTTAAGAGGAATAAAGCACTTAGGGATGTGCTGTTGTGGGAAAATAATCAACATTTGGTGTGGTAACAGTATCTCTGCTTCATCACACCACCCAGTTGTTGATTAGTTTCCTATAACAGCATGATACACAGTGATTTATTCCTTACTTAAACACTTGATGAAACATTACTTATGATGTTCAGAAACACTACTAGGGCTGCGTGAATAACGAAGGAAATGGATGTGTTTGCTCGTACTCTTTTATAATTAACTTCATCAGAGCTTACTTTACGCTTTCCTGAATGTTTTGATGTATCCATGAGCCATCAGAGCCACACCACTACACTGAGACATTACCATATAAACATAAATTCTTCCTTTTAAAAAGGTATCTTATCTCTGAATAAAGCAATTATACAGACTTAGAGCTTCATTTAAAAACACATTTGAAAAGAAAATTACTGAGCTGCAATTGGACTTCCAAATGAGTTTGAAGTGAACAGGTAATCACAGGTACGCTACAGACACAGTGGCTAGAAATTTAGTTTAACAAACGTTGCTATTCCTTTAAGTCTTTCCACCTTTCTTGTCCTTGGCCTGCTGTATTTATACCTACTCTACTCCTCCGTGCCTGTGCTGTCTTAAACAATAAAGTCCGGACTGCTGTACTTACCGTACTAAGAACGATGCTCAATAGTGTGTTTTATTACACTGCCACGATGCTTTTACGTGCTAGTTTAAACCCTAAGAGGCCCCACATGCCTGGTCAAAGCAGAAGCACTTAAACTCACCCGGCTTTACAGCCCCCATCAGACTCGCTCCGTTCCAGCTACCGGAGCCGTAAAGCTGAACAGCTGAAGACTGCTGTGTGGGAACGTCGGGATAAAATTCAGTCGTAGATCCTCCATCAGCTCCGAGTTTTGCTGCAAACACAAAACTGTTTATGTGAGCTCCTGTTTGATGTAGTCACATGGCACACTATCATTTTTACTGTCATTTTGTGCTGCCAGATTTTCAGACTTGCACTTTCCTGAAGTTTCTTATCTCTCCAGTACACTGCAGCCTGCGTCCCGCTGCACCTTTAGATCTGCTGTCAGTCCAGACTGAGGCATAACATGTTGATGTTTGGTGGAAATGTAGAAAAAACCCTGGATTTTCAGCTGGTTGGTGTAGATGGACAGTTTTTCTCTGAATCATTGGTGTATGCATTTTATAGAATGATAACACTTTATTTGAAGATAGCCTACATTGGGCTTCATAACACATTCATAAGCATTACATGAATCTTGCACAAAGCAATGCTAGAGATTATATGCAAAGCTTATATGTCAAAACTAGTGAAAAGACATTAATGTTTTTTATGTAGAGAGAAGAGAGAAGACTATTTTATTATCTTTATGATTCCACTGATCAGGACTGCTGTATGTATCTTTATGATGAAGGTTAATATTTTGTCTTTATTAAAGTAATTAATACATTAATATAGCTTTAAAATATCTTTGATGAAATATCGGTGTGCTTTTCTTAAAATGATTAAATTGTATTTATTGTAATCAATTTAGATTAATATTATAAGCGCAATAATGTTTATCTTCAACTTATATACAGCATTTTTAATTTATCTGTCCTGAGGAATTTCCTGTATAGAAATCGTAAAGTTACAGCTTTACCTCTGACTGTTACAAAGCACTGACACTGGAGACTCCTTCCATAAATGTTAAATAAACCTCTCCTTACAGAAAACTTCACCATGCCAATGATTACTTTCGGTTATGTGGAGCGTCCACCCTGCAAGTCCCTGTGAATGAGCTGTTGCTATAGAAACGATAACGTATCAGAACAAGTGCATTAATATAAACCTGGGAGTAGCCGCTGCACTACTGTCAGAGCTGCTGTTATAGAAAATTAATCAACACCTTCTGACCAATCGCAATCCAGAATTCAACAGTGCTGTAGTTTATGCAAAGAGATGAAGAGTCATGAGTTTTGACATATGCCTTTCAACTGATCTCTACAGTGATTCTCTAAATAACCCCGAACATGTGGTTTTAGCTCTCACACACTGTGCACAGGAAACACATATCAGCGACACACACACTCACCTCCCCATCAGGCAGAGGAAATGAGCTCCGCTCCACTATAAACTCACATTCTGTCCATGAGGTAATGAGCCCACAAAGCCACGTCAATACAATTTATGTGGTGAAGCACAAAAGAGTCGGCTCTCGGCTGTACACACATTCCTGAAGTCTTTACCACTGGGTTATGGCTTGTGACCAAGCACACTGCTTCATTACGGCGCTTTAAACTCAGATGCCACCAACAAAGAGCTCTAATGGCATTATGAGTTCATTACCAAGGGTGAGCTAAAGGTCAGTGCCACATTTGGTCATGGTATTGTACGTGTCCATCCTCTGACCTTTTTGTTTTTTTTGTGTATCTATGGCTGAATTCACCCCAATAAAACATTGTAAAGATGTGGAAGAGAGAGAGATAGTTCAATGTGATGCTCGTGCTACCATTTAACAATGATCTGTCAGTATCAGTGAGGAATGCATTCAGAGTTGAGTAAAGTGTGCTTAGTGAGGATTTAAGTGAGGACTCATGCACTATTCTGAAGTTACATGAGATTTACACATGGAGGGTGGAGTTTGAGTAAAAGAGAGGCATATTAATGCAACTGAATGCCTTTTTCTTGCGTGATATAGGTTTGAATAAACTGTAGCATAGCAGATGAGTGCTCAGTCAGCTTATCCTTCAAACCATATGTCATTCTGCTTTTCTTTACAAGAGATCACATCAAAGTGGTGCACCCAATTAACTATCGGTATAAAAAATAAAATAAAATGCAAAATTATTTATGCTGGATCAAGTGCTATTTTATGTGCTGCTGCATAATAAGTGTGGAAGCCATTTTTTTTAAATTACTCCAGTGATTAATTTTAATTATTATTAACATAAATAGTGGTGCATTTCCTTTTTTTCCATTTACAATGTATGGGCGTCCATATGAGTGACATCATCACAAAAGTTTTCATCCCCTATTATAATTAAATATACGTCCACATTTTATATATATATATATATATATATATATATATATATATATATATAAATGCAAATTTAAGTTTAATGTGTAACTTTTTTTTTTTTTATATTCAAGCATTTATCTTTAAACTCTTTAAAAACTCTTTTCACATAATTTTTCTTTAAAATTTTTCATTTCTTTTTCTTTAATTAAGGTTTATTTTTGCCTCATGTTTTGAAATGCTGTTTTATTTATTATTATTACTATTCTTATGCTTATTATTATTCTTCTTTTTCTTATTAGTAGATAAATTATTTTTTTTTGCCATTAAAACCCAGAGGGGGTGTGCAAACTTTTGCACTCATCCATATAATTGATATGGATGGGACACAGATGTAAAAACTTGTTAAATCAGGGTTGTTTTTTTTATCTTTTAAAGGAGGTACTATTTCCTGTCAAAACAGGAAATGACAGCAGGACAGAGAGGGCGGAGTGGAAACGTGGGTTTGATGTTAGCCGGCTGGAGGTCGGGAATGTTTGATTTAAAAAAACAACAGAGCTGTAAAAAGCGTAGGACCTGCTGTGAGGTGTGTAAAATAAGCAGTTTTTTTGTGTTGTTTATGGAACGTGGCATTGACGTGTCACCCACGCGGCTTGTTTTTCGATTTTGGGAGGAACGGGACCTGCCCTGACCTCCATAACTGTTATAATACTCATATAATACGGCCTGTTTTTTCACTAGATTTGTGTTTTATTTCACTTTTTTCATCAGGAGAGCCGTGCTTTCTCAGATAAAGACACGCCTGTGTAAGCTGTGTCTGTTACTGCAGCTTTGCTCCAACGCACACAAGTGAATAGAGAAATATAAATGACAGGAGGAGAGTAATAACAAAGCAAGCTAATTACACGTTCCACTAATCATCAGCAAAAACACAAACAGGTACAAACGACAGCACGAAACCACGAGCGTACTGAGTCTCACATGAATATTAATGAAGCACCAGCAGCGTGTTTTAGACTGGCAGTCACTTTGAAGGTGTTTTATGCTAATAAAATCCAAATACTCGTCTCTACAGTAATTAGTCTGCTGCTACTGTTACTTAAAAATCTCTCACCTCCGTTTTTTTCTACGGTTTCTACACCTCGACAGCTTCTGATGAAAAAAAAAAAAACCAATTTTAAGTGTCTATATTTAAAAGTTCCCTCAACGATTCATAATTTCCTCCATAAAACTGAGAGTTTCCCTTTGACAGATGTTGAAACCACCAAACTACCAAAAGAACCTTTAAAGAGCCTGAGGAGCCTTAAGAGACCTTAAGACCTGTAACCTTAAAAACCTTTAAGAAAACAGTAAATCTAAAAATAACATTTAGCCCTTAAAACCCTTTTAATCTAAAATGTAAAAAATCTGTAACCAGAGAAAATTAATAGTTAATAGTTTAAAAATGCTAAAATTAAAGACAAAACTCTAAATAAAAAATGTGTTAAAAAACCCCACAAAAATGTAACCCTAAAAAAATAAAAACGGATTCTTTATTATTTTATTCATATATGATATTTTCCTGTAACAGCACATTCCCAAGTGTTTCATTCTTTATTTATCCAAACACCCAAACTTTAAAAGTTGCTGTGGGAAATCCATGAACCTGACAACTCTGATATCAGGATGGAAAAAAAATTGTCTGTTTACAGTTTGTTAAGATTAAAAGGTTACAGACTCAGAGGTTAGTTAGGTAGAGGTTAGTTATGTGGAGACTAGTTAGATAGAGGTTAATTAGATAAAGGTTAATTAGACAGGTTAGTTATGCACAGGTTAGTTGTGTAGAGGTGAGTTAAGTAGAGGTTAGTTATGTAGAGTTTAGTTAGATAGAGTTTAGTTGTGTAGAGGTTAGTTAGACAGAAGTTAGATAGATAGAAGTTAGTTATGTAGAGGTTAGTTATATAGAGGTTAGTTATGTAGATGTTAGTTATGTAGAGGTTAGTTAGATAGAGGTTAGTTATGTAGAGGTTAGTTTGATAGACATTAGTTATGTAGAGGTTAGGTAGATAGAGGTTAGTTATGGAGAGTTTAGACATGTAGAGGTTAGTTAGATAGAAATTAGTTATGTAGAGGTTAGTTAGATAGAGATTACTTATGTAGAGCTTAGTTAATAGAGATTAGTTATGTAGAGCTTAGTTCGATAGAGGTTAGTTAGATAAAGGTTAGTTAGATAGAGGTTAGTTATGTAGAGCTTAGTTCGATAGAGGTTAGTTAGATAAAGGTTAGTTAGATAGAGGTTAGTTAGATAAAGGTTAGTTAGATAGAGGTTAGTTATGTAGAGCTTAGTTCGATAGAGGTTAGTTAGATAAAGGTTAGTTAGATAGAGGTTAGTTAGATAGAGGTTAGTTATGTAGAGCTTAGTTCGATAGAGGTTAGTTAGATAAAGGTTAGTTAGATAGAGGTTAGTTAGATAAAGGTTAGTTAGATAGAGGTTAGTTATGTAGAGCTTAGTTCGATAGAGGTTAGTTATGTAGAGGTTAGTTAGATAGAGGTTAGTTATGTAGAGGTTAGTTAGATAGAGGTTATTAGTCATAGTGGTGGAAATAGAATGATGTTCATTAAATCAACTGATGTTCAGAGCTTTAATCTCTGACATGTTTAAACTTTCTGGAAAGGAAAAAAATCATTACGAATCTGAATGTGCTAATTTAGTTACATTGAATTGGTCTGCAGACTGTGTTTTGTTCTTTTCCACATTTGTCTTCTGTGTGTGAAAACCTGCTCCATGGAGCAGCTGTAAGAAAGCGAGTGAGCGCTGTGTGGAGGAGGAAATAATTTTAGTGCTGATTTGATTTAATTGGATTTTTCACTCGACTCATTCTGCTGAGTGATTTTATCCATCATTTGCCTAATTAGCCTGCGTGATGTGCAGCACTGCAGCTCTAATGATTCTTCACCAAGTGTGTGATTTTTACAGCACAGGACATAAAATACACCCAACATGTTTTACTGCAGGAGATCTGGCTTTACATTAATCACTAATGTAACCACATCGAACGGCCTGCTCGGGTTTAGAACACACATTTTTACTCCTACACATATTTGCAAATGAATAAATACTTTATTTGAAAACACTTTTTATAAAAGTCATAGGTACTGTATAATGACTTATAACATGTTATAATGTATTCATAAGGCATCGTTATTATTATTTATTTAAAAAGGCAGTACGTACTGTTGTACATAAACACTACTTTTAATGCATTCTCATAACAATTTGTTATTGCATTATAACCATTTTCATAAATAATTATAACAATATGTACCTGTATATTGCCTTATGAATGCATTATAACCTATTATGAATGTCTAGCCTTCATAGAAAGCGTTACGCTTTATTTTATTAATCATGCTACCTGATAGATTTTAAAGCGTATCTATGTATTGTATTTAACTGGACAGTTATTTCTAACCACATTACACACACACACACACACACACACTGTCGTACAGTATTACAGTAACTCACAATAAACACTGTGTTAAGAGGAGTGGCGTGGTGTTGAGGAGGTGGGAGGGGTGAAGGGTTTTGTGGTTCAGCAAAGTTTATATAAAATGTTATTTTTTAAAATCCTGACACTGAAATCAAATCTAATTAACTCCAATCAGCGAATATTTCCATAAACACATGATCATAAAGCAGGTGAGATTTCTGCAGGAAGTCAGCAATAAACATTCCACATTCAGTTTCAGTTCTCTTCTCTGTTTCTTTTCATTTGTCTTTTCTTTCTTTATTCTGTATTCTTCTCTCTCTGGATTTTTTCCCCCCATTTGGCTTTCTTTTACCCCCACTCCTTTTCTTTTCTTTTCTTTTCTTTGTATGTTATGTTAAATTGGCATGTTCTTTCTTTCTTTCTTTCTTTCTTTCTTTCTTTTTTGGGTTTCCCTCATTAGGCTTCTATTTTATTCTATTCTGTTATTGCCATACCTTTTCTTTTCTTTTCTTTTCTTTTGCTTTGTCTGTTATGTTATATTGTCATGTTCTTTCTTTCTTTCTTTCTTTCTTTCTTCAGTCAGTTGGTATTTCTGATATTCTTTTTTTTTCAACCTTCTTTTATTCCACCATTTTCTTTTCTTGCCTTTCATCCAAACAAATTCACCAAAAAGAACTTTATTTATTTATTTATTTTTTTAATTTGGAGTAAGAAGGTTAGAAGACTAAAAATAAAGGTAGAGTAAAAAGCTTGGAAACAAACCCAGCATGTAAAAGGTGAACATGTTTATAACTTAATGTTTCAGTAAAATGGCAGACATCATGCAGCCTGTGAGTGTGTGTGTGTGTGTGTGTGTGTGTTTATGTAAACTCGGCTTTAAATTATTTTAATGGTGTTTCACACACAATAGCTGAGAGACTGTCTGTGGCCTCATTTACAAAAATCTTTTCTCATTACTGAAAAAAACCCCTACAAAAATCCCTTTTCCTATAACTGCATGTCACAAAGTGTTTTCTTTCTCTTATAGTACAGTCATTTGGCAACGAATACAATTTAATATTTATTAAAGAACAACATATCATACTTTATATCTGTTTATAGTTACGTTCCTGTTCTTACATACGTTAATCAGTCCTTCCTTCAGCCTCCCTATATATATATATATATATATATATATATATATATATATATATATATATATATATATATATATATATATATATATACACACACACACACATATATATATATATATACACATACAGTATATTTATTAAACCTTATAACCTTTTGTTTTTTATGATTTGATGAAACTATACTATCATTTCATGCTAGTTATTACTGCTATATGAAACACTAGCCAGGGTTTGAGCTAAGCAGTCAGAAGCCGTGCTTTATGATGGAGTCTTTATCCAACTTTTCAATAAAATATCAGTGGCACATTGCAAAGAGATTCATTTTCTAAACAATGTTTAATGTGTAAACAGACAGATTGGGTCCCAGTGCTGATAATCACAGTGATCTTTTCTAATCTACCTTGGTGCTATCATTTATCTGTTTGCAAATCTGCACAAAATTAGCATTGGGAATATAAATTGCTCTGCGAGGTTGCTAGAATTTTCCTGTCGCTGATTATGTAAATCATTAAAAAGTGTAATTTTGAACACGGACTCTTGAATGTGAAATGTAGCCACGTGTCATCACAGAGCGCACGCTGGCTGCTGATAATGGGAGCTCGTCGGCTGGGAAGTGATCGTAATCGAGTGTAATGGCTGTATTAAGTGCCTCCATATATAATATTTGCCCATATCTCGCAGTCAATTATGGCTGTCTCATTAACATCATTATGTGTGGGGTTGTACAGCTGAGATGAGTCTCCTGAACAGCGGAGAAAGAAAAGGAATGATATTCAACATTTTCTATTATGTCAAAAGAAAAAAAGCTCAAATACAATTCCTCAGAATGAACTTGACAGGATTTAGTGCCATGATTACAAATTGTTATTTGTACATTATTTTTAGTTTTTAGTTTTGTGGTTATTTTAATTCAGTTCTCCAAATTTAATTTTTTTAATTCACTTTAAATTCTAGATCTTGTATTCGACCACACACCTCCTTTTTACATCCTCAGAAGACTCCCACTGTGACTGAAGTCTGGTCATCTAAGATATCAAATCAGATTTTTTTTCTTTTCGCTCTTTTTGAGATGATTATATATAATATTTTTTAATTGATTAATTCTGACCAATCAGAGTCCAGAATTCAGTAGCACTGTGGAAGAGGCCAGTTGTAGCAGTTGATATTAGCAACCTGCTGTTGCTGCTTTATATTACTGTATCATTGTCTGTGTTAGCTTTTGGCTTGTTTATTCTGAAAGTGTGCCAAGGACCGGTGAAACACACACACACACACACACACACACACACATGTATGAGGGGTTTGATTAAGAGGCTGCTGGAGACATGAATATGCACCAGGAATAATTTAAACCTGAGTGAAGCTCATTTAGAGAACAGGGCTGAGACCTTGTACTGACTACAAACAAGCCGAGGAGCTGCATATATTAACCTGTCGAGTGAGCGATGCCACTTCTGTAACCCAATTTGTTGAATTGTTAACTCGTGCAGTGTGGAGTGTAACTCGTGCAGTGTGGATGTATAACTCGTGCAGTGTGGATGTATAACTCGTGCAGTGTGGATGTGTAACTCGTGCAGTGTGGATGTATAACTCGTGCAGTGTGGAGTGTAACTCGTGCAGTGTGGATGTATAACTCTTGCAGTGTGGATGTATAACTCGTGCAGTGTGGAGTGTAACTCGTGCAGTGTGGATGTATAACTCGTGCAGTGTGGATGTATAACTCGTGCAGTGTGGATGTATAACTCGTGCAGTGTGGAGTGTAACTCGGGCAGTATAAATGTATAACTCGTGCAGTGTGGATGTATAACTCTTGCAGTGTGGAT
>CM040472.1:18537304-18639575 GCA_022758105.1 Pangasianodon gigas | reverse complement strand
GCAGTATAAATGCATAACTCGTGCAGTGTGGATGTATAACTCGTGCAGTGTGGATGTATAACTCGTGCAGTGTGGAGTGTAACTCGAGCAGTATAAACGTATAACTCGTGCAGTGTGGATGTATAACTCGGGCAGTGTGGATGTATAACTCGTGCAGTGTGGAGTGTAACTCGGGCAGTATAAACGTATAACTCGTGCAGTGTGGATGTATAACTCGTGCAGTGTGGATGTATAACTCGTGCAGTGTGGATGTATAACTCGTGCAGTGTGGAGTGTAACTCGTGCAGTGTGGATGTATAACTCGTGCAGTGTGGATGTATAACTCGGGCAGTGTGGAGTGTAACTCGGGCAGTATAAATGTATAACTCGTGCAGTGTGGATGTGTTACAGTCGTACAGCTCTAGCCAACTAACCCTAGCCAAACTTTCACCCTAACTCAACCCAAAATACAGCCTAACCCTAACCCTAGCTGGACCATAACCCTCACCAAACCCTAAAACCAGATTGTAACCCTGGACAGATCCAAACCCCTAGCCTCCAAACCCTAGCCTAATCCTAACCCCAGCCACACTTTACCCAGCTCAGCCCTAAACCTATCATAGTCCTAACACCAGCACTAATCTAACACCAGACTGACCCTAACGCTAGTTCAACCCAAATTTATTCTCCAACCCTATTGCTAGCTTAACCCTAGCCCTAGCCCAAACATAACACAAGCCCGTACATAACATAGACCCATCCTAACCGTAGCCCTATCTTAACCCTAGGAAAAGTCTAACTGTGTGCAAACTTTAACCCAATCCTAACCCTAGCTAAACCATAACCCTAGTCCAACTATATCCCTAGGACAACCATAACATTCTCTACCCAGCAGGATGCA
Organism: Pangasianodon gigas; assembly: GCA_022758105.1. Taxonomy (NCBI): domain Eukaryota; kingdom Metazoa; phylum Chordata; class Actinopteri; order Siluriformes; family Pangasiidae; genus Pangasianodon; species Pangasianodon gigas. The sequence continues at coordinate 18,638,695 of CM040472.1, read as the reverse complement.
CCGCTAGCTCATTCTGATGTTGTCCTTCTGCACCTTGGAATTTTGCACTTTATTACTGATTTCTCTTTGTACTGTGTTAATTGCTAATATATGTTGAATGTTATATGAAACTATCTATCTATCTATCTATCTATCTATCTATCTGTCTGTCTTGACTTGTGTATTATGTTAACTTGAACTTGAGCTTGAGCACTAGAAATGCCTTTGTGTCCTAGAAGTTGTTTTTACAATCATAACCTACGTGTGTATAGCGCTCACATTCCAGGAGTTCAAGCCGTTTGCAAATTCAGGCATTAATTATGACCCTGACCCCGCCCCCAATATTCCATCTGCCTCTGCACTTATAAAGGACAAACTCTATTTGTTGTGTGAAGTGATTTATGTTTTTAGTGCGTAAGAAGCTGCAGTTCGTTCGCTTCCCAGACACTTTTGGTTTTGTAGTGAAACAGGCGCAGCAGTCTGTCAGAGTAACACACAACACATCCAGTAAAGAAAAGAGTTTGAGTCGGTCGGACGTGCCAACATCACAACAAGGTAAAAATCATTTTTGCATTTTGTGCTTAATCATCGATTACAGGGCTACGGGAGATTGCAGCAGGTTGGAGACGGTCACGGGGTCATAAAGTGTAGCTCGTGATATTTCTGTAGCTGGTTTTCTCGGAATTGAATAATCACACTGCAGTGCAAATTTGCAGACAAAGTGTGTGAGAACTAGAGATAAGCTTCTCATAAATAATGTATATATTCTTACATAATGTATACATTACTTACTTTTATTCAGCTGCAGTACTGCTGGATGTGGATGTTAAAGTACAGAAAAAAACTGATAAAATAAAAAAAAAAAGAAATCAGGTGAATCGGTTAAAGTACAGAAATTTATTTATTTTTAAAATTTATTTATTTATTTATTTATGTATGTATGTATGTATGTATGTATGTACGGCAAGCTTGAGCACCAGAAAGGCAATAGATAAATGGAACATCGTCTTCTTCTTCTTCTACTTCTTATTCTTTCTTTATTATTTTTTTCATTAAAATGAAGCTAAAGTTTCTTTATTTGACTGCTTTCCTCTTTCTACTTCTTTGCCTTCTACTTATTTTTTGCAAAGCTTACACTTCTATATCCACATGCTTTCATTTTTCTTTTGTACTTTCTTTCTTTTTTTGAGAAAGCTTATCCTTTTTCATCTGATTGCTTTCTCTTTTTTGTATTTTCTTTTTTTTCTTTTTTTTTTGGGGGGGGGGGTTTTTTTTTTTTTTTTTTTTTTTTTTTTTTTTTTTTTTTTTTTTTTTTTTTTTTTTTTTTTTTTTTTTTTTTTTTTTTTTCACTTTTTTTTTACTGCTTTCAGCTTTCTCTTGTTTGTTCTGTTCCTTTTTTTTTTGGAAAAGCTTGCACTTCTTCATCTTCCTGTTTTCTTTTTTACTTTAGTTTTTTTGAAGGCTTACACTTTTTTTTCCGTTCATTTTTGTTTTGTATTTTCTTTTTTGCGGGAAATTTTTACACTTCTTCATCTGACTGCTTAGTTTTTTTTGTTGGTATTTAATTATTATTATTATTATTATTATTATTATTATTTAGAAATGTATGGTTCTTCTTATTGCCCAACTTTTTTGTTTGTTTGTTTGTTTTTTTTTGGGGGGGTGTGCCTGCTTTCCTGTGTGTTTTTTTTTCCATTGGAAAGCTTACACTTTTTCATCTACCTTCTTTCATTTTTTCCCTTGTATTTTCTTTTCTTTGTTTTTGAAGGCTTATGCTTCTTCCTGCTTTGTTCTATTTCCAACCTATTTTTAGGAATTTAATTTAGTCTAACAGAACAGAAAATTGTCATTTACATATAATTTTCCTCTGGCTGCAGCGTAGATGAGGCAATCGAGGGAGAAATCCAGCTACACTTTAAGTTCATACATCATTCAGGTTCTGCAGGCTTTATTAGAACAAATCTCTGGTTATGAAAACACACGAGCACGTAGTGTTTCATTTCTTTTTCTCCACCCGTGTGGCATTTCCATGAACCTACAGAGATTCTCTCTCAAAGCTATATGGATATTAATGGTATGAAGACTTGGGATGACAACACAGGAACAGGAAGTTTACAATGTTCACAGCTGGCACAGTATATCAACCATTTCACACACTCCAGCCTCTCTATTGTGTTTCTCTGGCAGTGAAAAGAGCAGCACAGGTGGTGGATGCACCACTCAGTCGGGGATTTTTCACTGAAAACCTTCCCAAAGTGTGCCTCGATGTCCATGGCCTCGTCTATCAGAACGCAGGGGCCAGAGCAGACACACGTGGGGCGGTGCCCTGGAGGCCCCGGCTCATTGAACACCACTGACTCATGAGTAATGAGCTTCTGACCTCTGAGTGTTTGACACTAGCTCCAGAAGCTGTTTGGGGAACAGATGACACTCTGGCTGTTAAAGTGCACATGCGTGTGTCTGTCTATACAGTATATTCTGGTCAGATGCTCTTTACCAGATGCTCTTTACCACTTTAAAGTCCATGGCCTTTATTAAAAAAGTCCCAAATTCTTAAAGCTCCAATTAATAAACAGGAACATTTTCAGTGTTCATGATGAAAATGTAAGAGATCAATTCTAGATGCTGGATTTTTAAAGCTAAACACTCTGTTTTTTTTTTTTTCTTGTAGTCTTGTGTCAGAAAGTGAAGCCTTTTGATTTTTGATGATGTCACCTTACACACAGGGTCAGAGAAAATATTTATCATTTATTATTTAATCATTTAATATTTATACCATTAATATTAATCATATTTGTTTTATTAGTTATATTTTCTTTTATAGAGAGCGCATACACTCTTAAAAATCAGAACACTTTAGGGATCTTTGCTTGTCCCTCCATTAATGTTTCTATCCTACAGCAAAGCTTTTTTCTATCAGAAGCAGTTCCTCTTTTGGAACCCTTAAAGAACCCTTGAAGAACCCTTTTTTCTTTTTTCTGGGTAAGTGTGCAGTACAAACTCCAAATTATTGCTCATTATATTATTCTTAACACCTAGAACCTGCCAGGAGCTCTTAGCACTTGGTAAACCCATAAAAAGGCTTCTTCAAGGGTTCATTGGATAAGTAAGGGTTCTTAGGCTCCAAAAAGGGTTTAACCTGGAACTCTTTTGGTAGTCTTGGTTCAATCTGGAACTCTTTTGGTAGTCTTGGTTCAATCTGATCTCTTTTGGTACTTTTGGTTTAACCTGGAACTCTTTTGATAGTCTTGGTTCAATCTGGAACTCTTTTGGTACTTTTGGTTTAACTCTTTTGGCTTTTGCTAGTCCCCTGTAGAGCTTTTAAAGGGTCTCACAGGGGAACAACTGAAGAACCCTTAAGAGTTTAAAAGAGTATAGCTAATGAAAAACATGTTTTACTCAGAAATACATTGTTACAGATTCTTTTAAATGCCTTATGATTCACTTTTCTTGCCTGTTTTATAGTTACATAATGGTAATATATATATATATATATATATATATATATATATATATATATATATATATATATATATATATCATGCATCGTGGAATAATAATGAAATCACTTTACAGCTCCATTATTGACTGACCTTTTAAAGCCCATTCATCAAAAATTCTTTTGTCTCATTTTTGAAAGGCATGTTATAAAGACATGTATTGATTCCACCCAAACAGGAACAGTAGGTAACATGTCTCAGGTATGGGCCATGCTGGAAGTTTAGCTCTAACAGGTTGTGATGCATGCCGTTATGGTTGAAGCAGATTGCAGATGTCTGGCATGCTGGCTTTATTCTGACTCCCCTACAGCACACTCCAGACAAAAGCACTCAATAACCGCGACTCCTCGGCCCGCCCTATTACTCCTGAACAATAAAAACTGGGGGAATAGCAATACATCGCAATATGGCGTCTAGCTGTGCCTGAGGGGGGAACGGGGGCTTTATTCAATGTCTCAATCATGAATTCGTCTACAGTGTGGAGTAATTTAGAGTGGATTGGAATGGGAGAGATGTGACGGAGCTGAACATCACCTAATCGTCTGAAGGAAAAGTAACATTAATGCTAAAGTATGTTTACAACAGAAAATGAGTTCTGACTTTGATTAAAACACTTTAGGTCACACCCACTTTTGATATAAATCCAAGTGTTTTGAGCACTAAACAGATACAGAGTTACATATTGTTGTTGCTTAACATGCCTACACTATCATAAATACCAAAAGTTAATTATGAAGGCAAAGTGTTACTGGTTTACACGGGAACTTTAAGGATAAATACATCACATAGTTTTGGTGTTTTTACTCCACTTGATATGATCTATCCAGAAAAATGCCCTCTTGCTAACTGGCTGATCTTCACAATTAACTTTTGGCATTTATGATAGGGTAGGTATGTAAAGCAACAACAATATATAACTCTATATCTATATATATCTATATAACTCTATTGGATTTATATCAAAAGTGGGTGTGGCCTAAAGTGTTTTTAATCAAAGTCAGAACTCATTTTCTGTTGTAAACTTACTTTAGCATTAATGTTATTTTTGCTTCAGTCGATTAGGTTATACATGTATACATTCTGTCCCTTTATTTTAGTTTAGGTCAAGATACATGATGAAAAAGAAATATTCCAGTTCAAGAAAGCCTGTAGTTTTCAGAACTACATAAAGTAGAAAATGTCAAAATTTAACCATAAGAAAGGTTTTCCCAGGCCACCACACGATTACTCCAGTGTTTCTTAACTGATTTTGGCCTGTGACCCCATTTTAACGGCTGAAATTAAATTAATAGCTTAGGCTAAATGGCTAGGTTCAAAATGTTTTTAATTATTATTTTAAAAAATATTCCCAGTACTCCACAATAACAGTTGGCAAAAATCTACCTGATTGAGAACTTATGACCAATTTCTATAAGTGATCCTTTAAGTCCACCATTAAGTCAATTTAAGAAGATTTACTATTGATTTAACATTTATTACTTTAACATTAACGTTAAGTCTACATTTTACATCAGTGCTACTTTATGTGTTTTTGATTTTTCAATACTCTGTCTGTACTTTTAAGAGTTTTTTTCTTTTCTCTATTGAATGTGACTAGTTTTAGAGGGCAAATGGGTTATCTCTTCTCACTGCCTTTGCACATATTCTTATCTTCTTTTGTATCTGACTTTTCTCATAAGGTGCTTGATTTTATTCTTTATTTATTTTCCTCTTGCTCAGCTTTTCTGCAGCCCTAAGATCAACTAGACATCTCTGGCGAAATCTGCACAGCAGCACTGTTGGGGAGAAATACTGATAGTATCCTATTTTCTGAACCAAAACGTGCATAGAAATGATTTAATTCCTTAGCTAGTGACCTTTCCGTGCAGATAGCACCTGACATTTTCTGCTAATATGAGGTTTCTGGGGTTATTACAGTTAAACAGATTCCACGGGTCTAATTTATCTGATCTCTTTGCTTGTATAATAGTTTTATTCACATCTTACTCAGCTGTCCTATAAAGATAATCATCTACTGATTTATAAGCAGAATTTATAGTCTTCCTTTGCTTTTATTTTATTAGCCTTATTGGCTTTGGGTGTTGAAGGAAGGCAGCATATTTAAAATGCGTGCAGTGTTTTGTGTGTCAGAACTTTTTTAAAATTATAGTTTATGAAGTTTTCCTTACAGGAGAAACCTCTGTGATGAATGACGTGGTCCTAACCAATAAAGATAAGGGGCTGTGGACCACAAACGTGCATTCAGTTAGGACAAGTGGGTCTGGACCACAATTATTTAACTAATTAGGACAAGAGGGTGTGGACCACCAACATCCAACCAGTGCAGGCCACCAACATCTAACCAGTGCAGGCCACCAATGTCTAACCAGTACAGGCCACCAATGTCTAACCAGTGCAGGCCACCAACGTCTAACCAGTGCAGGCCACCAACGTCTAACCAGTGCAGGCCACCAACGTCTAACCAGTGCAGGCCACCAACGTCTAACCAGTGCAGGCCACCAACGTCTAACCAGTGCAGGCCACCAACGTCTAACCAGTGCAGGCCACCAACATCTAACCAGTGCAGGCCACCAAAGTCTAACCAGTGTAGGTCACCAACATCTGACCAGTTCAGGTCACCGATGTCTAACCAGTGCAGACCACCAACGTCTAACCAGTGTGGACCAACAATTAGAACATGGGGGTATAGATCAGTGTCTAATCAATTAGGACAAGGGGGTGTGGACGACAGACATTTAACCAGTTAGGACAAGGGCGTGTGAATCACAAATGTCTAACCAATTAGGACAAGGTGGTGTGAATCACAAATGTCTAACCAATTAGGACAAGGTGGTGTGAACCACCAAATTCTAAATGATTAGCATAAGGGGCTGTGGACCATCAACATCTAATCAATTACAACAAGAGGGAATGGACCAATAACATTTATCCAAATAGGCAAGCATCTGTGGACCATCAGCAGGAATACATAAGTCCATAGAAAAAATTTATGTAATCACTGACATGCATATGATTAAGTATATTTGTGTTTGAATGGTTGCAAAGAGTCAAAATGACAACAATAGGGTTCCTCAAGGGTTCTTTGCGTGGTTAGTTGTTCTATCTCTATAAAGGGTTCTACTTTGAACTTTTTTCTTAAAGGCAAATATGCTTGTGTAGGGTTTTACATAGAAACATTGGAGTTCTTTCAAAAAAAGACAAACAAGATATCCTTAGGGGTTTTCAGATAGAACCTTAAAATCTAATTATACCTTCTCTGTATTTCTTGCAGGACCCAAATTTTGCAGGCCTCCTTCTTGATAAGCTCCATGCTCTAGAATGGCCTCCAGGGGGTCAGGGTGCTGAAAGCTGCTGTGAAGTGTGTGGAACTCCTCTGCACCAGCTACGACGCCTGGCTCTTCACTCAGCCCTGGGACTGGCTCTTGATGGTACCCCTAACCTGCAGTGTGGACCTTCCTCTGGCCTGCTAGCACCTCACCCCAGTGCATCCTCACCGAGACCCTCCTGGGTGAACCAGGGTTCCTCATCTGCCACCATTCAACACCCCTCAAGGTACCACGTTGAACCAGTGGCTGGTATCAAGCATAAGGAAATGGGCTGGATCAAGTCTGGTGCTGCTGGGATGGACATAAAGCCGAGCTGCCATGCTACAGTCACTCCATTACCCATGTATGCTCAGCAGTATCTTGAGGGGGTGTGGAGTGTGACGTCTGTCAGTAGAGCCCATCAGCAACAACAATCGCAGGTAAGAACCAGAACTGCAAGTAGGAACATCTGTCCAGTCAGGACAAGGAGGTGTCCTGTGAATCATCTCTTCTTCTTCTTGCACCAAAATTTGGGTGTTCTATCACAAGGCATGTGCTTTGGCTATAATGCAGGATCACACACTTTCTGCTATTCAAGAGAGCAAAGTACAGACAAGCTGGTACACATGCTCCAAAGAGAAAATTATTTACAGCCCCACTTCAGCATTGTGTAAAATATTAAACTTGTGTTGTGACCCTTTGTGACCAGGTGTAATAGAGCCATTATAAAGCTTCATATCCTCCCAAGGCTGAAACGCTGAATTGCACTCACTCCACATGGCCTTGTTTTATACAACTCACTGGTTAAACATATTGTTTTATCAGGAGTCAGGTTCAGGTGTAGGTTTACAGAGTCCTTCAGCAAAGGTTGATAGGATTCAACATAAACACCTCAGCAAAAATATCTGTTATGGTAAAAGTATAAATCTTTCAGCTGTGTGACAAACCATCTATTCACGAGAAAAACGTCTGAATGAGACAAACTTTTTTGGTTTATTTTCATAAATGATGAAATGTAAAATAAAATAAAATAAAATAAGACACATCAGATTTGGTCACACAAACTTTAGTTTATAAGATCTATCAAGTTACACTAGAAATGAAATCTCTGAAGTAAAGTCCTAATAAGAAAAAAAAAAGATTTGCATTTTTTCTGAGTGTTTAAAAATCCATTAATCAGCTGTGGTTGGGAATTCTTTTATGTTTCTTTGCTTCTTGGAACGTAAAAGCTTTTAACAACTAATATTAATATTTAATGAAAAGCATTTCCCTTGGTCTGCTGCCTGAGTGACTTAGCATTAGTTCAGGATGATTATTCAGTGGATTAGCCTCCACTATTGACCTTGAGGACACCAAATGACCTTGCCTTCAGGATATAAAGCGTTAAGTAATTTCTGCTCCATCAACACAGCGGTGGACGTCTCTGACCTCATTTCCTTACAGGAAGAGGATATAAATTATGACGCTGATGCTAAGTGATATGTTAAAGGTGAACTATATACTCATGTACACACAGTTCAGTTTAAATGCAGTTCACGGATTTGCAGGGAAGTCAGTGATGGATTGACAGGGAAGTCATTCTGAGCCAAGTTACACTGTGTCAAGTGACTGCCTTATTTTGTCATTTGTTTTTATGATATTTGGGTGTATACAGAGGATGCACACAGGAGAACATTATTTCACAGTAGCAGCAAGAATAATATGGATAAGAATAGCAATAAAACACAATTTTCACCTAAACTGGTGCATCTGAAAGCAAGGAAATGAACAGATAGCAAGAAAGTAGTATAAAATTTAAAAAGATGAAATAAAGGAAGAGAAGGATGGGAGAACCTCAATAACTATGACCCTATCTGTAACCCTAAAACAAACCAACCAACCAACCAGCCTACCAACCAACCAAACAAACAAACAAACAACCTACCATCCTACCAAACAAACAAACAAACAACCAATCAACCAAACAACCTACCAACCAACCAGCCAAACAAACAAACAAACAACCAACCAGCCTACCAACCAACCAACCAAACAACCTACCATCCTACCAAACAAACAACCAACCAACCAATCAACCAAACAACCTACCAACCAACCAGCCAAACAAACAAACAAACAAACAAGCAAGCAAGCAAGCAAACAAACAAACAATAAATCAATAAATAAATGCAGATCAGAAGATGGACACAAAGGAGGGGAGAACCTCGAGACCCAAATCTATAACCTTAAAACAAAAAGAAAGAAGGAAAGAAAGAAAGAAACAAACAAATAGACAAAAAAGGAGGGGAGAACCTCAGTACCCAATCTATAGCCCTTACATAAATAGATAGATAGATAGATAGATAGATAGATAGAAACCTGTCGAGCTCCTGAGGCCCCCAATTCATAACCATAAAACGTTATCAAAAAAAATTTCATTAAAAATGTGACAAAAATGTAAGGAGGAGAGAACCTCAGACCCCAATCTATAACCCTAAAAATATGGAAAATAAACACAAAACAAAACATAAAAAAGAGATAGACATAAGAGAAGGAGGAGACAGCCTAATGCTAATCAGCTAATCAGCTTTCTGGTAGGAAACACTTTTTTTTGTAGGGTTCTACAGAAGCTGTAGGGACTGAAGCAGCTAATTAAAAGAGTGTGTGTGTGTGTGTGTGTGTGTGTGTGTGTGTTCAAGCTCATTACGAACTCAGCAGTTTATCGGGCCAAACATTTACAGATATAGAAATGAGCAGGGCGGCAGGTGCACGTTGGAGAAATTATTATTATTATTATTATTATTATTATTATTTACCTTTTCCTTTTTACTGAAGACTGTTATGACTGTTATGAATCAGGGTTTCCATGGAGACATTAAATCTGAACTTTATAACGTATACTCGTCTAACAGCTTGTGGCCATATTGATTTTTTTTTGCCAGATTGGTTGTCATGATGCTCTGTGTGTTAACGTGTATAAAGTACCACACCTGAGCAACAAAACAGTTTTTACTCACAATATAATGAAATGTCTTCTGGTATGAAATGTATTTTGTGCATGAGGAATACGTAGAGCAGTCACTTCTCGTCCTGTCACAAGGCGACAGATTCACAGATGGAAGGAGTTTTTGTACATTTGGTGTTACAGAGGCGACGAAGAGGTGCAGGCAAGCCAGTCAGGTTCTCACAGAGACGGAAAAGCAATTAGACCTTGAGATTTTTTTTCAGCTTTGGGTCAGAGTAGGTTGTTATTTTGGATGCTGAAGTGTGTTTGCACCAAGACAGCTGCTGAGAGCAGACCTGCAGTGGAATTTCAAGTGAGACACATTCAGGTTTGTCTGTGCTTCAGGATAAGCCTCATGTCTTAATTGTCAGCTCTGCATATCGCCTGCAGTCAAATAAGTCCTCGTCTCCCAGGCTGGCTAATTTAGAGCACCGAAGTGCCCGAGTTGAGGCTGGTGTGAAGGTCGGGAGGGAGCCAGGATGGCAAATTGTCAACAGATGGCACAGCGGCCTCACCGCAGGGTAAAAATGGCACCTGACGTCCATCTGGGACTGTTTTAACCTGCCACTGCTCTGATGCTGAAAAAGGACATGATCTGAATATTTATTCTTTCGTTTTTCCTGTAGCAATGATAATGGAGAAGCTTGGATGCAGTGTGACACATCTAAAGAACTTAAAGGAATATTCTGGATTTTATTTTTTACTCTTTTTAGGGCATCATGTTGGCACAGTAGGTAGTGTTACTGTCTCATAGCTCCAGTGTCCCCGGTTTGTCTGTTCTCCACGTGTCTATGTGGGTTTCCTCCACCTCCTAAAAACATGTCAGTAGGCGAATTGGTGACTCTAAATTACCCTTAGGTGTCAATGTGTATGTGTGTTGTGCTTTGTGATGGACTGGCGTACCATCCAGGGTCTATTCCCACCTCGTGCTCAGCATTCCCAGGATAGACTCTGGATTTACCAAGACCCTGACCAGGATAAAGAGTTTAATGAAGATGAATGAGGCACTTGTTGGTGCAGTCACACCAATCTCTCAGACCAAAGCAGAAGTGAAATGACCATCAACATGACCATGCCACAGATCCAGTAATCAGCTATAAACTCTCGTTACCTCAGCAGCATCTCTTTTTCTCTCTCTTGAAGTTAATAAGACAAAAAAACAAGATGCTGGAAAACCTGAAGATGCTGGAAAACCTAAAGTTACAGCTTTATCTCTGACTGTTACAAAGCGCTGAAACTGGAGACTCCTTCCATAAATGTTAAATAAACATTTCCTTACTTCACCAAATCAATGATTTTTAAAATCCTTTTACATAAAAGTCCCTGTGAACGAGCTGTTACTATAGAAATGGTAACGTATTAGAACGAGGGCATTAATATAAACCTGTGATTTGCAGCTGCACTAATATTAGAGCTGCTGTTATAGAAAATTAATCAACACCTTCTGACCAATCAGAATCCAGGATTTAACAGCACTGTATACTCGGTAACATTATAGCTTAAGGTAAAGAAGACGAAAGTGAGGTTGATCTGTAGGTGTGTTTGTAAAGAAGACAGAGTGTGTGTTATGGTTATTAAAGCGTCTAATGTTAATATAATGTTTGTTAATTGTTGTGTAATTAGCTGTAATGAATGCACCACCATTTTTGACATTAGTTGAAATGAATATTCATCTAGCAGAGCCTTTATCAGTCCACACCGGCTCTCTCTCTCTCTCTCTCTCTCTCTCTCTCTCTCTCTGTCTCTCTAACAGCCACCCCCCCTCCACCCGGGGGGCTTCCTGAGACATTTTAACACACGTTCAAATTAATTAGGAGGAAAAAGGAGCCGTCCATTGTGAGCTAGACACGTCCATCCCTGCTGGGCGCTAATGGCGGACTCAGACATGAGGATATAATTACTGAGAGAGAAACGAATTGTGAATTAGTGTGCTCAGCTGCTCTCTGGTACAAGGGGTCTTATTTCTACCACCACGTGAGCGAGTCAGATTCTTCTGCCCTCGTTATCTCTCTGTCAAGCTGTCAGAAAATGATCACGGCTCTGCCAGTTTTCAGCTTCCTACGTTCCCGTCGTGGCTTCCTGTTTCAGCTGCTTGCCATCCAGAGAAATGTGAAGATCACATGTCATGCTTTTCGTGTGTGTGGTTTGTTTCATGTTATATAATGTATGCTGGTTATATGTAGGGCATGTTCCTGGTGTATGCAAAAGAGAGAGGGGTGTGCACTGATGGTTCAAGAGCAAATCGTGTGAATTATGTCAGTCTGTAGAACAGCATTATGTCACGAGTGAGGTCAGCTCTGAAGGTGCTTTGATGAAGATGTTATCAGTCCCCTGCAGTAGCTTCAAGATTTAGTAAGGAGAAACCAAGAGTGATAGCACTGGATAGAAAAGCTGGGGGTTTTTTTGAGAGAGAGAGATGGATGAGATTTCACTGAGACTCTGTGGAAGTGAATTTCACTTAGCCTGCCTTCACACCAGCAAAGCGACAGGTGACCTTTCATTTTCTTTGTACGTGTGCAATACAGAGCTGCAATTTCAGATAGGCTTTAGTGCCACATTTGCTTTGAAAATTTCTCAATTAGGTATGAAGTGACAAATCCAAGCAATTGTCCAGAATGATTCCTCGGACCAATCCTATGGTGTGTGTGGTCCAGTGTTCCTTTAGTTCCCCACTCACAACCTTAATCCTTGTAATTAGTTCCCATTAGTTCCCATACATTACCAAGAAAAATAAAGCTTGAAAGGAAGTAGCAAAGATCGTTGGTGCCTCTGGTGTGTGTGTGTGTGTGTGTATAGCTAGTACGGTTAGCTTGCTTTGCTAATCTAATCTGAGAACAATGCAAGTACAAAGCTGAGCACATAACAAGTAAATCAAACTGATTCACACACTGATTAGAGCTTTATTTATTTTGTGTTTAACTAGTTAGCTTTAAAAACTAAATACTATATCTACTACTGTTTCTCATTGTAACTGGATAGGCCACACCCACAAGAAACAACGGCAGCAGTCGGTACACATTCGCAACACACAAATGACAATTGACACAAGGCCTGTCACTTGCTAGTGTCTACACAGGGATCTAAATCTACATCTGGATTTCTGTGAAGCTGCTTTGGGAAAATGTCTATAGATAAACGTGCTTTACAAATAAAATATTTAATAATATTTGGGAAAAAACGTAAGAAATGTGAGACAGCAGTATATGTTGCTTCATGTCTTATCTAATAACTTGGATCGGCTTTTGTTCACCAGAGTGAGGAGTGTAATGCTCACCAATGTTTCCTGGGAGTTTAAATAAAAACGTAAAAGTATAACTGAAAAATACTTGAGATTTCAAGATTAGGTCACAGTGATAGTTGCATTGCCCTGTTGTGCTTTTATCTGTCTAATATGTTACATGCTATAACTAATATATAAATGCTCTAAATTTCAGTATTAACACTAAACACATTAGCAAACAGCTGTTTCTTTCTGCTAGTTTATTTTTTTATTTATTTCCCAGTGACCACTACCAGGAAGGATTTTCTCAAATCACATCGATCTCTCAGAGGTCTGCCTTAAGGCATCTGCCCCTTCCTCGTGGCTCTGCTACTGATCTGTTTTGTGATTTTTCTGGGAGAAGCTCTTCTGTAATACCTTTGACGATTGCTCTGCAAGGCTTGCTGCTTACTGTGAAATCTTTTAGGCTGATTTTCTCACGATAGCTGCTTTCACAGTCTGCCATGCAAACCTTCATGTTACTGAGGTAGTACACAGAGTTGTGTTGCATCAGTATCCATCCCTCAAAGATGTGTCTCAGTTACACACCATTCTGATCTTGGACCTATCACATTATTGCAGCATTGGTTTGAGCAAGAAGCCATGAAAGCCCACAGGATTTTCTTTTTCACATGGAGGTAAACAGAGGAGACGCAACTTAATGAACCTTAACCTGATCCTGAATATGAGGAACTTTCCCCACGTATATATTGATATAACTTTTGAGCTTAAGTTGTTGACTCTGAATATGACCCACTTTCACTAATATATAAATGGTACACTTATGAAATCATTTTCACCTGAAAATCTGGGTTTATTAGCTTCTGTTCTGATCTCTCTACATTTCTGTAATATCCAGATTCTGGTTCCAGACAAGAACAGCATGAGATCTGAAACTTCACGCTCTAGCCAAGTCAGTGCTATTCCCTCCATCGCTCTGAAAGGAAACAGACATAGCAGCCAGATGACATCTTCATCTCCAGCTCAAAGCAGTTCTGCAGCCTCGTTCTTCCTCAGGTAAGCCCAGAAACGTACTTTCTTTTATCTCATCTTCTGTAGCCACATATGTTTTACAACTCGACGTTGCAGTTCCTGGATTGAACCTTGGCTGAACTCCATTTCAGTCACAGTTAGAGGTTTTGATAGATGAGCTGATGCTAGGTAATTTATCCCTGAACTCTGATAACACAGCATTCAATTTTCCTTAAAAAACTTAAGAGTTACTCAGAAGCTATTTCTAAAATTGATTTGGGGGAGGAGCTATATACAAGTTTATTTCGTAACATCAGCTTTGCGCCAATCACGTCCAATCAGAGCAAGACAGTGTGGTTCTCCCAGAACATGTGCACTGAGCTGGCTAGCTGGCTAATTTAGCTCCTGTTGGCGGTTGTCATGTTATAATGTTACATATATTATATACATTTTTTAATATGCACAATAGGCTTGGATTATTGTTGTTACAATCATGGAGTCATGGAAAAAATACTAGTAGGAAAATATCTGATTTAACTGAATAAAACAAACAACAAAAACACAAATTAAAAAACAAAAACTGCTCCTGCTGCTTCACAGGGCGGCGTAACACACCTGGAGTAAAGTGCTATCTACCCTCTTCCACATACATGAGCTCACAGATGCACATGATTGGCTAGTGTCAGTGTGATTGACAGGGGAGAGAGAGCAATGCCCCTCCCACCCAGAGAGCATGGCCAATCTTGCTCTCTTGGAATCCTGGCCTTGGCATTGTCAGGATTCAAACTCACGATAGATCGATCGATAGATAGATAGATAGATAGAAAAAAGCAAACAAACAAATGGAAAAAGAAAGGAAAGAAATAATACAATCCATTAGTAAAATCTCTAATGGTGTATTTGTGTAATGGACCTTAATAAGGAATGGTTTAATGGTTTCCATCAGATTCCTATTGAGCTCCACTAGAGATTTTCTGGTTTTTATGAAATACTAGTAGAACCCAACAGAGACTTCTTTTATAGGTAGAGGATTACTGTAAGAATAAAATTAAATAAGGCACCAGGAATCATTAGGAACATCACATTCTATTAACTTTCCATTAGAAAGAAGGAGGATGTTTGATATAAACTGATACCAGGGGACGCTGAAAGCTCACGTGCTGTGTGGTTACCGTGCAGTGAATTCTTCATGGCCTTCCTCTGCTACCCCTCTTCCCTCAGTCCCAGCTCTCTCTCAGTTTCTCTCTCTCTCTCTCTCTCTTCGTCTCGGCTCATCCTCTCTCTCTCTCTCTCTCTCTCTCTCTCTCAGTCTCAGCTCATCCTCTCTTTCTCTCTCTCTTTCAGAAACCTCTTTGTCTCATCTCAGCCTCATTCATCCTCTCTCTTTCTGTCTCTCTCTCTCTCTCTCTCTCAGAAACCTCTTGGTCTAATCTCAGCCTCACTCATCCTCTCTCTATCTGTCTCTCTCTCTTTCTCAATTTCTCTCTCAGAAACCTCTTGGTTTCAGTTCAGCCTCTCTCATCCTCTCTCTCTCTCTCTCTCTCTCTCTCTCTCTTTCTCAATTTCTCTCTCAGAAACCTCTTGGTTTCAGTTCAGCCTCGCTCAGGCTCTCTCATTCTCTCTCTCTCGCTCTCTCTTGGTCTCAGCTCATCCTCTCTCTCTCTCTCATCCTCTCTCTCTCTCTCTCTCTCTCTCGCAGTAGTCACTGGCGATGGTGTCAGCACTGAGCAGTCTCAGTGAATCTGCAGAGTCGTACACAGCAGCACAGAATAATGCAGTGAAATGTCATCGATCTTAACTGTCTTACAGAGTGCAAAAACCCCAAACGGGCGTGAGGACGGTGTTCTGCTGAGTGAGTGTAGGAGAATATTTAGCGTGAATGCATCAGGTAGTGATATTATTAGACCAAAATATCCATCAAGTCCAAGAAATTCCTTTAAAACTAAACTACACAGAAATGTTACAACAGCGAATTGATCAATGACTTTAAAGCAGCCTCACTTATTTCTGTCTCCTGACGTTAATAAGAAAAAAACCTGCAGCTTGTCATGTTACAGAGAAACCGTAAAGTGTAAACTCCTCTGTCCTGAAGATGTCAGAAAACTTAAAGTTACAGCTTTAATTCTGACTGTTACAAAACGCTGACACTGGAGACTCCTTCCATAAATGTTAAAGAAATAAACATCTCCTTACAGAAAACTCCACCATATTAATGATTACACACATTTTTAATCGGTTTGTGTGTAACATCCGCTCCTGTGAATGAGCTGTTACTATAGAAATGATGACGTATCAGAACGAACGCATTAATATAAACCTGCACTACTGTCAGTGCTGCTGTTACAGGAAATTAATCAACACCTTCTGGCCAATCAGAATGTAGAATTCGACAGTGCTGAGGTATAAACACATACCCAGACTGTATAATACACACCTTCATCACTGGAGTGTTTCTATACAACACTACAAGGTGAATGGTTTAAAATGAACACAACTCACCTGTCTGATGTGTGTTAAATATGGAGCTGGTGTGTGCATTAATTAACCAGACACTTAGATTTGCTTTTTAGTTAAACTGAAGATAAACCAGTGTGTTTATTTACTGACAATATTAGCTGTCATTTAAAATGTGCTGCGCAGCCACATCTGTCCTAAACCCACAGAACAGGTAAACACAACCTGGACTGTGTGTGTGTGTGTGTGTGTGTGTGTTGAAGGATGAGGTTGTGTGACGTGGAATAGGATCACTTGCTTAGTCGTGTTAGCCGCTAATCGCTCTGTGTCCGTGCATACGATTTGCTTATTGATGACCGGACACATTTAGAATTCGGATACACTGTACACACCTTAGATTAGTTTCTATTTATTGACACGAATCCTGGATTCTGATTGGGTGATTAATTTTCTAGAACAGCAGCTCTGACAGTAGCGCAGGTTTATATTAATGCGCTCGTTTTAATACGTTATCGTTTCTATAGCAACAGCTCATTCACAGGGACTCATACTGCAGACGCTCCAGATGAACACTTGTGTAATTGCTGATATCGTGACATTTTCTGTAAGAAGATGTTTATTTAACATTTATGGAAGGAGTCTCCAGTGTCAGTGCTAGGTAAAGCTGTAACTTTAACTTTCATTTGTTTTTTTTTTGTCTAATTAGCTTATAAAAAGAGAGGCTGGTGAGGGAACGACTGTTTATAGCTGCTATAATGTAAGTGAGAACAGGAATTAACTTGTTTCATGGAACTTTAAATGTAACTGTAAGTGGATAAAAAGTTTGAGTCCTTCTCTATGCCATGAACTACACTACCCATCAGCCCCTGCATGTCATATGATCTTGTCACATGTTCTTTAATCGCTCTCACCTTGTCTGGTTATGTCGTGTTAGTGCTACCATTTAGCCTCCAGTTGTTCTGTTTTGTTGTAGTTGTCGTTTTTTTTCCCGCTATATAGTCTGTATGTCTCTGAGAGGAATAACACAGTTTGAGACGTACAGTTACAGGACATCAGTCAACTTCAGGATCATAACAGTAACTGCGCTGATTATTTTTCTATTACAGCATGACACGGACTGTTTTATCCCTTACTCATTAAAATGTATATAAAACTCACTTGGACCAATTTACCCAAATAGAGCTCTACTATTATTTAAAGGTGGATTAAAAAGAAACAAAAAGAAGAAGGTTGAGGTTTCTCATCATTCTCTTATCCGTCTTTTTTTAGAAAAGGACATTGCTTTCTACATTCACTCCTTTAATCGCCCTATTAAAGTGAAACGCAGAAACGAGTACAGGCTCTTTATTCGTTTCTCAGCAGGTGTTGTTTCCTTTGTCCTGTAAAACCCATGTCCTCGGTTTGGCCTTGATGTCCAGCAGACACTCTCTCTCACACACACACACACACACACACACACACACTCACACCCCTTGTCCAAGGTCTCTGAAAGCAAGTTGCCATGGATGCACAGGTGTAAGACAAAAGAGGAAGAAACAGTGGAGACAAATGGAAAGAGAGCTCACATAAAGACTCCATTTTTCTCTTTCAGTTTAATAAAAAAAAAAAACTAAACATTTTCATTATATCAGCGGTTTATAACCTGATGTCTCTCGACTCTAACACTCACACGCTGAGCTGCCAAAGTCAGGCTGAGTCAGGATGACATCATCGCGCCCGTCGCCTCCGGTTTCAGTGACCTTCGACCCCGGGTGGCTGACTAATGGCACTTTGGATGAGACGGCTGTTGTGACGTTCTCCCTTTCACTGTTTGACACTGTGGTAAACAAATCAGTGAGAGTGAGAGCACACACACTCACACACACACCCACACACACACACACAGTATACACATGCACACTTTATCAGCTCAAAGATATCATCTGAAAGAAGTCAACATTTTTTTTAATGCAACATTAAATATTGAAGTAGTTTTTTTTAACAATTTTTATTTTTTATGACGAGATGATATCAATATCGTGATCAGTTATTTCGCAGTACACTTTTCTGAGATATTGCAAGTTTCATGAAATCTTTTGCTAATATTTAAAAAAAAAAAGAGTTTATTGAACGCATTATTGAACCTTTTTTTATGTATTGTTAGATTATATTAAGATCAGAATTTATTATTATTTTTAATCTTATCAGTTCAGTGTATTTCTTAGGCTTTGTAGACACTGTAGATCAAAGCTTATGATAGTTTATTTCTTATATATTGTGATACATCTTGTATCACAAGTATTGTGATATATGTGTGTCATATCGCCCACACCCTACTACACAGTCACCTCCAAACAAAACACAACAAAACACAACAAAACACAACACAACTGATCTCTGGTGTTTATCCAGCGAGCTAAAACTCATTAAAAAAGACGTCCATTATGGACTTTAGAGACTTAAAAACACTGTTATTGTTACACTACATTTTTTTTATGTCTAAAAAATAGTTAACATCAATGTTGTAATGCGAGTGTGAAGTGAGGGTCGCAACTTTAATCCTAGAGATCAGACTCCAGATGCAAATCTACTCAAACATACACAATCTTACTCTCTGTGTGAGAAACTCCAGAATAATCAACTAAACAATATCATGACCTCTTTTTTTATTTTAAACCATCTTTCCCATTCGAAAAACAAAATTGAAAGAAAAAATACATCATCTCTTTCTCTTTTCCTAACCAAATACGGTAGAACATTTTTGATTAAATGAAATTCAATTCAATTCAATTTTTATTTGTATAGATGTTTTTTTTGTCATAAAGCAGCTTTACAGAAATCCAGATGGAGTTTTATATCTTGGTCTTGAGAGGAACCAGACTCCAAAGCAAACCCATCCTCTTCTGGACCACAAGTGCAAAGAAGCTGATAAAGTCTTAATATACTGTCTGTTCACGTTCAGGTGAGAGTATAGTTTATATACATCATTTTATGGAGCAGGCATGAAGCTGGAGTAAAACAGCTGGCAAAAAATCAAAGAATTGACAAAGTACAAAGCTAGAATAAAGCTGAAGTATACAAAAGGCGTGTCACTGGTTACCTGGAACTGACGTGATTGGACGTGATTATATTTTTTTCATGAGCATGTGAGCATAAGAAATGAAATGATGTTGTGCACCGAAATCCAACCAATCAAGACAAAGAAGTGGCTCTAATCACCTGTCAATAACATTTCAAGCTCCGCCTCTTGCACTTCAGGTACGTTTATGGCGTATGTTTTGGGGCGTGGCTTTGGAGGAGACACTTGGAGGAAAGACATACAGGAAAGACCTCCAAGTGCAGTGGACCTTTATAAAACCCAGGTGCTGGGAGCGAGCGGGTTTTTTCCAGTGAAGCATAAAATCTCGCCTTCAAAGATTTACAGATAAAAGCAGCGTGGCTTCTGTGTGTCTGGAGAAAATAATCTTCTGCTGCTGCTTTCATGTGATTCCAAGAGAGGCTCTCGAGCGCTCCATATATTTCAGTTTTATATTTTCATTTCAAAAATACAAAGCTGCCGTTTCAGAAAGGTTGGAGTAACGAGTGGCTTAAAGCAAACCGTTGTGTAATGGTCCAGTCAGCTGCAGAACTATTGGCACCTGACATAATATGAAACAAGCAAAAATGAAACAATAATGAAGTGAAAAGCATTTTTTTTTCTGAAATGGGGAATTAATCAGGAGATTTCAGCACTAAGCAAAATAAACGGGATTATATGAGCCGTGATCCTGAAGCTGTAAATACGTCTACGTGGTTTAAATAAAAATTTCCTCAATGGTTTATGCGTTATATTTAGCACGTGGTCGCAGTGTAGCACCTGTAGATCTCTCTCTCTCTCTCTCTCTCTCGGGGGAGAACAGCTCGTCCTGCGGCTCCACACTGTCTGAGCGATGGCCTTAGGGATGGAACAGTGATTAAACACACACGCACACACACACACACATCTTTATATCAGGAGACCTCTAAAGTCAAACATTTATTCAGCGTTTTAAATCGCTGTTCATGATATAATGTAAGAATTTTGGAATGTAACCGTTACAAAGCGTGTAAATAATAGTTAATGCTAAGCTCTTATTCACTTAACGACAATAACAAAAATATTAATTATGTAAATATTAATCCTGTGAATGTACAGTAACATAGTGAGTTGCAGCTGAGTTTCATGTTGCTGTAATTAATTAATTATTAATTAATTGTAATTAATATTTCCAGCATTCTTACTGTTTACAGTAATGTTACGTTGTGCTGTAAAAAATTAAGTGCAAATCTGTATAAGTGGAGTTTAGAGTGAAAAATTAGAGTCGAATGAAGTAAATCTGACTGACTGCCAGGGGTTTAAGCTCAGGTTTATGTGGCTTGAGTGCCGTTCCACCTCGTTTAGCTCTGTCTACACTGAAAAAACATCTTATTGAATTTAATTCATTTTTTTTAATGTTAAGCGGTTGCATGAATTGCATTTGCCTACATGCAGGTGTGTATCTGTCGTAACATTTACTCATTATTTTTTTTAAAAGTCATATTAGCTTAATTATATCAAGTACAGCTTACTTCAAGTGAGTAATTTTAATACATTACATCTAATAATGTTCCATTTCTGTACTTGAATAAATGATGTAGATGAAGTCATAAACTTAACTCCGTCTAGATGCATTACACTGAAATATAGTCAGTAAAATTTACTTTTAAAAAAATCTGGCAACTTTCTTTGCATTTGCTTTTATTTTTAAGTAAATTAACTTCATGGCATTTGAAGTAAAATCTGCTTGATTTCAATAGTTATATATATATATATTACACAAATTACACAAGTCAATCAATCTGTCGCTTCTTTCTTTCATGTGTTTGTATTTATTTTATTTATTTCATGCAAGGCACGTTAAATAAATGATGTAAATCTAAACACTAAACAGTACACATTGTCTAAACTTCATACTGAAATATCAGATTTTGTAAGTGATTTATCATTATTACAGCTAAAGAGCTAATAACACCTGAAGTAGTACTCTAATCAGAACAAACACTTAGAGTATGTCAATCTTTATAAAGCCTGAACTAGCAAAACCCATCCTGAGTCCTGCACACACACACACACACGCAACTGACTGAGAAACACAAACAGAGCAAACTAAGAAAACTTATTTACATGATACTGCAAAACATTTCCTAATACAATATCCCTAGACCTTAAAACCAAGAAAAACCATAAAACGAGAAATAATAGAAACAACACTTCCATAAGACTCAAAACCAAATCAGTTTAAAGTTCCTCAGACCATATGCAAATTGAGTTCCTAAGCCACGCCCCCACCGCAGGAGCAATACGGCGAGGTGGAGAAAATGGCCGCTTTCACGGCAAACGATATTACGCATTCGGAACCTCGAGCAACGCAGGCTTAATTATTTATAACTGACTTTAATTAATCAAATAAGCTTATTTTTAAAGCATTTTAAAATGGCATATTATTATTTCCTTGAACTGAAAACATATTTAAATTGAAAAGCCTAGCAAAATTTTATCACGTACAAGTTTCTAAAGGTCAAATTAATTTTTTTCAGAATACGCTTTGCGGTTTCTCGTTAACATGACTAGCTGAGATTTTTTTTGTTGTGTTAACTCGAAGAGAGAAAAGAGAAGCTGGTGAGGGGATGATTGTGTGAACGCTATAATGCAAATAACTTGTTTTTATGGAGTATAAATGGATAAAAACTACACTGTGCTGTCCGATTATAAATAAAACATCGTAACCAGGGCAAATTGCTGTGCTATAAGAGGAATAAAACACTTCAGGATGTGAGCTTATAGGAAAATAATAACGCTAACTCCACTTTGTCGTCGATTATTTTACTCTAACAGCACATTATTTTACTCTAACATCTCTTACTCTTTTTCATTTCTGTATTTTTTATTTTTTTTTTTTGCAAAAGTGTTACTAACACAAATCCATTCCCAGTGTTTGAGCTTTAAGCAACATTTCTCATTCACAGACAGAGAGTCAGGTGTGCTATTTATTCTCCTCATTCTCTTCTAGACTAGCTCTCCTGCGGACAAATCATCACTCTCGCTCACTGTCCTTGGCTTTTTGTCCTCTTTTTCTTTTTCATTCTCTCAGCCTGAACAGCTTTTCACTCCTCGAGCTCCATCTCATTTTCTGTCTCTCTCTTCCTTCGCCTTCTCCTCATTGCTTTTTCTCCATCCTAGTAAGTACCTCATGATGAGAAGTGTGTGTGAGTGTGTGTGTGTGTGTGTGTGTGTGTATGTGTGTGCAATCACACATCAGTATTACTGTGTGTATGTTTATTTACAGTACACAAGCATGAGATTTGATGGAACCTAAGCCTTAATTGTCTTTGTATTTGAGATGTGTGTGTTCCGGGGAATCACACAGAGGTGAAGCGTACAGCGACACTGAGATGCGAGTCACGTCAGGATGAAGAAAGTAACTCGGGTAAACATTTCCCTCACAGTCAGCCATCAGAGAGGAGCAGTGAACACTGGCAGGAAGTGTGAGAGGACGTAATTATATTTATCCCGTCTGTATTACCTCCTTATCTCCACACACTGAATATGACACACAACTTCCAGGAAAAGCGACTCTGAACCTGCCAAATCAGGAAGGCCTGCACCTGACTGCGCTTATCGCTTCATTATTCCGCTTCTAGGTTTTTTTTTTTTTTATTGTGTGAACCTGTGAATAGGGCTGTCACGATACCGAATATAGTATCACAAGTCAGCTACCAGCATGATACTAAAAAAAAAATCATCATCATGTCACATTCATCACACTAAATACTACATAGACTGTGACATTTAATATTTCTGTTTTTGTAAATAATAATTATAATAATCCCATATGTGTAACTACATAAAGCTCCTCACCTCAATCGTTTACCTTGAAAAATTAATTTATTTGGCAAAGGTACCAAGTCATAATTTTAGGTTATGAGACACAGTATAATAGTGATATTGTGATCAATTATGCCACAGTGCCACACTTTTCCTATACACTACAGGTATCTTTTATATGACTCGTGTACAGTATATCAGTAACACAGTATCCTCTGGTCTGAAAACTTCCAGCTTTACCTCTGACTGTTACAAAAGCTCTGACACTGGAGACTCCTTCCATAAACGTTAAATAAACATAGATCCTTACAGAAAACTTCACAATATCACTATTTACCCGTGTATTTTAATCCATTTTATGTGGAGCGTCCACCATATAAATCTATAGTTACTGTAGAAGCGATAACCTATTAGACCAAGTGCATTAATATAAACCTGTGATTTGCAGCTGCACTACTGTCAGAGCTGCTGTTATAGAAAATTAATCGATGCTTTCTGACCAATCACAATCCAGAATTCATTGGCGCTGTGGTATAATGAGAAATTGGAGCCTATTTAGAGACAAATAATCAATTTATACTTAGAATTAAAGTCTCAACAGCCAGGATACATGTGCACCATCGTACACCGTGTCATTTAGTGAGAGTGAATAAAATAATTATTTTCTCCAGTTTTATCTGGCTAATCGCTCAGCTGTTGCTGTTTAGGGTCTCGTCCTCGTTTTTATGCTCAGTTATGTTTCAGATTGGTATTATTATTCAAATGCGAATCCTTCTCATTTAGTGTTAACGGTTTAATTTATTTTTTGTGCCGAGTCGGTCATCACCCGGGAATTGAGAAGCTTTCAGAAAAACAGGTCCGGTGTGGCTTCCACAATCATTTCACTGAAAGAAATTTATTCACTGTAATTTATCGGGCTTTCACGCTGGCAATCTGCCAGAAATACTCCACTGAACCCCCTGCTAACTTCCTTCACCCCCTCATTCCTCCCCCAGCGCATCGTCTCCTGAGGTACTTGCCTAATCCTGCCTCTCATTTCATGCCCCATGCCACTGTCGATGAATGCTAATATGATCACCGGAGATTACCTGCTTTACATTTTTAAACGACACCGCCAAACCACCCCCCTTACAAAACCCTGAACATTTTAACCTGTTATTGGAGGTTAGCCTCATGAGAACATACAGCTGCTGTAGATTGAAGCATTGGCACTCCTTTTCATTCCAGGGGGTGAGGGGAAAAAGATGAGGAACAATAAAGCAACATAACTCATCCGGATATTGACAGAAATGATAGCTGGCAGAGGAGGAGTCGGGAATCATTCTTGTGAAAATGATGGAGGATGAAATGCTACTCCTGGGTCTGATTCTTGGAAAGAAAAGTATGGTGTAAGTGCAAAGCACATTAACAAACCAAAAACAAATAGCAAATTTGGAAACACCATAGTATGAGAGCGAATTCAGAAACAGCACAGCAAATTTGGCAACATAACAGCAAAACCAAACACATGGCAGAAAATTTGGGAACCAGGAAATTTAGAAGTGCAACAGCAAACTTGTAAACATGACAGGAAATTCGGAAACATGAAAGCAAATTCGGAAACATCACATCAAATTTGGAAACATCACATCGAATTTGGAAACACAACATCAATTTTGGAAACACGACATCAAATTTGGAAACATGACATCAAATTCCGAACATGAAAGCAAATTCGGAAACACGACATCAGATTTGGAAACATGAAAGCAAATTTGGAAACACACCATCAAATTCGGAAACACGACATCAAATTTGAAAACATGAAAGCAAATTTGGAAACACAGCATCAAATTTGGAAACACAACAGAAAATTCAGAAACATGACAGCAAATTTGGAAACACGAAAGCAAATTCGGAAACATGAAAGCAAATTTGGAAACACAGCATCAAATTTGGAAACACAACAGAAAATTCAGAAACATGAAAGCAAATTTGGAAACATAAAAGCAAATTTGGAAACACGACAGCAAATTCGGAAACACGACATCAAATTTGGAAACACGACATCAAATTCAGAAACATGAAAGCAAATTCATTTCTAAAAACAAGACAGGAAAGCCAGAAACATGGGAGCAAATTTGGAAACACATCAGCAGATGTAGAAATGCAGCAGCAAATTCAGAAACATGACGGCAAAACCATAAACATGACAGCAAATTCGTAAATATGACAGCACTAACACAAAGCAGAAATGGTAAAGAGTTGTCTTGCTGGCAGTTAGCTGAATACCAGCTGAGCCCTCACATCACACCACCACATTAGTGCTAATGTCTGATTAGCAGCCAGCTCCATACTTGGCCTAGAGCTCTAGCTGATCTGTGGCACCACAGGGAGTATTTCTTTAAAAATGAGCAGGGTCTGATGGATTGAATGAGTCTTGTTTGTCTCTAGCAAACCCAGAGCTGCTAGCATGCTGTGAGACGTGGGGACCAGGAAGGGGGCTAATGCTATCAACCTTAGCCAAGGCAAGTACACGAGATCCCTAGATGAAGCATTGCCTCATCTCTTAGCTCATGACAAAAGCCCAGTGACGTTTGTTCAAACAGGTGAAACGGAAAGAGCCACTGATCGATAGAGCTTTGGATTTAGCTACAGGTTCCTTCTGAGTCACTGTCAGCTCTCAGAGCTAATTCTTACACACATTAGCGAATTCGTTTTTGCGACAAGAGGCACTCAGTGCAAATGAAAGAGATCATGGATTTATTGACCTTGCAACACGCTCAATAATTTAAAAGCCTTTATAATTTAAGACTTGCCTTAGCATGGATGTTCACAAAACAGAAAAGTGCCGGTTGATGTTATGACACAATGTAACAGCAAATAAGACGGTGTGTTCTGTGTGTAACTCCCATAATGACCTTATAATCCTTAATAAACAAAGCTCAAATGATTTAGCCTTTCAGCCAGGGTTAGTTTTACACGGAAAACTGAGGGAATATCGATGTTCCCAGAGTCTCTTGGCGATCCCATCATAATTTCCGTACTAAAGAATGGACTGTAGTAATCACTTAGAATGGCCAATTCATAACAAAATATAAACACATTCATATCATCATGTTATAATGCATAAATAAGGCATGATACACAACTATTTCTGAAAATGCAATACAACTTTACAGCTACTTTTATTATGCAATATGAATTGAAATAATATGATTATAAGTAGTGTTTATAAGATGTTATTATAACAATGCCAATAAATGCAGCCCCAATTTTCATTGTGCATCATGCATTCATAATTCCTTATTCCTTACTTAGTAGAGTCCTTCCTTCTTGGTCAAATAACGCAAGAGTATCTTTTCGTGATTTCAGAAAGAAAAGGTGGAAAATGGACGTAGATATCCTTGACACATGACATTACAGGTTTTTTACTGTTTTTTTTTTAAACCAAACAAGAAAGAAAACAAATGAAGCCCTAAATCATAAAAAGGATGGATTTATCCGTCTGTCTGTGCTCCTGTCTCTCACTGTGATTGATGTTATCGCTCTTGAACTTCATCACTCTCTCATTCACAGAGCTGGATTGGATTTTCATTTCTGTTTAAGCCTCCTTTTTGGAAAGCTGACGTGTGAGCTGTTATCACACGGCTGATCGTTGCGTTGCTCTATGCACCTCTGTTAATCCGTGTGATTAAGTTCTGCTCTTTAAAACACTTCCATCCATCCATCCATCCATCGGGTTAAGGACTTACGGCTGAATTAAAGCGCCGGTCTAGACGAAAGAGTAAACAATCGAGTCAGAAAAAATGTAGGTTCTGTTCAGATAAATCCCAGTCTGAACTGGATAATTTATGCTAGGTGGTTTGTTTGATATTATGGATTAGCATTTGTCTTGCTGAATGTTGGTCTGATCTAAATCAATAGTGAGTGATGGTGAGAGAAAAAAAAGGAGGTGTTACTCGGAGATGTTATCAGTCAATAAGTCATTAGGCTAAAGACTGTGGTAGCTTAATGTCCACCATGACAACAACATGATTCTCAGCCATTTAACAAATGTTGAAAAGGCCTTTTGTTTGAGCCTGCATTGTGTTCCTTAATCACCATCCGCTGTCTTTGTCACCTTTAGATCTTCTAAGACATTATCTAAGGACGTATTCCATGTAAAATCCCAAATGATCCACGGCTGTTGCCGAATGAAAGGAGAAAATGTACCATGTCTGAATTTAGTCCAAATCAGAGTGAATCGATTCTTTTGATTCATTTGCTGTTTGGTTTGGTTTCACACACACATAATTAACTGAAAGAAAAAGCCCCATTGTTTGAGAGGTGTGTAAAACTCAAAGCAAAAATATAAACAAATCACTGATACCAAAATGTGTAGATATCAGAAGAATCACCTGAACACGGAGAACATGGAGTCGGTGCTTAATAAATGATTAGATAATTATATAAACAGTGAGTTTAAAACATTTTGTGTCACATCCAGCGTTTATTTTCTCTTATTTGTTTGTCCAGATCTGTAGAACACAGCAATTCTGCAGTGCTACGGCTCTGTGCTCTGGCTCAGTTCAGCAGCTCACGACCCAAAACACACAGCATGTTTGATTCACTTCCTGCACTCGAGTCGATTCAGAGTCAAATCATTTTCTCACTTGAGATGATTGCTGTGTTGTCACCTGATTAAAGAACCGCAGTGAGGAGGAGAACACACCAGGCTTTTGTTCAGACGGATTAAAAACTGTGTATGAGAAAGAAACCTGAAATTTACATCCAACAATATGATAACACTTTACTTAACACCAGTATTCATAATGCTACATGACACCTACATAAGTCCTTTCTGACAACTAACATAAACCTACATAAACATTTGTTAAGGTTTATTCCAACTGGTGACAGCTCATAAACACAAGGCTATTTATAAAGCTATAGTATAACTACATAAGGAGCTCATAATTACAGACATTAAGCTACATAAACATGTTTAAGTCAAGTTGACATAACACCTTAGTAAAGTGACATCTATGACATTTTTAATGACATAAGGTAGTGTTATGACACTTTTATGGCTGACGTTAGAAATTATGACAACTGACATTGTAACTCTGATTCACATATTGAGAAAAAAGCCCTCACACGCATCAAAAAAATGTACATAATGTACTTATGACAGTGTCATAACATTCTCCTAAGTATTCGTACAATCTTTTTTAGCAGAAATGTAAAACTCTTGTTACTTAACGTTCAGAGAAAATATAAAGTACATAACTGTTAATGCTGAGTAATGATTATCAAGGCCAGAACAGTCACTATGTAACAATGTTATAAAGCCTCATGACACAACCTTATGTCACATGACACAAAACAGATCAAAACAAAACGTCTTATGACAACTAAATCTTATTTTCAAAAATATATTTATACATTATATATATTTATGTAACTTCATGTCTGAGGTCATGTAGGTGTAATGTAGCCTTATAAACACTAATAACGGTACAGTTATTTATTTTGGGGGGAAATAAATAATAAATACGTCCTTATTAACACTGATGTTTTAGATGCCGTATTTATTAAAGTTTAAGGTAAAACTTTTGCGAGAGTTTGAGTGAGCGAGTGAGTGAGTGAACAGTGAGTCATGGCCGTGTGTTTTAATTAGACACTGAATCACGCAGAACTCCGATATCACGATGAGATCAGGAACACTGACTGTGGAGTACAGAGAATTTATTTTAGTGTGTGTTTTTTGCTCTCCATCTGTATTCTCTGTGAGATGACTAAGCAGACACAGG
The DNA here is from genome assembly GCA_022758105.1 of Pangasianodon gigas. NCBI lineage: Eukaryota > Metazoa > Chordata > Actinopteri > Siluriformes > Pangasiidae > Pangasianodon > Pangasianodon gigas. The sequence continues at coordinate 18,609,607 of CM040472.1, read as the reverse complement.
CCACAGCTTTGCGCTCTGTCAGGTTGACCAATAGCTTTATTACGAAGCAGAAAAAAAATTGAGGGTGCAGTGTGTTTATAAAGCCCTGAGTCATCCTTCTGCACGAGATGACACTGTCTTATTGATTCATCTTTCATAAATCAAAAGGTTTTAAAACTGAGACAGCCTGAATCCTTGCCAGCTTGGTTTTTTTTTTAAATTAATAGAATCATGTCATCATGCCTGTTATTTAAGATGAATTATGATTTTGTAAATACTAGATCGATTTTCATTGCTATTTTGGAGAATTTGCTAGCCGTATATTTTTTTAATGAATACTTTTGCAAGATTAATTTTGTTGATGAAAACCAAGACAAAAAAAGTCCATCAATGACCTTTTTTAAATTTAAAAATAGCAAAATAATGATTTAAAAAACTAATTCAAAAACCATTACGGAATATAATAACATTTTCTTAGCAAAACAAAATGATATGAAAATGTCAATACGATCAGTAAGAGAGTGGGATGGTGTTCAGTTGAGTGTGTTTGTGTGCGTGTGTGTGTGTTTTCAGTCCAGTCTCTGAGTAGTGAGGAGTCTGATGGCTTGGGGGAAGAAACTGTTGCATAGTCTGGCTGTGAGGGCCCGAATGCTTCGGTACCATTTGCCAGACGGCAAGAGTGAAGAGTTTGTGTGAGGGGTGTGTGGGGTCGTCCACAATGCTGGTGGCTTTGTGGATGCAGCGTGTGGTGTCTGTGATGGAGGGAAGAGAGACCCCGATGATCTTCTCAGCTGTCCTCACTATCCGCTGAAGGGGCTTGCAAACCGATTTCAAACCAGGCAGTGATGCAGCTGCTCAGGATGCTCCCCATAGTCCCTCTGTAGAACATGGTGAGGATGGGGGGTGGGAGATGGGCTTTCCTCAGCCTTCGCAGAAAGTAGAGATGCTGCTGGGCTTTCTTGGTTATGGAGCTAGTGTTGAGGGGCCAGGTAAGGTTCTCCACCAGTTGAACACCAAGAAATTTGGTGCTCTTGACGATCTCCACAGAGTAGCTGCTGATGTTCAGCAGAGAGTGGTCACTCCTTGCTCTCCTGAAGTCAACAACCATCTCTTTAGTTTTGTCCACGTTCAGAGACAGGTTTCTGGCTCCACACCAGTCCATCAGCCACTGCACTTCCTCTCTGTATGCTGACTCGTCGTTCTTGCTGATGAGACCTACGATGGTCATGTCATCTGAGAACTTGATGATGTGATTCGAGCTGTGCATTGCTGCACAGTCGTGAGTCAGCAGAGTGAACAGCAGTGGACTGAGCACACAGCCCTGTGGGGCGCCAGTGCTCAGTGTGGTGGTTTTGGAGATGCTGTTCCCGATCCGGACTGACTGAGGTCTCCCAGTCAGGAAGTCCAGGATCCAGTTGCATAAGGAGGTGTTCAGGCCCAGCAGGTTCAGCTTTCCAATCAGGTGCTGAGGAATGATTGTGTTGAATGCTGAACTGAAGTCTATGAACAGCATTCGAACATATGTGTCTTTTTTGTCCAGGTGGGTGAGGGCCAGATGGAGGGTGGTGGTGATGGCATCACCTGTTGAGCGGTTGGGATGGTATGTGAATTGCAGGGGGTCCAGTGAGGGGGGCAGCAGGGTCTTGATGTGCCTCATGATGAGCCTCTCGAAGCACTTCATGATGATGGGTGTGAGTGCAATGGGACGATAGTCATTGAGGCAGGACACTGAAGACTTCTTCGGCATGGGGACGATGGTGGTAGCCTTGAAGCATGTTGGAACGATGGCACTACTCAGCGAGGTGTTGAAGATGTCAGTGAAAACATCGGCCAGCTGGTCTGCACATCCTCTAAGCACTCTGCCAGGAATGTTGTCTGGTCCAGCAGCCTTCCGTGGGTTAACTCTGTGTAGAGTTTTCCTCACATCGGCCGTGATTAGACACAGCACCTGGTCATTGTTGTTCAGCGCATCTGGAAGGGAGGCATCACTATCACAGGCAGGTGGTGTTATCCTGTAGTTGGTGATGGCCTGATGCCCTGCCACATGTGCCGCGTATCTCTGCTGGCCTTGAAGTGGCTGTGGATTCTCTGTGCGTGTGCGTACTTTGCCCCACTGATGGCCCGGGACAGTTTGGTCCTCGCTGTTCTTAGGGCCACCTTGTCGCCTGCCGCCTTGTCACCTGCCCTGCCCTTGTTTTATTCCACTATAATAAGACAAAAAAAACCCACACAGCTTGTCATGTTACCAAGAAACCGCAAAGCGTAAACTCCTCTGTCCGAAGATGTCGGAGAACTTAAAGTTACAGCTTTACCTCTGACTGTTACAAAGCGCTGACACTGGAGACTCCTTCCATAAATGGTGCACAAACATCTTCTAAGAAAAAGAAAAGTTCACCCTATCAACGATTTTTTAATCCGTTTATGTGCAGCGTCCTCCGTACAAGTCCCTGTGAATAAGCTGTTACTATAGAAACGATAACGTATTAGAACGAGCGCATTAATATAAACCTGCACTACTGTCAGAGCTGCTGTTATAGAAAATTAATCGACACCTTCTGACCAATCACAATCCAGAATTCAACACTGTGTGGAAAAAAAGGGAACATTTGAGAGATATTTTAATAGTTTTAAATTTAGTTAATTAAAATTGCTGTAATTTCTTCCTCCATTAAACCTAATTTTTCTAAACAGACTCTATCAAGCATTATGAATTTTATTAAGGGATTTATTATTGTTTTTGCCTTGATTAACATGTCATAATTCATCTATCCCTATTATTTCTACACACTCCCTTCTTTGCTTTGTCTGCACATTGATTTGTCCATCAGCACCTTTATTCACCTTCTCGTCCAATTCAGCAGTTTTCATTTGTGGGTTCACCTCTATTTCTTTGTTTTCTCATGACATGCTTTTACTTTAAGTACGTGTAAGTATGTGATAGGAAGTAGATTTACATAGTGGTGTAAGTACACACACACACACACACACACACTATCCTAATCTCTTTGAAGTCCAGCAGAATGAGTGGAGGGGGCTTGTCGGTGCTCATGCAGTATTCATGTCGTATGATGTGTGGCTGAAGTGTGTGTGTGATCGAGAGGGAAGTGTTTGTGTGTGTATGTGTGTGTAGGTGGGTGGGTATTTTTTGCGTGTCAGAGGCGTCCATCGAGAGCCGCTTGGCGCAGCAGTCATGCACCGCCGCTGCGGCTGAAGAAGTGTGTGAAAGGGGGCTGGGCTGGGAGGAGAACGAGAGAGAGAGAGAGAGAGAGAGAGAGAGAGAGAGAGAGGTGAGAGCAGCACACAGATTGAGAGAGACGTGGAGAAGAGAGGAAAGGAGGGACCGTTGGACTTCTGCCAGGGTTTCCCAGCAACAGGGGGAGCAAGAATCGCCTCCGATTCAACCTCCCGATGAATTCCCGGCGGTATTCCGCCCCTCTTGCCTGATCCCGGACTCTTGTCATCCTTTGCTCTAAGGAAGAGAGGGAAGCAGGAGAGAGAAAGAGTGCAGTGCAGGGGAGAGGTGCGGAGTTGAGTGAAGAGGGGAAGACGCGCCCCAATTAGGAACAAGCGCAGAAAGGGGAACAGACACGGATAAAAGAAGGAAAGAAAGTAAATCTTCGGAATTCTTTTCGGACTTTGGCGTAGATCAAAGATGGATATATTTTTTAGAGCTTTTTGATGAGAGGAAGTGATTTCGAGAAGTGAACAGCGATAAAGAAGAGATCTTTACCTTGGAGTTGCCCAGGAATGGTGTATCTCTATGATCCGGAGTCTATCGGATTTGCTTTCCGTGCCAGGAAACTTTTCCCGGCTCACTTTTGCGAGCTTTTCTGACATCTCACTGTCATTTCTGCCTCATTATCCTTTCCTATACCTGAGGTTCATTTTTACTTGAAAATCCGAATCTCGGATGAAATCCTCATCCTCCACACCCCTGGTATCTCCGACGCTCTTCACTCATCCACTTCCTCCTACCTGCAGGAAAGCATGGACCAAAAGTGTGAAAGTGTGGAAGAGATAAGGGTCTGGAAAAATAAACCTCAGTCATCTGTTTGCTGTTATGAACTCTGAGACGAGACAATGGACTGGAGAGAACTGTAAGTACACTCATTCACAGATCTCTGTCCCGTCAAGCAACCTTCATCCTCGTCCTCATCCTCATCCTCGCTCATGCACTGTCTGATTGCTTGGAAGTGTTAATGGAAGGGCTTTTTTTTTTTTTTTTTGCACTTGAGCTGTTGCGTTTACTTTGAGATTGCCAGGTGCCAGACACTGCAACAGCATTTTTCCTCCCGAGGGAGTCACTCAGGTTCTCCAACACCTGATCCATCTAACCTCCACCCACTACACCTACTGACTGGTCAGAAGGTGTTGATTAATTTCCTATAACAGCAGTTCTGACATTAGTGCAGTCATAAGAAAATAACAGTAAATTTGCTTCATCACACCATCCCATCATTGATTATATTTCTATAACAGCATGACACACAGTGTTTTAATCCTTACTTAACGTAATCCTATTTGGTGTGTAAGAACAGGATTAACAACCAAACGAAAGAAACTGCCACGAATCGCTTCATGTTTAAGATTAGTATTTCAAAACTTTTGAATTTTTTTTCTCTTCTTTCCATCTGAGTAATGAGAGCTTCATGAAGCTTAACAAATAAAGTAGCTTATTAGCTAGTATCCAGTTATCTTAGCAAGCTAGCTGGATAGTGCTAACATGACTGAAGAGTAAATCGCAGCTTGTTTCTGTGTTTTGCTTTGCTTTGTTAGCTTCTGTCACATTTTGTGACTTTGTGTGGAAAAAAATTGCAACCTGCGTAAAACGATTCAGCCAGAATTAATAGTTTGTTTCCATGGAAACGTATAATGAATGGAGGTAACATACAGAAGTCGGGGAGATTTTTGTAACTTGGGTTTTGATATTGTTGCACATTTGTTAGAAAGCAGAGCAGTTGCTATCTGCTCTTTATTGTCCTCAATGGGGGCAGGTTTTTTTTTTTCTTGGGCTTTCCATCATCTGTCTGCTATCAATACATTACTAAATACATCCACAGGGTCAGTCTTGGTGCTCCAATACCACAACCTTTAAGACCTGACTCAAGACCTACTGCTTCACCAAGCACTTGCATTAGCACTTTGTTTATCTAATAGTTAAAAAAAATCCTTGTTTTGAGCTTTCTTTTTATACTCCACTCTCCAACAGGGTTTTTGAACTAGCATGAGGATTCGCTCTGGATAAGGGCATCTCCACCAGTGAACACGTCTGTCTCCAGGCCTCACAGCTTGGTAGATGTGACCACGAATATTTAAACCAGTTTATTCCACACATTAGTGTTGTGAATCTCCTGCTATTCCCAATGCAGAACCTGAACCAGGTCAGAGAGATGAGACTCAAGTTCTACAGGAAGTCTGGAGAACAATCTCAGGCGTTTTGTATACTATCAATAAAAACACGCAGACTTTTCAGAGAAACATGGGAGAAGATTTTACTGTAGTTTAACTGGAGGTTGTTTAACTGGAGGTTCAGGACATGGGTGTAGTTTACACCGGGACCATTAGAGACATGTTCTCAGCACTTTGTGAAAGTGTAGTCTGTTGCCAATCTTATTTTCGCAGAGCTCACATCCAAACGCTTCTTTAGATCTTCACCATTAAGAAAGAGGTTTGTTTCTCAGTCTGTGATAAAACATCTGTGAGTCTCCTCTAAGATAAAACTCTTATGTTTGGATAAGGATTTTTTTTCCGCAAGAGACCCATCTTACTTATCCTGAGGAAGACATTTTTTAAGCATTGGTGATTGCCGGGTCAGCTTATCCTTTAAACCTCCAGCACATTTTCTTTGCACGAGAGCACTGGCATCATTTTATTTATTGATTTAACTGAATCAAAACAGTGAATTGAAAGTGTGATAAAATCGTCTACACCCTACGGACACATCACGATTTCATGATCTCGATTTCGTTTCTTGTGGCTTCATTAAGTTGCGCACAAGTAACTGTTGGACGCACGATATAAAAAATAATGAAATGCTAAATAATAGTCTGTGCTGGATCAGGTGCTATTTTACGTGCTGCTGAAATAATGAGTCTGGAAGCCATTTTGTTAAATTAAACCAAATTTGCAGTGATTAATGTGATAAACCTTGGAGGTGTGAAATACAGACAGGTGATTTTAGTAATCTGAATGAGGAGTCTAGAAAATTGACTTAAGCAGCTGCGTAACCCGACTCTGAATACGAGGAACCTTCCCCATGTAAATATTCACGTAACATTTGGACTTAAGTCGCCAGATCTGAATATGATCCTCCTGGTGTAGAACAAAATACTGGCTAAAATGGAAATGTTTGTGAAATGTGTAGAGATAGGTGCCTTGGTTGCCAGATCTGTGGTTTTCACCTCAAATTGAGCTTCTTTGCTAGAAAAAAAAGTTGCATAGTGCAGATTTATGTTCAATATTATCTAACTCTGTAGTGACAGAGCTAGAACATACAGTGAGTTGACTAATCATGCTTTTTAGAGCAAATTGGTCTGTTGAATTTAACCTCAGTCATGAATACACGTCGTCTCTCGGACACTGCTCAATGAAGCTTCATATTCAGAAGGTGTTCAGTATTAACTCTGTAGCATTACTAAGTTTATTAATCAAGCTTTGTGCCTTTTTTTTTATCCTTTGCTGAAGTTAAATCTGCAGTTCAGGAGTTCTCCAGTGTGAGTTCTGACAGGGAAAAGAGATTTAACAGGTGGCTGCATCTTGTCAAAGTTCAGTGTAGCATGTCAGAGCTTAGCCTAACATGTGGTGGGTGAACATGATATCCTCCTGAAAGATATCTCAATTCTTCATAAAATTTATAGAGAGGTTGTTTTTCAGGCTCAGAGAAAGCATGTGCATGCATGAGAGGTGAGAACAAGGCTTTGTCCCCAGACGTGGGTCTACATGCCAATAAAAACCCTCCTCCTTTCGCTTCGTCTTTTTTCTCTACCCTTGTTCTCGTCTGATTGGCCTCCCTCCTCCTCGGCCTGCCGCGCTCCTTCACGCCTCTGATGGAAATTCAATATTCCTGCCATGGAGAATACAAACTGGCACATGACTGCCGGGACGTGTTTACCCTCCATCCAATCCGTTTCTAAATTTTTAATGCGAATGTATAATAACATGATTCCAACAGTTTTTTTTATTTTTATTCAAAACCCTGTAGGATCTGTTCTTGGGTCATTATCACATACACACATGCACACACGTATACACACACACACACACACACACACACACACACACACACACACACTTGAATCCCCTGACTGTCTCGCTCTGCGTCCTTCACGGAGGCTGTAATTACACAGTGATTCTGCACTCCTGAAGATGCTGCACTACAGAAGGTGGAGTGAAAAATGAGGACGAGTGAGAGACCATGAGAAAGGAAAAGAAAGAGAGGAAGAAGAGAAAAAGGAAGTGCACCAGAGTTTTTAATCAGCTCAGGCTCTGCTTCTTACTCAGCTTTAACAAATGCAGTCATGAATGCAACAACAATGGTGTGATGAAGCAGAGTTACTGTTACTACCCTTTAAACTTAGAGCTTTACCACTGACTGTTACAAAGCTCTGACACTGGAGACTCCTTCCATAAATGTTAAATAAATCACAGAAAACTTCACCATATCAACGATTACACCCATTTTTTAAAAATCTGTTTATTATTAGTGGTGCGTCCGCTGTACCAGTCCCTGTGATATAAGAAAACAATAATATCAAACCCCCCAGACTTCAGCATTGTTAGATTCTTGGAGTGTTCTGTCGTAGGGCTATTGATGTACTGCACAGGAGCAATATGACTGCAGGCGTAGCAGTAGAATAAAAGATCAGAGATCAAAGCAGTTACGGAAGATGTGTAAATGAGTCACTGTGCAACAGAACATCGTTCTTTATTTGTCTTTTAGCGTTGATCAGTGTGTCGCTCTGTCACTGTATGTGTGTCATAGATGTAACACAGAGTTTCATACAAATCTCCAACTGCACACAGACAAACAGACAGAATGGCAGACAGAGAGTGAGACAGACAGACAGACAGACAGACAGACAGAAACAGATATGCATGCAAACAGAAAGACAGAGACAAACAAGTGGATGGATGGATGGATGGACGGATAGCCACATATAGACAGACAGATGCACACAGTGAGTTAGACAGGCAGATAGACAAACAGGCAGACAGACAGGCAGACAAAAACGTGTACAGCCAGACAGACAGTTACACAGTCAGACAGGTAGGCAGATAGACACAAGGATATATAGACAAACAGACAGACAACCAGGCAGACAGACACACTGAGACAGGCAGACAGAAGGATGGATGGACAGACAGATAGACACAGACAGACACCCTGATAGATGGAGAGATAGACAGAGAGACAGATATATAGACAGACAGACAGACAGACAGACACACACTGTCTGTCTGTTTGTTTGCCTGCCTCTTTGCTTCTATATGTACACACGTACACACACACTGTTTATCTGTGAAACTGTGGAAATTATATAATGGAAATGTTTTAGATTATATAAATATCAGTTGACTCAGGTGATCTGTACATAGTTATGTAGGTCTTATGTAGCTTTACAAACACCACCCTTAAATAAAGTATTACCAGTATGTGTAGCTGTGTGTGTGTGTGTGTGTGTGTGTGTGAGTGTTGGGTAGTAGTTTAATTACATAAGATGAACATCTGTAGAGTTACTGTAAAAAACAAAACAAACCAAAAAACCAAAAAAAAAAAAAAACCCCAAAAAAGCACTAAAAGCAGATTATTCAGTATTAAACAATAATCCTTAGAGAAAGAAGAGCACAGTTCATTATTTACTCCATTTCTGTTCCAGAGTGGTGACCTCTCTCTGACCTCCATCTGCTCCATGCTTTTATTTTCCTCAGGGCTGCTCAGAAGCTGAACCTCTCCAAACGGAAGAAGCCTCAGCCTCCTCCTCCTCCGTCCCCGCCTGACCCCGATGAACCGTTCTTCTACACGGACGGCTTCAGCGCCGCCCTGCAGCTCTCGCCCCCACCTGTCCCGCCATGCCTGCTCAGGGCGGGGTCAAAGGTCAAAGACTGCCCCGGGATGGGCAAGGTACAGTCACGTCTCTGAGGCTGCTGTGATATTTAGGACATAGTGATGATGTAATGCTGCTTACATCAACATTTGCTTTGCACTGTAACAATGCATGACTTTGTCTTGTTATGGGTAAAAAAAAAAATTCGAGTTGAAGATTGATCTGTAAGAATGTCATCTTGGACAGATGTCAAGTCACCATCAAAGAGGTCTGTGTGTGTGATGGCTCGGGAGAGAGCACTCGTCCCAATTCCCAGGGTGATGGAATTCCAAATAGCTATTTGGGAATACCAGCTAGCATTCCTGAATGTGAGGGTTCAGCAGCCAGTGGGAGTGGGAAAAACTGGACAGGTCAGAGGTCACGTCAGGGGGCAGGTGGATAAAAAGAGCACGTTTTTATTCTGGAGAGACCATGAAAAGTTTACCATGGCCATAAAGTAATAAATCAGGGGCATGATATCATAATGTACACACATACTGCACTTGTGTAGGCTTTCAGCTGACTGTATCCCATTCTTAAAAAAAAAATCCCAACAGATTCAACAGATAACCAGACATCTTACAGCCCAGTTTAAGTAAGTGGAGAAACAATTTTAATTAAAAAAATGATATGTGTAAGAGCTGGTTTCAAATAAAAAAAGACCAATTTCAAATAAAACATGTGCCTTTTAAATCAAACAAATCAACATTAAACAAAAAAAAAAAAGAAAATAGATAGCATTTAAAAATCAAAAGCAGGATTGGGTAATTTAAAAATATTCAACTTCAACAAGAAAAGTAAGTTTACATAAAAAAGTAAACATTTAAACAATAAAAAGTAGAATTAATGCTAAACAAAAGAAGTAACAACAATTCTTTAATAAAAATATTTTTCTTTTTTAAATTAGGAACATTTTGAATATATGATTGAAAATCTAAATAATAAATAGGAGAAATAATAATGATAATAATAATAATAATAATAATAATAACTATTATTATTATTATTATTATTATTATTATTATTATTAGGGGCCAAGCACTGCAGGTTCTTCTTCTTCTTCGTCTTCTTTTTAATAAAGTTATTTTTATTTTTAAAATTAGGAACATTTTGAATATATGATTAAAAATCTAAATAATAAATAGGAGAAATAATTGTCTATATTATTATTATTATTATTAGGGTCCAAGCACTGCAGGTTCTTCTTCTTCTTCTTCTTCTTCTTCTTCTTAACTGCTTTTATTTCAAATGGCTTTAATATATCTTATATCTTGGCATTAAAATTCCACATATATTTTCTGTATCTCACTGTTTGTAAATTAAAAAAAAAATCAAAGTACATTCATCTATATCAACACATATTGTGAAAAAAAAATATGGCAAACTTTTATAAACGATTGTATTGCTGTTAAAATACTCTTATTCATCATAACACATTAGGAGGCGAAAGCTCGGAATAAGTCTCAGTATGTCTCTGTAACACGTCCCCATGGTGAAGGACACTTTGATTAAAGAGTCTCGGTCCGTAATAGAGAACTATGAACGCCACTACTTAAAGTGAGCTGTAATTAAATTAGTCAGCTTATTCATTAAATCACTAATCAGATTAGTTTGATTTAAACTACAATTTGTGCTGAATTACTGATCCGTTATCATGCTCATCTCAGCAATATAACCGATCGAGTTAATCACTGGGTCAGTGGTATTTATAGAACTGAAAATGATATTCCTTGTAAATTATTATCACGTTACTGGTGTTTGTGGTCCTGATATCGCAGAAGCCGGAATATGCAGACGAGATCAGACGAAATCCAACACAGTTTAGCAAATTTTAACATACTTCAAATCAGAGTGGTCCTTCTTTAATGATGGTAGATCATATCCTTGACCAAATTCTAAACCATAGATGAGAATCGATCATTTAATACGCAAAATTTTTGTCTTTTTTGTAATATTCCCACAAAACGCAAACATTTTTACATGCGCTTTTGATACTGACTGTGTCATTACGTGTGTGTGTGTGTGTGTGTGTGTGTGTGTGTGTGTGTGTGCGTGCGCATGTGTGTGGGCAGGGCTAAAATTAAATTATTGCAATATTATACCACAGCACTGTTACTTTCTCGAATCTGTTGGTCAGAAGGTGTTGATTATTTTTATAACCACGCAGTTATGCCATAGTGTCAGTCTAATTATAAATTGATAAAAAAAAAACATTATTTAAAGTTAATTAACATGAAAAACATAATTGTTGATAAGTTTTCCATGAGGAGACATTTATGGGAGGAATCTCCAGCGTCAGCGCTTTGTAACAGTCGGAGGTAAAGGTTTTCGACATCTTCAGGACAGAGGAGTTTACGCTTTGCGGTTTCTTGGTGACAAGCTGCGTTTCCTCTTATTAACTTCAAGAGAGAGAAAAAAGAGAGCCTGGTGAGGGAACAACTGTTTATAGCTGCTATAGTGTAAGTGAGAACAGGAACTAATGTATTATTACATCATGCTGCTTTAGGAAAAAATCACTGCAATGTTTCACTCAGAAATATGTCGCATAACAGAAATAAAATGAGTTGATTCCCAGCTAAAGCTGCCTTTAACTCTTGACCAGGTTTATCAGCTTGTTTTGGCATTGTAAGGTCTAGTGCAGTCGCAGTGTGTAGGAATATTATTGCATTTTCCCTTTTTGTGCAAATCATGTAGCTTTATTTATTTACTATCCAGTGGAAATATGCTTTCAGTCTTGGCTGTTTTTCAGTCCCGTGTTTTCCAGAGCTTAGTGCTGAGTCTTAGAGTGAGGTGACGTATTAGTGCAAAATGGTTAAACATTATTCTAATATAGCACTGCCAGCCATCTTCATAAACGTCTCACAGCTAGCATCAGGATGTGTGAACAAGACTGACAAGACATCTGCTGATCTACATTTATAGCAATGTCAGCTGAATGATGTGCCACATGATCCACGTTCTCTTTAAAAAGCGCCAAACTCCCTACATCATCCTGGTTTATTTAAAGGCTCTACTTCATTAAGTCATCTTTTATTGAATAACAAATTCACACCAGTCCCTTAGACCGTCTTCAGGTTTACACCAAATAAACAGCAGCTGATTTGTTTCATAACACAGTTTTAGAAGTGTGTGTTCCTGAAAAAAGTAGAGCACTAGACCAGTTAAATTATAAACACCAAAAGATGGTGCAGGATCGCTGTGCAGGAAATTCTCCAGGGAGATGGTTTCCCACAACTGTTCCACCAAGGACAATGACATCACCATCTCAGGCTTCACTAAGTAGACCTTCAGGGACCCACTAAATCCTGCTATCAGGTGCAGCATCAGGTGTCCTCAGCTCACCTTCAAAGACAAGTCTGTACAAGAACCTAAATGTCAGCTCTGGCTGGCAGCGTGAGGTAGCAAAGGTGGGGCAAGAGCATACTAAGCAGTGGCACCAGCTACGTATAAAGTACATCAGTATTTCACAATACCAGTTCCATTTTCAGAATATCTGTGCTGTTGTGTCCTCTATAATTAGGGGACGCAGTGCCATGATACACTGGGATTCGGTCCCTTCTATTGAGGAAAACCATCTATGAGACCAGGGGATGCCATCTCCCTGGTATATAAGAGAAAGCCGCCCCTTGATACAAGGAGGTGTCATCACACAATACAAGTGAAAGCCATCCTCTGATACCTATGGAAGTGTTCCCTCGATATCAGTGGCTGCTTTTCCCTTGATACAAGGGGAAGCCATTTCCCTGGTACCATGGGATATCCCCCAATAAGGAAAGCCAGCCCCTTGATACTAAGGGGTGCCATCACTCAATACAAAGGAAAACCATCCCCCAGTACAATTGGAATTGTTCCCCCTGTACCAATGGATGCAGTCTATGTGTACCAGTGGATAGTGTTACCCCAATGCAAGACAAATCTACCCAATTTACACTGTACCAGTGGGTACGTTACCCCTAAATCAGTGGATTCTGTTCTGATACAAGACAAAGCCTCCATCAGAACCAGTGGATGTGTTCCCCCTGTACCAGTGGATGCTGTCCTCCCAATGCCATTGGTTTTGTTCTCCCTGTTCCAGTGGATGTTTTCTCCCTGTAACAGTGGATGTTTTCCCCTTGAACCAGTGGTTGTGTTCTCTCTGTACCAGTGGATGCCATCCCCACTATACCAGTGGTTTTTTTTCCCCCTTGTACCAGTGGATGCCGTCTACAAAATACCAGTGGATGTGCTCTCTCTGTAGCAGTGGATGCCTTCTCTCTGTAGCAGTAGATATTGTCCCCCTCTACCAGTGGCTATGTTCCACTTGTTCTAGGATACTTGTACTAGGTGTTGTTAATTTTGGGGATCATCTTAATATTTGGTTAACTACAGCACTTTGTACAGTACTTTGGTCAACAGACATTGTTTTAAATGTGCTTTATAAATAAAATTGATTTACTTCCTTGCTATATTTAAAGATGCTCCGTCACTTTAATTAGGTTGTTACATTAGTAATTAGGTTGGCTAGTGATCTAACTAATGGCTGTACCTGGATATTCTTTATTTTTTTCTGTGTAGATATAATAATTTTAGCTTCTCTCTTCATGAAATAGTTTGTGTGGCGATTTCAGGGCAATTCAGCAACATTTAGGAAAACGCTTTGTAGCTAAGCTTACTAGACTCTTTTTCCTAGGGTTAAAAAATAAGTATTTACATTAAGGTAAACCTCCATTCCCTTTTATTCTGGCTTCATTATTAGCCACTGAAACACAGGAGTAATAGATTTCTCAGAGTTGTGATTTGAGGACAGAGTTGGGGTGGTCATGTCCCAGCTAAAATGCAGAGAAGTGGATGTTTGGTAGTTTAGCACATATTTATAGGTGTAGGAAATGGATTCCTGTTGCAGTACCTTGTGATTAGTTTGTTGATTCCCCTGAGACCTGCACAGGTAGGAAACCTGCCTGTTCCATAGACCTACATTAAGAAAAGTGTTTTGTGCACTGTCTTACAAATGGACAGCTGGCATCACAAGCCTACAGCTGCAAATTCCTAATGAGCTTTGCATCAAGGCTGAGTGAAGTAACTCCTAATGAGGTCCACTGAGTTATTATAGTGCAATTGCACTGAGGAAAATAAAATGCAGACCATGCTGAAATATTCAGTGGTCATATTCTGCGGTAGGTAATTGGAGTGGATGTGAGAGCATATTAGAACACAGGCAGTGTAATTGTTCTGTAAATGGTGTAAACAAGAAAAAAGTTTAACATATACTGATATTAATTTGTACCCCAATTTGTCCACCCAGTACATCAGCTGCTAATTCGATGAGGTCTTTAGCTGGAAATTCAGGTTTCAGTCCCATTTGTGGTATGACTGTAAGCCACTTTTTCACTCTAGGTCCAAATGATCCGATCATGGAGAGTAATTGTTTTGACAGCTGGATCTAGTTGGGTATGGAACGCTTACGAACTGCAAGCAGCTTGGTTAGCTTGGTACTGTGCTTAGCGCAGCAGAACCGCTGGGATGGCGTAATGACTTGTGAGGTTTATTATGGGTGTGTTTACGGTTTTCTTTTCAGTGCATGATAAAAATTTCAGGTAGCATCTGGGTGAGCAGTTACATCAAAAGCACCTGGGATAGCTGAGTCACAGCAACGCCAGATGTAGCATTCTTTAAAAAAATATTTGTGAGCAATGACCACTGGACAGTAATTATTTAGCCATTCTTATGAATACAGGCCAAAAAGCAGGCCTAATCACTGCTACGTCTATTAATGTTCACGTTTTGAAGGTTAATGTAAGCGTGGTATATGATTATGAACATCTGGATGATAAATAAAGCTCTCAAATTTTTTTTTGTGATTTTTGCTACTCTCAGAAACTTAAAGCATAATTCTCTACCTCTGTGTAAGATTTCTTAAGCCATTATTAATACAGTGTTTTTACCATCAATTAACAAAACGAGGCAATTCCAACAACCCCCTTATATTTACTACATTTCTGGGATGCTACTGTTGTCATTGTAGATGTTCGTAGCTACTTCCTCATCTGGATTTATCAGGACAGCCATGCATACTGCAGTCAGAGAAGACACAGCTGAATATTAAGGGTTAATGTTACTGTAGTCTAGTAGGCTTCCAGAGATCACCTTTCCCTCTTAGTGTGTGATGTGGCAGCCAGCCAGAGAAATTGGCATGGCCCCTTGGAAGAGTTCCTGTCTGTCCTCTGACTGCGTTTATGGTGGAGGAAGGATGAAGTGTGGGCCGGCATCCAGAATCTCAGATTAATTTTTCACATATCACGCCTTGCTCTTTACCGCCTGTCTCCTTGTTTGATGGACGGCCAAGATACCCAACCAATAGCATAGCCCGGAATTAATTTCAGAACAGATAACGAAGTGAATACAATTAACGATAAGTATGATTCTGTCATGTATTTTAGGTGGATGCCTGATGGTGCTAGTAGAAACAGTGGTAGTGTTAAGAATTTGTCATTTAATTATTTAATGTGCAATCTGCCATCAACCAAATTTACCATATCAATAACATTAATAGATGGAGGAAATATAATATCTTTATGACAGTTTCTGTGAAAATTACTAAAATTACATGCTAGTAATAGGGAAAATATTACCTTTTTTTAAAAACTGTAATTACCTTATAAAACCTCTTGCAGATATCCAGTAGTCCTGGCAGTTTTTATTTATAATTATAACTACTTATTTACAGTCAACAGCTTCACTGGCAAAATCTTGGCAAGATCCAATGAATTTTCTTTTTTTTTGCCCCATAAAATTTATCATACAAATGTTTCAAATCTTCACATTCTAATGTGCCCACTCGCAATAAAAAACACAATTAAAGCTTAATTTTACAGTAATTTTACCCCATCGTTCTCCCAGTTTTTATTCCTTTCCCCTATCCACCCACTAGCTAGTTGCCCCGCCTCACATTACAGCTACTGACCAGCTATCACATGCTTGCTCTGACACATGTGAAGCCAGCACATGTTTTCATGCTATAAATTATTAAAATAACATGCAACTAGGTGGAAATGACATTTTACCTCATAAAACCAGATCCATGCTTCTTTTTCTGCTCCTGCTCTTGACCTCCAGTACTTCATCATTTTGCCATCACTTGAATATCCCAATGTCTTGTAGCCTTCTAACAGAAACAGGAAAATGCATGATCCTGATTGGTTAATCCTGTTGGTGGCCAAAAAAAAATGTGATTCATGCTTTCTGCAGAAAATGGGAAAACAGAAAAAAAGAAGTGTGGAGAAATCTTAAATTTATTAAGTCATCTGATAGAAAAGTAAATGTTCCCATGAGCTGGTCAAAGACCACTGGATTGGCAAAAACACTACATTTCAGATCACACTCAAATACACAACACCTGACAGGATGTTTAGACTAATTATCATATAACAGTGAAAAAAAAGTATTTTCCATGCAGGTTTTGTGTTATCCACGAGTGGGTCATAACATAACAATGTGCTAAATTGAAAGCGTGTTGTATCTGAATTCAAACCTTAGGGCTGAGAAAAATTTGAATTTATTCAGAAATAAAAGAAACACACCTCACTATCAGAAGCTGAACAAAGTGTGTGTGAGTGTTACGCTCGGCCAGCCGAGACATTCACTTTCTGACAAATGAATTCTTTCATCTTTATTGTCTAGTAAAGCTGGTGGAAGTCTTTATAGCTCCACGCTCTGAAGCCGTCCCTGGAAGGACTATACAATCCAAACCGTAAACACAGACCGGTGGAGTTTTACCAGCCCACAGAGGCGGAAATGTGCATCACCTTAATTACGATGTAATCCCTTGTATGTGAAAGGGGATTGTATGAAGTTAACAATGATGGATCTTTTAAATGATTTGGAGTTAAACCGGATTGTCATGATAGCATGATTTTACAGAAATGCCATGTGTTCTGGAGATTTGAAAATAATCAAACTAGTTATGTACACCATGCTCAGGTGATTCTATGCACACTTGATAAAGGCTTGTTTCGCTTTACCTGTTGCTGTATTTCTGTGAAAAAAGAGTTTTTTCACAGATGTTTTCAGGCCTACACACACCTCAGACAAAGATTTTATTTTTGCTTTTTTGGGTTGTTTAGTTATGCACAGTATGAAAGCAAACCAAACCAAATAACAAACGAACCAAACAAAATTGCATTCTCTCCGATTCCGAGTAACTGATACAGTATTAAGGTATAGTTATTTAATCTGTGTTGCATATTCTTATAGAAGTTTTATTTCCTTCATCTGTGTACTTCTCAGGTTAAAGTAATGGTGCGCATCTGTCCTGCTAAAGGGGAACAGGACACTTCGGAGTCCATGTCCTTCCTGAAGGTGGACGCTCATAAGAAGCAGCTGACCTTCTGCGAGCCTCCAACTAGCGCTGCAGGTCAGAGACGCTTTTCCTCCACCACGGCCCCAAAGACCTTCAACTTTGATGCAATCTTCACCCAGGATGCCTCACAAGTATGTTTGTATTCTTCTCAGTGGTTATTTTTTGCATAATAAATGTTTATTTTGTCATTCTATGTCAGTTAGACATACTTAAGGGTAGTGTTATTGACATAAAGTTGACATAGCATGTGCATCAAGTGACACAAGGTTTTAAGAGTTACAATTATTACACCAAAATGCTAAAGTGATGTTAGCTTTCCCTGGCACATATCTGCTTATAAGGCTTCTATAAATGTTTATGCCGATGACATGACACTGTAATAACAGTTATTTGTATATCAAACATGTCACTTTATAATTATTTTATAAACACACTGTCGCTCAGTATATTTTTGGTTTGTCAAAGTCAGTTGTTATGATGTTTTAAGGTAAATCAATGCAAAGAGTGTCATAACAACCTTATGTCAACAGAAGTCACTTGACTTAAGTGTATATTTTCTCTGGACAATAAGTAAAGTGGGTTTTACTTTATTTCTGCTTATAAGATTTTATGAATACCTATGAGTTATGTACTGTATATATACTTTGGCACATAGTTAATGTGAGGTTTATATTTATGCTTATAAGATTTTAAGGAAAACCAATGATAATTCTGTGACACCGTAATGATATCGTATTATATACAGTTTACTTTCGCTTTTTCACATTTTTTGATAATTGACATCACCATAATGTAACATTGACCTACGAAGTCTGCTGTCAGGATCTTCTAACATAACTCAGCCTGGAAAGTGTTATAACAGCCTTATGTCAACAACAACTGGTCACTTAACTCAGCTTTTTGATGGTTGACTCTTGTTGAAATAAGCCTCTTAAATGTCTATGTAGGTTTCTGTCGGTTGGTAGAAAATGCTTAAGTAGGTATCATGTAGCCCTATGAACACCACCCTTAAGTAAAGTGTAATTTAAGTTTGAACTGTTTTGTGGTAGAGATATTGTTTGTGTGGTCAGCCTGGAAAGTGTTATAACAACCTAATGTGAGGAAAAATCTCTTGTATGTCATTTGACTCATGTTAAGTAACATGGTCTTTATGACAGATTTATGACTCCTGTTATAGGCTTATGAACCCCATAGTGTCAGCCTGGAAAGTGTTATAACAACCTTATGTCAACAAAAATCTCTGTCACTTGACGTAGCCTTTGTCATAGCTGACTCCTGTTGGAACAAGCCTTTAATATGTTTATATAAGCTTATGTCACTTGTCACAAAGTGCTTAGGCAGGTGTCATGTAGCCTTATGAACCCCATGGTGTCAGTCTGGAAAGTGTTATAACAGTCTTATCTCAACAAAAATCTATACCACTTGACTTTTTATGTCTTTATGATGGATGACTCCTGTTGGAATAAGGCTTCAGAATGTTTGTGTAGGTTTATTTCATTTGTCACAAAGTGCATATGCAGGTGTCATGTAGCCTTATGAACACCAATCTTGTGTAAAGTCAGTTTAATATTTTTACTTATACGGCTCTTTGAGTATCTATGTCAGTATGTCAGTGCTATAGTTATATACATTTTCTTTGGCCCTTATAAGATATTAATGAAAGCCTATGACAATTCCATGATACCGTTTAGTTTACTATCTTTAACGTAGTACTGTAGATATCTAATAACCTTATGTCAGCAAAAATTGGTCACTTATCTCAGTTTTCTGATGGTTTATTCTTGTTGGAATAATCTTTTTAAATATCTGACATAAGTGCTCAAATATAAGTAAAAACATTATACTGACTTTACACAATAGTGGTGTTCATAAGGCTACACGACACCTTCATAAGCACTTTGTGACAACAGAACCATTGGTCAGTTGACTCTTGAGTCTTTATTATAGCTTACTCCTATTGGAATAAGCCTTGAAAATGTTTATGTAGCTTTATGTCAGATGTTGCAGGGCTTATGCAGGTGTCAGGCAGCTTTATGAACACCACCCTCAAGGAAAAGGTTACATAAGCATTAACTGCTCTGCTGAGGAGAAATCGGTTGTTTCTGTGTGAAGCAGTAGATATTTATATGTAATCACAAATGGTTCCACGACTTCCTGTCTCAACATCATCAGTTCTGACGATTAGCGCCGGTTCCACGTTGTTCAGAAGAGAGAAGGCTTTGATGAAGCCAACATCAGAGGCAGTACTATACTTTCCTCAGGCAGACACACACTTACGCAAATCCATAATTTAAAAAAAAAAAAAAAGCATCAGTGAACTTTCATATTTCCTGTCTCTTTATGTTTGTCACCCTGAAGGCAAAGGTGCTGTGTGTGTGTTTCAATGGGGTGCAGTGAGATCATTAGTAAAAGCCCAGAGCCTTCGCGACATGTGATGCAACACATGAAATGTCTTTCATTGAATATTCATTCATTTATCATTCATCTGTCAGTTCCTTTAGATAATGCTTCAAATGAAGTTCAGATGTAATGAACGGTCTCTTTGGTGCTGTATCCTCCAGTGCTGCCATCTCTTTTCAGGGGAAAGTAGCTAATGCATGCTCACAAAGCTGCTAGACATCACCAGATGATGTCATAGACTCATTTGCATATTCATTGAATATTCACAGGCGGAGGTGTGTTCAGGGACGGTGGCGGAGGTCATTCAGTCTGTCGTCAACGGTGCAGACGGCTGCATCTTCTGTTTCGGACACGCCAACCTCGGTCAGCGCTCATCTTTTATTCTGTTTTGTTTTTGTTATTGCTACAATGAACTGAGAAGTAATTTCCTTCCATCAAAACCTTGCTCATGATTTCTCACAGGGTTCTCCATAGCACCTTTAAGCTGCACAAAAAATCCACTTCTATTTTAACGTTTAAATCTGCGCCAGGTCTAAATAAATCCATCTGAGTCATTTCTGTATCCTGTGAAAATGATCCAAACTCAAACTCGAAGGTGTTGATGAATTTTCTCTAACAGCAGCTCTGACAGTAGTGCAGCTACAAATCACAGGTTTATATTAATACACTCGTTCTGATACGTTATTGTTTCTATAGTAACAGCTTGTTCACAGGGACTTGTACGACAAACGCTCCACATAAACAGATTAAAAACGAGTAAAGTTTACTGTGAGTAGATGTTTATTTAATATTTATGGAAGGAGTCTCCAGTGTCAGCTCTTTGTAACAGCCTTCAGGACAGAGGATTTTACACTTTTTCTCTGTAACATGACAAGCTGTGCTTTTTTTTGTTTTATTAACTTCAAGAGAGAGAAAAAAGAGGGTGTGTTGAGGAAACGACTGTTTATAACTGCTTGTTTGGCAGACGTTCCGTAACATTAAACGTAACTGTAAAAGGATAAAAAGTATTCTTTAATAAATGAAAAATTGTAAATGTTGGCAAGTTTGCTGTGGTATAAGAGGAATAAAACACATGCTATTACTTTAAAATAATCAACTTCAGGGTGGTAACAGTAACTCCGCTGATTATTTCACTATAACAGCATGACACTGAGTGTTTTCTTCCTTACAGTAAGAAATAATTCAAACTGAAAGCTGTCGTGAGTTAAACGGACACATTTGCTCGATCTCAATGCTGCGAGCTCTATACTGTAGAATCACACATAAAGACACCACATTGTTCGGATGTCATATTTAAACAAGGAGAGCTGGATGTGGTTAATTATAGGCTTAATTAGTCCCGATGACTTTGTTGGTCACAGGGTTTTGTGCCTCTGGTTTAGAAATTACTGCAGGCTCTTTTCTTTTTTTTGTCTTTCTCTTTTCCACACTGTGTGAAAGTGTCTGCCTCCTGTTGTGTTACATCAGTCCCCCACTGTGAGCCTCTTCCTGTCACAGCGTGACATTTTATATCTTATTAATTATCACAAATCCGATTATATCCATATTGCAACTCCAGGTTTATTACGGATAAATTTTATAATGAATAATATTATCATATATTGTATGCTGGCATATGCTGCTGATTTTTACTTCGTGGTGCATTCTAATATGATACAACATGATATAAATTGGTTAAATTAGTTTTTGGATCTTTCATTTTATTATTTATGGCATGTCAGCTTTATTGACATTTTGAAATATTTAAATATTAATATAAATAATTTATAAATACCTCTCCCCATTTATGTTTTGATTTATATTTCGGCCTTTTTTTTTACTTCTGTTTGGCCTCACATGCCTCAGCGTCCTCTCTGAACCTGTATTGATTTGTTTTTCTCACCTGCTCTTTACAGGTAAAACCTACACCATGATTGGTAAAGACGGTTCCACTCAGAGCCTGGGCGTCGCCCCGTGTGCCATCTCCTGGCTCTTCAAGCTCATCGAGGAGAGGAAAGAGAAGGCTGGTGCTCGGTTCTCTGTGCGCGTCTCGGCCGTGGAGATCAGCGGGAGGGACGAAGTGTTGACGGACCTTCTAGCCGACTTCTCTACAGGAACTCTCCAGGAAGTCCAGGGTGCAGGGGTCTACCTGAAAGAGGACCCCATCTCCGGTTCACAGGTACTTGGGTTGGGTTTGTCTGGTGTGTTTTCTCCATGTTTCTACCTGTGGTGTAGATATGGCTTTTTTCCCCTTTTAAAATCATAATTATCTGTGATAATCTGACAGAAATATAAATTTTAATTAAAAAATTTAATGTACAGTATATAAAAATAAAATAAATCCCGCTTGACTGGAATAATTTCTCTATTAATACAGCAATGACAACAACAGCAACAACAACAACAACAACAACAATAATAATAATAATAATAATAATAATAAATTATATTTTTTCCCATGAGTCATTTTTCACCTCCATCTAAACATGTCTAGGCAAATAATAATCATTTTTAAAATATTTTCTATTTTATATTTAAGTTTTATTATGTCATTTTATTATCAGACAGGTGATCATGTTACTTTCTTATTACTAATTTCAGATAAGAAAAGTTTTATGAAGTTCTCGTTATTAAACGATTCTGTATTGTACTGTATATCCTACTGCACAGAATATAAAGACATCTAAAATGATTTTTCACATAAAAATGTATTTTTTAGTGGCTTAGGATTTTCCACTGTCCACAGGTTTATGTAAATTTCCTTTGCCAGGCCTTTGAATGGAAGCCCAGCTCTCCATACTGATTATCCAGCTTCCAGGATCCAAGATCCAGCTTCAGCACAGACTTTCTTGTCTCCTTTCCTTGTTTTCCTCATCATGATCACAGATCTTGTGTTTTTTTTGTCCAGCTCCAGAATCAGAGTGAGCTAAGAGCGTCTACTGCAGAGCGAGCTGCCTTCTTTCTGGACTCGGCTTTAGCATCACGGAGCACAAGCAGACCTGAATATGCTGAAGAGCAGCCGTGCAACTCTCATATGCTCTTCACCCTCCATGTCACCCAGTACCGCATGGAGAAGAGCGCCAAAGGAGGAAGTACGTCCTCATACACTATTTGTGTCATTTGTCTAATGAGAGATGTTCACACCAGGCATTTTCATGCCTCTTGATTATTTCTCCAGTGACCACTTCTGAGCAGATTTTGGCACCAATATAGTTGCCAAATCTATCATTGGGGGGGTAGAAACTCTCAAAAGTGCCTCTTTCAGCCAAAATAAATGTCGCTTTTGACTATTTTTGGCTGAGATTCTTCTGCAGCATCCTTATTAAATATAGTTAACTGACTAACTATATATATGTGTCTAATGTTGAGTCAAACATGCACTGATATATTTTATTTCACATTAATGAACTCAGAACATTGATTACTATGACAGAAACCAATGACACCAACTTACAAGCAGGAAAATCCAGAGGATACGAAAGATTACGATTGTGAAATGGGAGGAAGGAGGCAGAGCTTCTAGAGCATCAGTTAATATCAGAGATTTCAGCACACCTATGCAACTGTCAATCATTCCAGATTCATATGGCGACTGACTCATCTGCCATTTTTATTCGAGGGAAAAAGACTGTTTTTTTGTGTATTTTTGATAATGATAGCGTATAGCAGCATAACGATGTTAAAATGCGGAGCTCCTACGCAAAACTAATAAAGCTTGGCACGTTGGGTTTGTAGATCAGAATGTTAAGCGGGCATATGATAAAGGAATGTCAAGGCCTGATTTCAGTGTAGCATTAGTAATTAAAAAAGACCATTTTCTTCCATTTGCATATAATTTGCCAAATGTCTTTCTGCTCTTAATGACTAAATGACAGCACCCCTAATAGTGGAAGCCCATTTTTATGTCCAGACACGGCCTAGATACCAAAGTGCCATTTAACTGATCATTCGTATTTCACTCTTGTCTTGACTACAGACCACGTACTTCTGCCACTGCCAGAATAAATTTCAATACATAATGAGCTGCAGTCTCCTCCTGTGGAATGTTTATAGAGCTTGGCAAGAGTGAGAAGCTAGTTTGCATTCTCAGCTCGGAGATTTAAATCCTGCTGACGCAAAGTTAATGGTCTCCTTCTCTTTCCGAAATAAGTGCCTCATCTATCTGCTGTAATGATACTGGACCTCTTTAGGTTAGTGACCTACATTTACAGTAAATGCACCATATTTAAATGAATAGCAGTTTGAAATGTGCCTTTTGAATCACTACTTTATCTGTGCGTTAGTCCTTGAATCCACCAGACAGGGCAGTACAGTACAGCTTTGGTTATTAACTGCGATCCCACATTTGGTCATTATTTCCATTGCCAGGTGGTTTGAACTGCAAGTAATGGTATTGAATTTTGTTTCCCTTGATCAGTGTACCAAGAGAACCGATCTCTTGGGTGGGTGATCGGATCTACATAGGTCACTTATCCTGTGCGAATCGATCATATACAGACATCCTTTTACTTAAGAGTTATACTGTATACTGTCTAGGAATGTTATCCCATCTGTACAGTACTTTAATTGTATTACAAGCTCTACTTGTGTTTTAATCAAAGATAGCATCTAAATATAGCTATATTAATGCTATATTAAGCTATATTATATTAAAGATAGCTTAAATAAAGATTGCACATTGTGGCTGACACTAGTGTTAATGTGTCCTGGGCCACTGCTGTAGAGAATGAGCCTACTTCAGCAGGATCCCTGCAGCAGAGTGGGCTATGTTGGCACAAATGTGGCTTTTGTAAACATGTATCCTCTTTCTGGTGCAGTGTCTGGGGGTCGGAGTCGTCTACATCTTCTGGACCTGGGCAGTTGTGAATCTGACGTCACTCGAACAAGGGATGGAGGTGGAGGCCAGTGTCTGTCGCTGGCCGCTCTGGGGAACGTCATCCTGGCTTTAGCCAATGGTGCCAAGCATGTTCCTTATAGGTATGTCCATGTGAAATATGTCAAATATCCAATTTAGTGCAAAGCAAATCAGGTATGACAGATTATTTTAATGAGGTAAGGTGATAAGGTATATTGCAGAGCATTGAGAACCAGAGACACACTGATGTACATGCACATCCTCAGGTCATTAGACCAATTAGCCTACTTTGGAAGAGGGAAGATTGCTAAGCGAGATACAAATGTTATTGTCAGGAATTCAGTCCAGGAGATAGCTTAAGAGCACCTGGAGAAATTTTTTTACACTGTATCATTAAATTTAATTTAAAAAAACTTCAAGTGTAAGAAGCCAAATGTACCTCCCAGTAGAAACAATGGGATGAGTTGAAAGCATAAATATTCATTTCTGAACGCTCGGGTTCACATCTACAACCAGCATGTGCACTGCAATAAGATCAGCTTTCTATGATCTTAGGGGGGAAAGAGCATGGATTTCTGGCTTCCTTTTTGTCTAACGAAGGGATTTTTGATGAATTATTCAGGGACAGCAAGCTCACCATGCTACTGAGGGAATCATTGGGCAACATCAACTGCAGAACTACCATGATCGCCCACATCTCGGATTCACCGGCCAGTTTTACAGAGTCACTCTCTACTGTGCAGCTAGCCTCTCGTATTCATCGCATGAGGAAGAAGAAATCCAAGGCAGGATCTCTTATTCATGATAGCTTATTTTGTCTGTTTCGCTGTTATGTGCATATGCAGGTATGTTTACTTTTGCATTATAGATTAATGGAGAAAGCATTAAAATTGTCTACATCACCGCAAACCGGAAACGTCTATAAAAGCAGTCAACTGAAGGTGGACTGATCGATTTCTCTGAGACTATCCGTCAGTAGCAGTGGTAATCAATGGTGTAGTCCAGAAGGAAAATAATTCAGGTGTTCAATTGACAGTGACATATTGACAGCTTTTATTAATATTTGGTAGATCTCGTCAACTCAGTATATTGTCTTGACACTAATATTTTATTTGAATGCAGTGTGTACTTTTACCCTTAGTATCATCAGAAAATGTTAGTTTATCATGAAAGAGCTGTGTCCTGATGTTGATCACTGTCTTTTTTTAATTTTTTCAGTATGCCTCCAGTTCCTCGGGAGGGGAGAGCTCTTGTGAGGAAGGACAAACCCGACGACCACCTCACTTAAGACCATTTCATCCCAGGACAGTGGCTTTAGACCCAGACCACCCTGCTCTTCTGTCCAGTGATCCAGACTACTCCTCCAGCAGTGAACACTCATGTGATACAGTTATCTATGTAGGTCCTGGAGGAGCCCATATTTCTGACCGTGAACTCAGCGACAATGAGGGCCCTCCAGCCTTCGTTCCCATCATTCCTTCACTGAACAAAAAGCGTGCAAAAGAGGCTCCCAAATCAGATGGGGATCATCTAAAGTGCAACACATTTGCAGAGTTACAAGAACGGCTTGAGTGTATTGATGGAAGTGAGAGCACAGCTACTTTTATCAGTGAAGGAAAAGGACCTCAGACAGTCCCTAAGACTCAAGGTGGAGCTGGGAAAGCTACAGATGGGGTTCTTGCATGTACCAAGATGACTAAATCCTCCCTCCAAAAGCCTTCGTACACGGAACACTCCAAAATGCCCTCAGATGGAGCAATATCTGGTCAAACTTCAGCTCAAGAACCTGAGCCAGTTGTACGAGAGAAGGTCTTCCTTGACAAAGGACCTTCACCCTCATTACAAAAGACCTCAGATTTGACCAGTGATAGCATTTTAGCCACAAGGACACCTCCAGTGGGTATGAGCCAGCCAGCCCTCAGACAAGGGGTACCTTATAATCTAAGCAGGAGCCTAATGGAAGTGAGCCACCTCCGAGCAACTTTTCAGAGCAGATGTCTTGAGAGAGATGTTTTAAGAACTACTGTCACTCTACAGCAACCTGTGGAGCTAAATGGGGAAGATGAACTAGTGTTTACTGTGGTCGAGGAGCTGCCCACTGGTTTAATTCCAGACAACGGCCGACCCTCCAGCATAATCAGCTTTAACAGCGACTGCTCCCTGCAGGCTATATCTTCTGGATCACGTCCAGTCAGTATAATCAGCAGCATCAATGATGAGTTTGATGCTTATGTATCAAAAGCAGACAGTTCACAAAAAACCCATGCAAGGTCAAAAGAAGAAATGTCATCTGACCACAGCACAGCTCTATCTTCCAAAGGCTCATATTTCAGAAAAACGGTGAATACTGATGTCACATACTTGCCTAGAAGTATTTCATCAAAGGGGGTGACCATACGTGATAATATTTCAACAACTAATATGCCTGGTGCTTTATGTATGGAGTCTTCCTCCCAGCAAAGCACAAACAGCTCCTTCAGTGACAGTGCGATATGTTTTTCAGAGTTAGACTACCAATCAGGGACCTCTGAGAAAATTCCTATAGCCAAGTGCCCACCAACTTTTGATACAAATAAAACATCTTTCAGAGGTCAAAAGTCAGTTAAATCTAGCACCACTAGCTCCTCACAGTCAGTACAGATACCTAGTATGAACCAGTCTACTCTCCCGAGAAAAAACAAACCTACCTCATCTGTTGAGCCAAATAGCAGCTTCAACCGAGAATTACAGAGGCAAGGAAGCAGGACAGACGAACACTGGATGCCCACTAGTAGCCAGGTAGATTCAAGAAGTACAGAATTTATCTCTGCAGGCAAGCCACCCAAAACTGGTATGAGTGGAATCCCGTCCAGGAAGACCACAGGCGGGAGCAGCAGCAGTGTACCACGGTCTCCAAAAATGCCTCCATCTTCCTCCTCCCAAAGGGTGGTGGATGGTTGTGAAAAATCCAGTGTTAAAAAAGGAGAGAGCCTGAGCAGAATGCCACAGCTTAGACGAGGAGCCACAACACTTGGCATGATCACAGTGCCTCAAAGCTCCTCGGAGTCCAAGTGGGGCCATGATGCCATGCAAACAAGTACTACGTTGAAATACTCATCCTTAGGGAAGCGGTCAAATGGGCAGAAGAGCAGCTTACTCCCGATGTCTGGCAGCATGTCACCCCCTGCCCCACCCATCAGAAAATCTAGCCTGGACCAGAAGACACGTGTTTTGGTGTCTCCTAGTGCCTTAAGGTCATTGAGCAATGATGCAGCCAGATCCTCATCATCCAAAGCAACAGTCTCTGAAGAGGATTTTGATGTTCGTCTTAGAGGGGAATCTTTTAGCTTTAAATCATTCAGCTTAAAGGCAGGATCCAGTCTTCAGACGCGAGGTGCAAAAGGAGACAATGGAAGATACTTTGGGAGTCTTTTCTCCCTTGAAAGGTGTGACAGCTTGACATCAATTGGATCTAAACCAGGAATGATGAGAGAGAGCAGTAGTGTTAACCTGGGTGGTAATGGCAAGTCTAATAGGATGGTACCAAGACTTGGGGTTACCAGCTCCACCTCTGCACCCCTGTCTCCTCCATTGACCAGTACCCCTGGAGTCAGCAAATTAGGGCAGATCAAAGCTAATATAAGTCCTAGAGCCATGGTTGGCAATGGAAACAAAACAAAGTCCTTGTCTAACAATGGTTCCAAACCTTTGAGTGCCACAAAATCATTTTCCACCTCAAGTGTACGGACTGCCAACCTACCTCCAAGTGGAAAAACATCAACTCGTTCAGTTATGGGGGCAAGTGCAAAAGCAGGTAAAGGCACCTTCATGGGCACAAAGCAAGCCATTAGAGCTGCTAATAGCCGGGTCAGTGAACTAGCATCAAGCAGCCCCAAGAAACACATCAAGGGAACCGATGATCAGGCAAGTGCTTCTGGTGATTTTGGATCAACTCCAAAAAGTGAGCTTTTACTGCCTTGTTCATTGCCATCACCGTACAGCAAGATCACTGCTCCTCGACGACCGCAGCGCTACAGCAGCGGCCATGGTAGTGACAACAGCAGTGTTCTTAGTGGGGAGCTACCCCCAGCCATGGGCCGCACTGCTCTCTTCTACCACAGTGGAGGCAGCAGTGGCTATGAAAGCATGATCAGGGATAGTGAAACCACAGGTAGTGCATCTTCCACCCACGACTCCATGAGCGAGAGCGGAGTGTCTACCTCCAGCCGAACCAAGGTGTCAAAGTCTCCCAAAAAGAGAGCCAATGGTAGGTTTCGCTTCCAAGTCACCCAGGAATTAATGCCTTTTTCTCTGAACTTTCCTAAGAAATGATATCTGTTGTAGATACCAGGAATTGTCAGCCATTGTTTGAAAAACTTACTTGATTGTTTAAACGAAGGGTTGAGTAGGAGCCTGACGCTTTTTTACTTTCAAGGACATATCAATTTCTCATGTCTAGGTTGCTTCAGCTAACAATATGTCACTGACAATACTGCTGATTTGCCATTACTTTCTCAGACCTTTCTGTCTAGAGTTGCTAATTTGAAGTGTAATGTTAATAGTGTATGCATGCATTCTGTGTTCACCAGAAGTACTCACATTATACTACTGTACGCATGTCTGAAAGTCAAAAATATTCATTTGCAAGACTCAAGACCACATTGTGGTTTACACATGGACTTTTCATGCTTTGTATTCTTATTAGAAATCTTTGTTTAATTAAAAGATGTATCTTTATATAGCTTGCACAAAGAGACAATCATACCATCTTGCCCTTAATGCATATATATCAGCATATATCAGCCCCACTCTGGACTACTTTGATCTTCTGTCTACTTTTAAATGCTGTAACATCATTCAAGCCACATACATATTTAAAAAGCATGCCTATAAACTCCTTGGATATTCCTGGTGTGCACCTACGGCCCAGATGTAGAGCATTACCCTGTCTGACCTCTCCAGGCCTGCAGCGGCGGCGGCTGATTCCTGCTCCCCTGCCGGATAATTCCTCCCCTGGCAGGAAGGCTGGAGCTGCAGGCCAGTGGGTGGACCTGCCTCCACTGGGGGGCTCCCTGAAGGATGCCTTTGAGATTAAAGTGTACGAGATAGACGACGTGGAGCGACTGCAGAGATGCAAGGAAGGGATGGTGACTGAGGTGAGAGCACTCGGTCTGCATGCTTGATTTTAAACGTTTGCTGTGAGGGTGGTCACTAAGAGCTGTGTGGTAATTTGAGAGCATGGGTTGTACCGTTTGTCTTATTGTGTGAAAGAGTAAAAAGTTTTACTCAAAGACATTTTTTATATTCAGTTCCATATTTTAATTTAAAAAATATTTTAATTATTGTACAGTTTTGCAGAGTAATGTCCTTTTTGATAGAATGCTTTTATTATTTTGTGTTTTTTTTTAATTAAGCATGAATTCATAAATAAATTCATTAATTTAGTTGATTCCTTTCAGTTTCCAGAAGCATTAAAATCTAATTAAATTATATAAGAAATAAAACACTCTGTGTTATGCTGTTATATAAAATAATAATAATAATAATAATAATAATAATAATAATAATAATAATAAATCAGTGATGGTGTGTTGTGATTATTTTCCTATAACACATCCCAGAATGTTTTATACCTCTTATATCATGACAGTTTTTTTTTATTAAAGAATGGGACATCAAACTTTTTTTTTTAAATTTATAGTTAAATTTAATGTTAATTGAACATCTGTGAAACAAGTTCCTGTTTTCACTAATGTTACAGCAGCTATAGATATGCGTTTCCTCACCAGCCTGTCTTTTTTTTCTTTTTTTTCCTTTTTCTAAGTTAATAAGACAAAACTGTCATGTTTCCGAGAAACTACAGCATAAGCGTAAACTCCTCTGTCCTGAAGATGTCAGAAAACTTAAAGTTACAGCTTTACCTCTGACTGTTACAAAGCGCTGACACTGGAGACTCCTTCTTTATTAAAATATAATAGTGTTAATGAAAAAAAGTGTGATTTGCAGCTGCACTACTGTCAGAGCTGCTGTTATAGAAAAGAATTTTTTTTATTTAATGTATCGCTGCCTCCATATTTTAGTGGATAACATACTCAATTTTCTCAGTTTGTTTCTTTGAAAGATCAATAACTCGTCTTTGCTGCAACTGATTAAATTAATTCATTGATCAGTTCTGAGAATGACAGTAAGCCCAAGAAATGCAGAGGAGCAAAATATAGTGTCTGTTTCGAAATTGGAAAAAATCAATTTAGAGAAGCAAAAGAAGAAAGTGGATTGAGGTGGGCATGAAACGTGGCATGCTAGAATAAAAGCTTTCCCACTTCCAGCACTGTCCCGGTGTGAGGACTTGAAGGGGCCAGGCTAGCTCATCATTCCTAATTGAGCATGATGTTAATTAAAAATCGTAAGCACCTGTGGTGGTCCCTCAATATTTCTCTCTCTGTGACCACTCTGACTGCGGCAGGAATTTGCATTTGTAGAGGTGATCTCAGGAACAATTAGCGACGTCTCATCTGCATATGACAGATACTTTTAGCTTGTGATGAACGAGGTGTGTTCTCTCAATCTGCAATCTGTCTGATGGCTCTTTACGGCCAGCGCTGTGCTGCATGTCCACGGATCATTACCCCTTCCTGCTAGTCTGACCCGCTTTGCCAGTGGAAGCTGGAATGATTTATTTTCAAATAAGCTTCAGTTCATCTTTAAAGAGTTCAACCGCTCAGGGAAAGAAGTAGGTTTCTCTCTGCAGTCGAGGGGGAGGAGCTGTTTTATGACCGAGAGACTATTCTCATTTACCTTATTTGATTGTCTGAGACAAAGAGATAGATTTTTCATCTCTGTGTGTCAATTATATTTTCATTAGCATACGCAAACATCCACCCATCTGTCTCCTGTCAGCCGTTTCACAATGCACAAAAGGCATGTTAATTGCTAATTAAAGTAAAATATTTTATACCACAGCACTGCTGAATCCTGGATTCTGATTGGTGTTGATTAATTTTCTGTAACAGCAGCTCTGATAATAGTGCAGGTTTATATTAATGCGCTCGTTCTAATACATTATCATTTCTATAGTAACAGCTCATACACAGGGACTTGTACAGCAGACACTGCACATGAACAGATTTCAGAAACGTGTAAGCTTTGATATGGCGAGGTTTTCTGTAACAATTATAGAAGGAGTCTCCAGTGTCAGCGCTTTCTAACAGTCAGAGGTAAAGCTGTAACTTTAAGTTTTCCGACATCTTCAGGACAGAGGAGTTTACGCTTCTTCGCTGTTTTCTCGGTAACACGACAAGCTGCGTTTTTTGTCATATAAAAATTCAAGAGAGAGAGAAAAGAGAGGCTGGTGAGGGAACGACTGTTTATAGCTGCTATAGCACAAGCGAGAACAGGACATTCCACAGCATTAAAAGTAACTATAAATTGATAAAAATTATGATGCAATCATTGCCAAATTGCTGTAGTATAAGAGGAATAAAACACTTCAAGAGATGGTGTTCAGAGTGGAAACATTAACTCCACTGACACGGAGTGGTTTATGCCTTAGATCAGTGGTTTTTAAACATTTTGTAGCTAGGGATTCCTTTAACTGTAAATAAATTAGAAATTCCACAGACCCCCTCAGTATGGATTGATTTCATGAACATTATTAAAATTTTTCAAAAAATATTTTTTGGATCTATAGAGCTTTCTATTCCTGAAATTGATACTGATAGAACACATTAGCTCAGAGTTGACTTTGGTGCTTGGACACCTAAATATAATAACTTTGATAAAGTGGGTTTCCACCACTGCAACAAAATAATAAATAAATAAATAAATAATCGATCAATCAATCAATCAATCAATCAATCGATCGATCGATCACCGACCCCTTAGCTATGTTTCACAGACCCGGACCCTGCTTGGAGAACTGCCTTATGTAATAAATTCAGGCTGATTACTTTTGCAATAATTTGTACTCTTGTTTTATTTTTTTTTTAAAGCTCCTCCATCCTGGACAAACAATTTTTTCCCCAGGAGATTTAGGCCTAGCGAGATGTGTGTTTTTATTTTTAGCTTGGCTGTAATTAATCCAGCCAATAGAGCGGCACCACACAGATTACTCCTGACTCAATTTAACCTAAGCTGTAAGCGTGCTGTGATGTAGGAGGGATTGTGCGAGGCAGTCGTTTGGCTCTGCAGTCAGATAAACACGGCTTGCTCTCTCGGGTTCCCGTCGCAGGGCTTGCAGTACTTCAGCGCTCGCCTCAGGATGCTGGAGAAGAGGCAGCAGCAGATCCGGGAGCTCAGGGCCAAGCACGAGAGGCTGAGGAGTGAACTGGAGGACGCCAAGACTCGGCTAATGCTCGACCCCGCCAAGTGGACGGGAGAGTGTGAGTTCCCTTCCTTTAGTGTATTAAGAGTATGGTTAAAAAAAAGTGCAAAAGTTTACACACCCTTGTGTGAAACCAACAAGATATTTAATCTCATTTGATAATAGTGAAGTGATGTTTTAAAGTAAAAAGTTTACTAATGACGATGGAGAGCTACATCACATGCTGAACTCAGAAAAGTTTCCAAGTAGGAATTCTTAATTGAGAGGAATTTGTTTATTTTCTTTTTTCCTAGTCAGAGGTCAGAAAAATTATGAGCTTTAGACAAATGCAGCACTAGTCTCAATTCCTGATGCAGAGTTAAATGTGAGGAGGTGATGGGAAAGGCTTACACACACACACACACACACACACACACAGCCCTCATCTGACTCTTTACTGAAGAGGGCCATGATTTATAAAGCATGACAGACATCATCACAGCTGAAACACCTTGATTGCAGTAGGGAAAATAACAGCTTATTGATTCAAGGACATGCTGCACAAACACACAAACACACACACACACACATAGACACACATACACACAGCCTCTTTTATCCTCATTCTCATACTTGCTCTCTCACTGACTTTGCAAGTGCAATTTCAAATTTCAGTCACAGCTCTGCTTTTTGCTATTTTATTTTTTTACAAATAATATTTTAGCTTTTCTTTGTGCTTTCTTCCCCTCTTTTTTCCAGACGAGCACAAAAGCAGTCACAGAATGAACTCACTGATCTCAACCGTTGGTCACGTTGCAGCAGAGCATTACGCTGCGTTCACACTAGCAGACTGTTGTCATTTGTGGGCGTGGCCTGTCCAGCATTTTTTTTTAAATTCAGATGCCAAACTGTAGTAGCTATATACAGTATGTAGCTTTCAAATAAAACACTAATCAGTGTGAAAATTGGTTGTTTGATTTACATGCTACATGCTCAGATTCATAGTAGCTTTATTCTCAGATTAGATTAGCAAAGCTACATACACTCATCAGAATCACCAACGATCTCTGCTACTTCCTTCAAAGCTTTATTGTTCTTTGTAATGTCTCTATACACATTTAGGTCGGATATTGCAGGAAAAAATGAAGTACGGTTCTAAGATTTTCTTCTATTTTTTTGTCACACAGTAAACGGGAACTAATTGCAGGTAGGAACTAAAGTTTTGAGTGGGGAACTGAAGAAACGTCGCACCACACGCACCATAGGATTGGTCCGAGGTCTTTTGAAATGAATAACTGGATAATAAGCTGAGATTACAAACTTCCCAAATCCTGTTATCACAACGCGAGGTTAGGCTGCTTATGACATCACAAACTAAGCTCAATCGTAGCCCCGCCCCAAATCAGTTTTAAATGCCAAAACATGAATTTTTTCTCTGTATGAGGAAATTGAACTCAAGCACTTGGTATAGATCAGAGTCAGATGTTTAAGAGGAGTGAACCATTTTTATCCAGTGTGTATTTTATCACTGAAGGACAAATCACTAGAAAAGGATTTTTGTGTAAAAGTGCTAACCTGCTGTTCTAATTATCTCGACATTCTCCTGTAAAGCACCGTACAAGTTTAAAGAGTCAAATTAAAGCCCTAAAGAGGATCATTATCTTACACAGCACCACCGGCTTAATGCTGATCCTGGAGTATCCTTGCTCCGCATGGTTTATTTTTTATTTTTGTCTGAACAGTGTAGCTCTATTCTACAGTTTATTAAACAGAATTCATATTCGGTTAAACAAATCAGAGGCGTTTGTTATTTTACTGTAACAGCATGCCACAGAGTCTTTTATTCCTTTATTTTTACCATCTTTTTTGTCCTTTTAAACTCTATATGCACACTGTGTCTTAGGCATGTGGTCCTTTTTTCATGTTTATGTCAGCTAGTATAAGATAATAACACTTAGTTATAACATGTAATAACATTTAGTTTAGCTAAATAGAATATTTTGGACAGAGTAAATTATAAGATGTTACATGACATGTACGTTTCATGCTGCACATTTAAATTTAAAGGTGATGTGATGGAACAAGGATGCAGTCCTGGATGTGGATGTCTGGAGTATCTTGGCTTCTATTTCACCATCTTTGTCGTTCTTTTGTCTCCTCAGTTGACGTGGATCCGGATCTGGACCCGGAGTCGCAGGACTACCTGGAGGCTCTGGTTCAGGCCACGGGAGATCTGGAGTTCTGCGTCAACCTGTGCAAGTCTCGCGTCATGATGGAGACCTGCTTCGACATTCTGGCACCAACATCCCCGGGGCAGGAGCTGGAGGTGTGATGAGGAGATAATGAGAGGAGAGAAAACATCAGTCGATATTTACTGAGATATTTATTTATGATACCAGGAAGTGCCTTGATTTGAAAAAAAAAAATCATTGTTTCTGATCGGTGCTAGTGCTGAGATCACGACTGTACCTAAGCAAACCCGTTAGCAGATTTCTTTTGGAAGATAATAGTTATTTTGCCTTGTAATGTAGTGTGTAAAAAAAAATAATAATGAAATTGAAAAAAGGGAGAAAAAGCAATAAGGTAATTTATTGCCAATCCCAGAACCTCCTGTGGAGCTGCCCATCTTTATTAAACTTTCTGTATTGCTTAATTATTGTGTTTATTTTATTTATAACCCCGCCAAATTTTTATTATTTAATATATTAACGCTAAACCACTAAACCCATCGAGTATTCATGCCCAAACAATTTTGGAAAGTTGCATTATATCTATAAGAGACATGTAGATCCATATGTGGATTGGCATAAGAGTTATCCCGATTAGTTAATCTCAGATTTCTTAAGAAACGTCGAAAAAACATTTTTTTAATTCTTCAAAAATAATTGCCAGTTAGAAATTGGCAATAAAGAAAAAATGCCCGAGATTTAATGAATACCAAGCATGAAAGCAGCCTTGTATGTGACACATGACATCTTTTAATTAACAAATTCATCAATTTATGAAACACTGATTAATATTTTTGCTGCTGGAACAGAACCTGCCTTTAAAGACTCAAAGTAATTTTGCTCAGATGTTGCTCAATGAGCCAAAAGACAAAAATAATCAAGATCGACTCGGTCTATTGGTTTCCTCTCGAGTCTTTGATTCCTGATCATCCTTTATGATCTGTATTCCAAAAAAAAAAAATTCCCATGGGAAAAGTGTTGCCAAATTTATTTTTTTTAAAAAAAGCATAGTGCACACTAAAAAAATTAACACTTAAATTCAAATCAATCCTTATTTAAAAAGACTCAGACTTTTAAACCTGAGCGTGTGAGTTCTCTTTATTTAATGCTTTAGGATTTCTTATTTTTAGCTAATTATTTACATTATTTTATGAGTTTTTAAGAGTGTTTTTTTTTACAGATATGTAAGACCTTCTCAGTGTTTCAGCTTTATATTGTACAGTTTTTTAACGCTTTGTAAGACCATGTACAGAACCTTCCATATGCATCAGTACATGATTATGAATAAAAACAATTTTTCGACTTTGTAGCTCGCTGTCTGAGCCATTTTCTCATCTGATGTTTAATTATTGAGTGCTTTGGATTATAAAGCAAAAAAAAACCCACTGATATTTTAAGAATTATCTTTAAGATTATTGTTTTTTTTGGTATTATTTTGTTGTTTTGTACTGTATATAGTGTAGTTCTTAGGCTTATGGGTTTTTACAGGTTCTCAAGCAGAGGTAAAGTTCTAGCATTTTAACT
Organism: Pangasianodon gigas; assembly: GCA_022758105.1. Classification (NCBI taxonomy): domain Eukaryota; kingdom Metazoa; phylum Chordata; class Actinopteri; order Siluriformes; family Pangasiidae; genus Pangasianodon; species Pangasianodon gigas. The sequence goes on along the minus strand of CM040472.1, from coordinate 18,572,946 downwards.
CCCACAAAAGTGAAACTAGATAAAATCGCATTTAAAGATTTCAGTCCACAATTCCACTGTAAGACACCATGTACTTTTACATTTATAACCTAATCTAGACATCATCATGCACATCAGGCTCTGTCTCGTCACCTTCTCTGTTTTGATGAGGATGTGATTGAGCAGGAGCATAGCGGACATTTTGACAGCCGCTATCTGATTACACACTGAATCCATTATGCTGTGACATGTAACTATCCAACAACCTGAAAAGAATTATGAGGAAATCACAATTAGCTAGGAAGACAGCTATGGCAAGGTTATAAAGAGGTCTAAATAAAAATATACAGTTATTTAGTTGCAATATATTTATGTTTTCTTAACGTATTCATTTATTAAGCTTTTAGTAAAATCGCGTTGCAATGTTTTCACCAAACTGATCTAAGAGTTCCTGCCAGATTTACAACAGTTTCTGTAATTCTTTATACTCATATGCAAATGTCAGTAAACTCCAAACAACTGTAGATTACCAAGTGTGTTCACAGCTGATTTACATTTAGCCATGTCCACAAAACAAATGGTGAAATAGCGCCTCTTAAATGCGGCACGCGCTAAAACTTCCAGTAATGCAGCTCAGCCACTGCAGCTGATCAGCCACCATAGTCACACATTAACTCTTCTTCATTTTATAGGGTGCCATTACTTTTGTCCTAATTGAATTCCTATCTTATTTGTGTGTAATTGAAATAAATAAGTGATTTACTTGACAGTGAACTTGACTATATAAATTTCCATATATAAAATTACAGTAATTGATCAACAATTATGTTATTTGAAGCCAATCAAATCAAGGTTCACGTTAGTGAATCTCATTATACGTACATTTACACAAACTCTTGTAGGACATGAACATCTTTCTAACCGAACTGGATTTATGTGACTACCACGCCTGTTGTTTAAATAAATGCTCCTGTAAATGGTTTATGAATAAATTAGCTCATATGCAGAATGAAAAACAAGGCCCATTACTGGCAGAAAAACAAAACTGTGGCAAAAACCTGATGTTTCATCATTTCTGACAGTTTTCCAAAATTCAGCCACAGCTAAATCTCCACACTTGCAGTGAGAAGTGTTTCCATTACGCTACACACCGCTTACAGAAAGACAATCCTGATTTGCATATCGAACGGTGTTAATTTGCATATCGAGTGTTGTTAATTTGCATATCGAGTGTTGTTTCAGCCCGCCTGCTCTCACCTCTGCACTACCGTAATGAATAGTAATAAGCCATTAGAAGATTTTGTTGTCTGTGTCACGGTAGTTGTTTTAGCATAATCCAGTTTGCTGAGCAGTCTAGCAGGTCAGGAAACTGCCTAGACATAAAAAGGGATTAAAAATGGAGTAACACTTTATTTGAAGGGCAACTCAGCATGGTGTAAAGCTTTAATAAAGAAATGTTAAAGGGTTTATGTAAGGCTCATGTCAAAACCCATAAGCTGACAAAGTTTTATGTAATATCTGACTATGTCTTTTTCATGAAAGAGAGAAAAGAAGAAGTCTTGGTGCACTTTCACACCTATTAGTCCAAATCACCAGAACATATTACATTTCTGCAGCACTACAGCTCTATCCTCTGCCTCAGTTTAGCAGATCAGATCTACGAAAAAAAAGAAATGCTACAACCCAAAGCATAGAGCACGTTTGATTCACTTCCTGCAGCTGAGTCGATTCAGAGTCTAATTGCTTTCTCACTGCAATCTAACCACACTAGAGACGGAAATGTGAAATAAGAGCCCAGAGGTTGAATCTCTTTCAGATATCCTATATAATAATGCAAATGCTGTGTCATATGCATATTTGATTAGAGTCAAATCATTGCTATTTGTGTGTGTGTGTGTGTGTGTTTTTTAAATTAAAAACTAAACCAGACATTGGACAGATCCCTGAGGGACGCCTAGTTTTAAAACTAATTAATACATAAATTTCAGTGTGTGATTAATCTATAAGTCATCCAGATGCTTTAGAAGGACATATGTGTTAAAGAAGAATAAAAATCCGTGAATAAAAATTAGGGATAAAATTTTGCATAGCTTTTAATTTTTACCAATAAACACAGGCATAGCAATGACTTGACACTAATCAACTATCCAGATGACACAGCATTAGCATTAGTAGGATTTCACCAGAGATTGATACCCAATCTCTAGCAATTTCAAGTATGTTGATTCACTAGTTTCCCAGTTTCAGCAGAGCATCCTATCCAGGGTGTCTGCATTTTTGTTGAGAGTCAAATCACTGCTATGTGTATGCTTCTTTTGTTAAAAACTGAACTGGATATAGTACTGAACCTTGAGGAATGCCTAGATTTAAAACCATTTATTTTCCAGTCTAGGATTCATCTGTAGGTCATCGGGATGCTTCAGAGGATTGTGTGTGTTAAGGAAGATGAAGAAAATTTCAAAAGTCAAGCTCTATAAAGTGATACATAGGACAACAGACCTTGAATCCGATCGCAAGATGTTTTCTGTATTGACTTGGACTTGTCTGACTTATTGCCATTTGGATGTGGACTTGCCTTGGTCTTGGGCATTGGTCTCACTAAATATAGACTTTGTAAAATAAAGTTTTGCATGAACAAATTTGTCAAAAAGGAATTTCTCCTAGAAAATAGCCTAATCATTGGTGCAATACAAAAATGAAGCCAACTAGTTGCAGTAAAAGATCTGCCTCAAAAATGATTTGATGGTTTTCTTTCTCAATCCTGACTCTGTCTTGCAATTCTGTCTTAAGACTCAGTTTTGATTTGATCTTGATTTGGCCTCGACCCCCTTAAGACTCGGGATTGACTGACCGCGACCCCCTTAAGACTCGGGCTTGACTTGACCTCGACCTCGACCCCCTTAAGACTCGAGCTTGACTGACCCCGACCCCCTTAATACTCGGTCTTGACTTGACCTCGACCCCCTTAATACTCGGGCTTGACTTGACCTCGACCCCCTTAAGACTCGGGCTTGACTTGACCTCAGTCCCCTTAAGACTTGGGCTTGACTTGTCCTCGACCCGCTTAAGGCTCGGTCTTGATGAGCTTGGTGAGTCCTGGTCTTGTATTGGACTTGACAGTTGGTATTTTTGCTGGAGAAAAATAAATGTTTTTTTAAAGACATTGAACGCTTGCCAGCTTTCTAACAGATGTGCACTTTAAGACCCATCAGTCACTGATGATTTGCATTGCTCAGGGATAAGATTGGGTAAACGAATGACAGCATAAAATCAGCCCAATCACCCACTGTAGAGTTGTTAATGAGTTACCAGACATGAAGGATTGGTGAAATGATGCAACAACAGAGACAGCCAGCATTGATACGAGTCGAGAATTAAATTACGCCATGGACTCTTCGGCTTGCGAGTCAATAAAAAACAGTCGTTGAATTAAGTTATTTAATTATACTCTCGAGCGCTGTGGCTGTAAAAATATCATTAAGCACAAATAGGAGCCCGGAGAGGTTTATAGACCTACAGGGGAACCTCGGTTTATGAGTGTATCTGCTAGCATGCTAGTCCACCTGGTCTCCTTCTCCTCAGCAGATGGCCTTGTTAAATAGAATGAGCTATTTTAATTAGACACTAGTCAGAAGACAGCCATTCATTTATGTCTGATTCGTGTTCACCTAATGAATCCAGATTGTTCAGGAGGGAACCAGAGTCTTAGTCATGCACCTGTGTGTGTGGTTGTGTACTCCTGTGATCACCTACGAATGGGTTTATAACACCAACTGCCCTCAAACACCAGCTGCCCACACCTACTCACAAATATGTAGCATAATTGTTGATTATGTGGATTATTTTATGGAAAAAAGATCTATTAAATTACTATCATTATTACTCCTATTTAATATGACTGAAATCAAATAGTTCAAATATTGGGAATAATTCACTGAGTATACATAAGGCTACAAAACAGCTACATTAGCCCATACATTAGTACATCATATCAATTGATATAAACTACAGAAACATTTATAAAGGCTTGTTCAGCTGTCAGCTGTCAATCTTGATATCAATTTTGACCTGAAGAATGAGTCAAGTGACATAAGGTTATGACAGTGTTCTTACGGTTTCATGACACCTACATAAGCCCTTTGTGATGAATGTTAAAACTTACAGAAGCATTTATAAAGGTTTATTCCATCAGCTGTTAGCTGGCAATCTTGATAGCAAGTTTGACATAGCACCTGAGTCAAGTGTCATAAGGTTATGTTATGACAGTTAACACTGTCATAAAGCTTCATGACACCTACGTAAGCCCTTGACATCTGATAAATCCTACAGAAACATTTCTAAACGTTTATTGATATGAAGTTTGATCTGAGACCTGACTCAGTTTCATAAGCTGATGTTATGACAGTGTTCATAAGGCTTCATTACACCTACACAAGCCCTTTGTGATGACTGATAAAACTTACAGAAACATTTATAAAGATTAATTTCACTAATGATTGACTTGTTTTTGACATCATTTCAATGTAAGACCTGAGTCAGATTTGTGTTGACATAAGGTTAGGTTATAACACTCCACAGCTTGTCTTAGGTTATAACCTTATGACAACTGACTTTGTAGCTCATCTCAGAGTGTCTTGACATATTTGACGTGCAAATTGACAAATGCAGTCTTAGTGACAGATGACAAAAGCTGGAATCAAACTTTGTAAATGTTTGTGCATGTTTATGTCATTTTAAGTCACTTACTGTATATACTGCATATTAGATGTTAGATGTCCCTAATAATAAATAATTTAACATGAGGAACTCAAAGAACAAACTCAGTTGCTTAATATGCATTATGCTTGATTGCTTATGTATGCATTATGACACCCCAATGAAGGTAGCCTTCAACTAAATTTTTTCTGTGTATTTTTTTATTTCTTGTTTTTTATTTATTTATTATTAAAAAGATTTGTTTATCCTAATAAAAATGGTGACGTGTAGGTTTCAGCAGCGTCCTTTTTTTCCAGCAGATTTTTCCTCTCCCTCTCTCGGTTTCATTCATGAATGGGGGGAAGGAAGTTTCAGAAGAAAGCAGTCCTCCCCTCAGGCTAGAAATCGTAATTGAGTCCTCTCTTTCGCTGAATATGTGCCAGCGTGGAGGAAATGGAGTAGCGCTCTATGGCTTGTCGTTTTTGACCTCTGACACAATGTGTAGCTCTGACAGTAGACACAGTAGAAGTGTGAAATTTCTGCTGAATTAAGCACATGAGGTTCATGAAAAAAAAGAACAAAAAAAAGAAAAAAAGAAGCAGCAATTATTTCCTTTTTGTATGCAGTGGTACAGTTACAGCATTACAGCTCACTTTCCTGTGCCACTCATAAGCCCTAAATGTTTGTTTATGGTGCCAATTATTCCAAGGCCATCGTTTTAGCACTCTATTCATTACAGAATTAAATAAAACTGACCTGAATGTTCTGAATCCTAAGTGCCAGGATGGCGTGTTAGTACAGAAATAAATTCCAGCTCATTCAGAGCATACGGTTCAGGTTTTTTTTTTTTTTGCTTTATTCTGTGAAAGCTGCTGATTGCAGCCAAACTGTCTACTTGTATTGACAGGAATGTGTTTCTGTAATGAACCAGCTGAGAGCTTCAGAGAGATTCAGCGTTTATACACACCAGGGGAGTTAATAGGAAAAAAAACAGCAAAGAAAATAAATGAAAAAAATATATTACCATGGTGAAGATTTGACACAAAGTAAAGACTATTTGAGGCTCATTTATATTCTCAGGTTTGGGTATGTGGACGTTTTCTTCATTTCAAATTCAGAGGCGAGAAGCTCATCATAAAATATTCAATTTCTGTACCACAACACACAAAGTGTGTGTTGTGTTGTTATAGGAAAATAATCAACAACAAGCTGAGTTACTGTTACTACCCTGAAGTTGATTACTTTCCTGTAACAGCATATTCCTAAGTGTTTTCTTCCTCTTTTATTCCACAGCAATTCATCAATGACTACAATTTCATTTTTTTATTCATTAAAGAACGACACGTCATTCTTTTTATCCATTTAGAGTTGCATTTAATGTTGTGGAGCATCCATGAAAACAAGTTCTCACTTATGTTATAGCAGCTATAAACACTCGTTCCACCTTTTTTTTCTTTTCTCTTGAAATAATAAAAAAATAAACAAATGTTGTAATGTGTTATTCAGCCTGACATTATGAAGTCAGAAAGACATGGTTGTGGTTTATAAAGTGTTAAGCGACTACACTGGAATCCTGGATTCTGATTGGTCAGAAGGTGTTGATTCATTTCGTAGCAGTCAGAGGCAAAGCCGGGACTTACCGGTGACCAGCTGCAGTTTTGCTGTCTTAAGCTACACTTTAAATGCAACTATAAACGGATAAAAAGTATTCTCTAATAAATAACAAAATTGTAATTGTTGGCAAATTGCTGTGGTATAAGAGGAATAAAACACTTTGGGATGTTAATAATCAACTTTAGGATGGTGACAATAACACGTCACACCATCACTCCGCCCCTCCATCGTTGATTATTTTCCTGTAACAGCACAACGCTGAGTGTTTTATCACTTACATAACTGTTTCAGAAGCATTTATACAGGCTTGTGTGTTATGAATAAATGATACATAGAGAGTATTTTCATAAAAGGCACATCAAATTTTTTTTATTATTCTGCAAAGATTATTGTAATGGTTTAAAAATGACATTCAGGGATCATTTAAGCAGTAAAAGCTGGAGGATAAAAAGGTTTCAGCAACATCTATTGTGCGGTTCTCCCTTTTGTTCTCTTGATTAAGTGCAGGAAGCAGGACAGAGGACAATGGGAAGTCATTTATTTGTGAAAGGACGGCTACATGTCCTCGGACAGTGTGTGAGGGTGGTGAAGATTAGGGCATGATTGGCACGCGGTGGTGACAGGCCATGCTGTTTCTTTGCTCTTGTGTTGAAGTGGAGGGTCTGACAGTGACGGGGTTAATTGGTTCTCGTTGCTGTGTGTGTGTGTGTGTGTGTGTGTGTGTGTGTGTGTGTGTGTGTGTGTAGTGTGTATAGAGGGGGCTGTCTTTGTGCCGTCTGTCACGCCTTACACATTAATCCCATCAATGTAGTGTCATGGCAACCGTTTGCATTGTGGTTCCTTGAAAAGACCTGACTTCTATATAGCGTTTTTTTTTTGTTGTTTTTTTAAGCCTTGTAGGAGTGTGTGTTTGCTTGCTCCTGTTGTTATTATTCCATGATGGCTAATGACGAGTGAAGCATTTTCTTTTGTAGGATGAAGGGCGTTTTCATTTGTTCCTTTTCTTTATGCGACTTTTGTTCTACAAAGCATTGCAAGCCATACATTAGTGGAAAGAAACAGAAAAGAAATGAAGGGAAAGTATTATTCTGATTAGCGATGCATCAATAACGATTTTTTCAGAGTGAGTAGGAGTACGTGTTTTTGGTACTCATTAATAGTGAAATGCGTAACTGACTTAGTATTAATCAATCAGTGACATTACAGAATATTTTATTTTTGCTGTGTTTGTGTTTCCTGGTTTAAATAGCAGCCATGAAAAGCGTGTGTGTGTGTGTGTGTGTATATGTGTGTGTGTTCATGCCTTTACCCTACTAGACTCCTTCTTTATAACGTTAGCGAGCCGATTTTAATACAGATGCAGTGCATTAGCTAGCTATGTTAGTTCGCTCAGATCGAGAGGACAGCTCTTCTGTACAGCTGTAAGGAAAGCAACGGTTTTGTTTTCATTGCTTCGTTGTCAGTGAGCGATCGCAGCTGATCGTCAAGAACAACATGCTGGAACATAAGAGCTGTTATTTTCACTCAGTGTTGTGTGAAGACATTTTTTCCTCTTCTAGCTAACATTTGCTGCTAGTGCTGAGTTTTAGGTTTAAGATGTTTTATCACTTGTGTTGTATGAAGACACTGAAGTTCCTCCTCTTGATATTTAAACAGAACACAGTCTGCAGTCTGCTTTGCTTTCAGTGTCATCGTTATGTGTGAAATACGTCCAGATCTCTGTGATTTCATGTCCTTTGTGTTCGTTAGAGTGATGACGTATACTAGGGTTATGTCACATAGTATCATCTGGTATCAGATCTTTATATTAGAGCATTTTTATTAGCATGATATCAGACCGATTCCCGATACCAGTATCAATGTATCAGTATCAGTGCCTCCCTAATGCTTTAATATGAATACTGTAAAAGAGGAACTATCTAAATGAATAAACTGAGAAATTATTTTGAAACAAGACACAGCTTTGACAAGACTTTTTCTTTCTTTCCCTACAGCTGAGAAGAAAATTAATCACTTTTTTTTTTAAAACCCACATATCTTTTGTGCCTCAGTAACTCAGATAAAATGGTTTTTACTGATTCATCTGAGAGCAAATTGGCCCATGTTCGGCTAGCCTGAAGCAAATCTGCTCCCTTCTCACACTCATAAAGGCATTAGCCCAAATTCACTGTCTTAATTAAACCTCGTCACCTGACTCCGTCAGTCATCCTCTGACTTTGGGTCAAACCTCTGGAAGAATCGGAGAGGAAATTTTTGGCACCCTTCATTAGAGAATAACAGTGCTGTCTAGCAAGGATGGAGAGGATCTTGGTTCTCCTCCATGCATACTTGAATCTACTTTATATCCTCAGGTTTGTGCACGTGGACGTCTTCTTCAATTCAGAATGTGTGTTTCCAACAGGGTTCAAGTCCAGAGACTGAGATGTTCAACACAAAATATTACATTTTTGATTTGGATGCTTGTTTGGGGTCATTATACTGATGCAAACTTCAGGCGGAGACAAATATTGACCTCCTGGTAGAGGCAACTGTCCCATTATATTCTCCATGTTTATTTTGGTGGATGTTTGAGGTCGTTATCTAGCTGGAAGTCCCATTTAGGGCCAGACATTAACCTCCTGGTAGAGGCAACTGTCCCACAACTATTTCTACATTGATTTGGATTTAAAGGTTAAAGTCTTCATCTTGATGAAAGTGCCATCTAGGGCCAAATCTTAACCTCCTGATGTGCTGATGTGTGTGTGTTGATGTGTGTAAATTTGAGGCCATTATCTAGCTCAAAGTTCCATGTAGGGCAAAACCATAACCTTCTGGCAAGGGCAAATTTCCCACAACCATTGATCAGATGATCTGGATGTCTGTTTGAGGTCATTATCTAGCTGAAATCTCCATCTACAGCCAAAGCTTAACCTCCTGGCAGAGGCATCTGGGTGTTGAGTTAAAATATCCTGGTACTCAGCAGAATTCACAATGTCATCTACAAAACAGGCCCAAAGGTTGTACAATCCACCTCCACTTTTTTTACAGAGGCTTTGGAGAATTTTATCTCTCTCTCTTTATTTTTAAAACCAAACATGCCAATGTTATTTATGGCTAAAACATAGGTTCATAAACACATGAATCCAATTCTAGCTCCAATGAGGCTTGGGCTACATCTACATTAATCCAGATAAATTTGAAAACGCATCCTTTTCTCCACATTTTGACCTTCCGTCCACACAGAGACGGCGTTTTTGTCCAGCGAGAAACTCTCCCAAGTGGATAAATTTGAAAATGCTGTTTTCACATTGTAGTGTGGATTGAGAAAACGGAGATATTCAAAAACAATGACAGTCATGTGACCCATTCAACTGAAAACAAACAAGATGGTGGACGATGTTGTACTGCAGTTGTTGTGCCTGCTATCCAGGTTGATAACATCGTTAAAGATTAATGTCACTTTGTACAACCTTCAGATTGCATTGTTTCAACTTTATAGTCTTGGGTTAGCTGCAGCAACAACTCCTCCTCATCTGTCCATTTAAAAAACTCGGTGCTCTTCCTCACCATCGCCGCATCAATTCAGAGACAGAAAGTAAATAAACACCTGACGGAAATGACACAAACCAGAGCTTCTTACGCTTTTACGCACGTGCAGTATAGGGATGTAAGCGTTTTCAGATGTTTCAGTGTGGACGAGCAATTTTTGGAAAACGTTTGAAAATGCCAGTGTAGACAAAGAGCATTTTTCGGATCTGTCCAGATTAATGTGGATGTAGCCTTAGTGATGTTCAGGAACTGCACTTGTATTTCTATCACAGAAAAAAAAAACTTCACCTGGGCAGTTTATTGTTATAGACTTGATGGCTAATAGCTGATTTAGAAATATTGAGATTTTGCACATGTTTGGAAGCAAATGCACATTTTCATTAAGAAACATTCAGCAAACAATCCAATCCAATATCATCATGACTGGGCAAAATGTGACAAAAAAAAAAAAAAAGCGATAAAACAAATGGAGGTCAAAATTTAAAAAATCAATTATTTAACATACGACTTCTGACGCTAGAACAGAGCAAGATTTCACAGTGAAAGAATAAAAGTCTGAGTTAATTAAAGGGATACTGATGAACAGATGTGTTGGGTTAGTGATCTGGTGTCTGTGATCATGTGACCGGTCATGCGGTGGAGTTTGTAGTTCATTCAGTGTCTGGGAAATGGAGTTCGATATGGAAGTAGGTAGTGATGGCGTGGAATTCTGGGAATTGGAGTTGTCATGACTCAGTTGAACTGCATAATTCTCAGACTGTAATCTCTGGAGTCGTCTTTGCTTTACTCTGCTTTTTTTTTCATTATTATGGCTCAGATTCTGTCAATTCTGTGGGAATTTCCAACTGCTTACGTACATATCCATTTTTTAATCTATTCATCCACTTGTGCAGATCAACTGCCATCTGTCTCGTCTGTTCTTTTGGTAAGGAAACTCTTTAGTTTTCCCCATGATGATGGATGAGAAAGTGGTTTTATTAGTAAAGAACCTAATAAAAAAATTTAATACACCAAGGAAACATGAAACCATTAAAGTCAACTGTTTGTGGATTTTCAGAGCAGTTTTCTTAAAACTTGTTTGTTTGCATTTATATATATATATATATATATGTAGGCATACCAATAATTTTGTCAAATATATTTTCTTGGGAAGAATTTAGACTATTTCTTACATTTTGTAAGAAAATAATTATCTCCTTGTTAGGAAACATAAGTAGCCTCTTCACTTGTTTGAATGCTTTTTAATTCATTGTGTAAAATATTATTAAGAGAACAGAACTGTGTTTTAGAAGAGGAAGCAAAAGGGAAAATATTTTCTGAATAAATTAAATGTACTCCGTATTAAAACTGAAGTGTTCCTCCATCGTTTGATCAAATTACTGTTCACAATAAAAGCCAACGCAGTTCAACCTTTAAAAAATTCAATAAAACACGATGGAACATGACTATAAGTGTAACATTTCCTTTAATATGCGTTTTTTTGAGCGTATGTGCCCGAGGCATTTGCACGTTAGACTTGTACGATTGCATCAGTCAGAGTCTGAGTGGCTTTTTGACTTCATGTACTTTACTCACCCTTCACTCACCACGTTCTGTGTTGCACTTTTTTCTTGTCAGTTGGTGTGAAGTCAGATCTTCTGACACTCATGAAACTGTCTGAATCTTTAACACCTCGCTCTTCTACATTCTGTCTCACTTTGGATAAAACCACTCACCATATGAACATGGAAGGAATAAAACACTCCGTGTTGTGCAGTTCTAGGAAAATAATGAGTGATGGACGTACTGTTAGCAGCCTGAAGTTGGTTATTTTCCAATAACAGCACATCTTTAAGTGTTGTATTCCTCTCATACCACAGCAATTCACTGACAAATGTTTATTTATTAAGGAACAACATGTCATTGCTTTTTTTATCCATTCATAGTTACATTTCATGTTCTGCGAAAGAGGTTAGTTCCTGTTCTCACTTACATTATAGCAGCTATAAACAGTCATTCCCTCACCTCTTTTTTCTCTCTTTTCTGTTTTCCCATGTTGGAAAATTTACAGCTTTATCTCTGACTGTTACAAAGTGCTGACACTGGAGACTCCTTCCATTAATGTTCCATTAATAATCATCTCTTTACAGAAAACTTCACCATATTAATGATTATACATGTTTTTTAATCTGTTTCTGTGGAGCCGTACAAGTCCCTGTGAACGAGCTGTTGCTATAGAAACCATAACATATGCCAGAGCTGCTGTTACAGGAAATTAATCCACACCTTCTGACCAATCAGAATGCAGAGTTCAACAGCTCTGTGCTCAAGCCATATTTAAAATATTTTGGTAGAAAATAGAAAAATCGGTCCTTAACCTGAACCTTTTCTTTACACCTTAATGTCTGAACATCAATATGGAGGGTGCGTGTGTCTCGACCACATCATTAATGTGCCAGAAGTGTGTGTGTGTGTGTGTGTGTGTGTAAATCACACAGTCATAAAACCAGTTCAGATAACTGTTTGGCACGGTGCCTTGTTTGATTAAAAAAACAAAGAGGCGGTGAAAATGATCTGTGAAACACAAAGAGGCTCTGTGTTGTGCTCGTGAAGCCGGCTGCTGTGTTTACGACTCCTCTTTGTGCGACTGGAAGTGAAAACTTCCCTTTAATTAAATTTGGCCATAATTGTTACCGAGGATTGGACTCGCATGAAATAGTGACCAGTTATGTTTTGTTTAATTAGCGCTACACCCTGTGATTGCTTTTGTGATTTAGCTGTAATGTTGGGTAATAATTAGGGCGTGAGCGGGGCTTTTAGCTCAGACTTGTAGCAAAAAAAAAAAAAAAAGATCTGCTTCTACTGTAGATACACTCATCGGATTTATTTTAATATTTATCTCTAATTTAGACCAATTTTTAGATTTTTTTTTACATTTTTCTCTCTGTATATGTTACACATTTACAATATGTAAAACGAAGTGGACAATTATTTATATAAATACTTTAGTTTTACTGTATTTGTTTTATTTTTTCCATTATCTACACTTTTTTTTTTTTTTTTATCTCTAAGAACCCATGATTATCCAAACAACCTTTTTCTAAGGGTTCAAAAAGTTTCCAACAGGTTCTTTTGCTTGTTATTTTCCAAAATAGCGTTCCTACTGTACAATGTTCTACAAATGGTTTGCGCCACAATCTTAGTAAAACATCATTGACAGACTTTCCTTACTGAATGAAAAAAAATCACATCATGGAAATGTTATGGTTAATGTTCCTCCAACCAAAATGGTGGAGGAACATTCTGAAATGTTATATAAGTAACATTCTCTGAAAGATTGAACGTTCTTTGAACCAGAATGTCCTAGAACCCTAATGTTCAGAAAATAGACCTGTTTTTTTTTTCATCCTTCTCGGTCACATGACATTCAGTGTTGACGAGTCCTGTTCCAGTCCATTTATCGAGATAATGTCTTTAGTATTAGAATAAAGCGGCGATCAAGTCGAGGTCCACAGGGGGTTCTCTGGAAATAAACATGCTCGGTTGGACATGGAAAGAGGAAAATCCTCATTTCTGGATCCTGGGATTGTAAAGGGGCAAAAACACACGTCTCAGTGAACAAGGTCAATGCTGAAGTGCTTTTCTTCCATCACTGTCTCACGGAAGCTTTTATAATGTTTTACATTCCAGCCTTTGTCTTGTTTTGCTTTGTGTCTAATGCTAATATTATCTCAGCTATCACAGTGCTTCTGAATTCTGGATTCTGATTGGTCAGGAGGTGTTGATTCATTTACTAGGTTTATATTAATGCGCTCATTCTAATATGTTATCGTTTCTATAGTAACAACTCATTCACAGGGACTTGTACAGCAGACGCTTGGATGCTCGGTTTTCCGTAAGCAGATGTTTAGCTCACATTTCTGGAAGGAGTCTCCAGTGTCGGAAGTAAAGCTGCATGTTTTGCAGCATCTTCAGGATAGAGGAGTTTACGCTTTTTGGTTTCTTAGTGACATGGCAAGCTGTGTTTTGTTTTGTTTTGTTTTGTTCTTCAAGAGAGAGAAAAGAGTGAATTTATTCCTGTATTATTTGTTCTTCATGAGCAGAGAAGATCTTTTTCCAAACACACTGTTATATCCAGGTTAATCGTCCTCCTGGCCGAGGATACACTCACACTCCGTCAGTGTAAGATAAGACTCTATAAGACTCCGGTCTCGGGTTATAAATCATTTCAGATTCTCTGCGTTCAGGACATTATCATCTATCCTCATGTCCTCTCCACCCGCTGTCTGGATGAAATAGATTCCCACTGTCTCCATCTCGCCTGCACCTTAATTACATAAGGCAAGTGGGAAAGTAAAAGCAGCAGGCCGGCTGAGAGAGAAAGTGGGAAACTGTCATCTTGAACATTTCTGTGAACAATTCAGATTCACCGACTATATCTATAGAACTCAGCGCTGAGCTTTATTCTTCACACTGCCTGAACGTCTTATACACACACACACACACACACACAGAGAGAGAGAGAGAGAGAGAGAGAGAGAGAGAGAGAGAGAGAGAGAGAGATGTCAGTCTCTCTGACAGACACAGTGTGGCTCATGTCTCACTGATATAACATTTCAAAAAAGACACATAAAAGACATTTGAAACACATGTAAAGTTTCCTTCACATCAACCTACTTAACATTAAACGTTAGTAAAACAGCATTTTTTCTGTCTTAGCCCACTATAATTTCACATTTCCTTAACATATAATCATATTAAAATACTTCAAAAACCCAATAATGTGTAACTCATGCCAGAGCCATCCTCTTTCACGACTCATCCATTACACATCATGAAAATTTTACATTTCAGTTCAACCCTGTTACCTGAACACACTCACCCCTATGAAATATTTGGAATAGTCCACAAGTCACATGTTCAACAGGAAGTTGCATCATTCACATTTCCTGAACATCAGGAGAAGAAGAAAAGTAAGTTCTTTCTTTCTTTTTTCCCTTTATTTTCTGTATTTATGATATTGTAATATTGACTGATGAGGCCACTTTGAGTACATCTCTGTTTTGAAATTGGAATTGAATTATTAACTTAACAAAAATAAAAATAATTTTAAATAAATCATTAGAATGTCCTTCCTGTCGTTTTCATGGATGCCAGTTAAACACCTTCTGTGTATTTGCTAATTCTATGCTAAAAATGCAACCTTGTTACTGATTTAAGAGCAAAATGAAGTAAAGAAACCTTGTTAATAATGACATTGTTGCCTAAAATGGTTTAACACATTATTTTTGAAAGGTTAGCTGCACGTTTTCTTAGATTCAATGTCAAAAATAATAGATAAATACAAGAAATATAAGGAATTAAATGCAAATCTTGGAATCATCACCAAAATTAATCATTAAAACTTCCTTTTTAGTTTTCAGACATACTGGAGAGATAATTAGAGTTTTTGTTTTCTAGTTGAATCTGACAAAGGGACAAGAACATTAGTAAAATAACATAAATGGAAAGAAGATGATACAACCGTGACCCTTCTTAGAGGAGGCCATCCACTAAAATTCACTGACCGGGTAAAGAGGGTGTTAAACAGAGAAACAACCAAGGGGCCACTGGTAATGCTCAACACAATGCTACCACCACCATGTTTCACCGTGGGGATGTTGTTCTCAGGTTGATGACCAGATCAGATTTAAGAATTCAATTGCACTATGGTACAATAATCAAACCTGAATCTTACACACTGCTACTTTAATGCTGTGTGGAATTATGCAATAATTGAAGTTTTGGTGGATATACTGTGCCTGAAACTTCTTCCTGCTAGATAGTATATTCCTCACTCACCACTACTGTGTTTGTTATAAATTTTTGCAGCAAGTGAAATGTAGAAGTGGAGTAGAAGTCCAGCCATATGTCTCCGAGTGCTTTCACCCCTTCTCCTCAAGCCATATCCAATTTACTGAATGTCAGCTCTGCACTCGCGCAATTACTCGCAAGCTACAGTGCTAATAATATCGACTGCAGTCGTAACTGAAAGAATGGCTATCTAAAATGACTATACCATGCTTCTGATCATCCTTCCGGTCTTTAAAAGTCCATGATCTCAGTACACAGCTTAAGTAAGAGTTCTGACAGGTTGCTCACAGATTCAGCATCAGTCCTGAAGCCACCACAGTGCAGTATAACAAAAATTCCCGGTAAAAAATAGCCCTGGTAACAGCGTGCTCATTTGTAACCCTCCCCATTCATGGCTTGTCAGGTTATATGAAGCAGTGGAGGGTTTGATGCAGACGATGTTTAGGAATGCTCGCTGAATAATGCATGACTTGTATATGTGCCACGGTGTGGATACGGGAAGAAGAGATTTTTCAGTTCAGTTTGGGTTTAAATGCATACAATGTTTGGAAGAAAACATGTATCTGAATGTGCTAGTACACATTTTAAAAAATACCTTTGCTAAAGCTAATAATGCAAATAGAATAAATAAATCACAGAGATCATATAGTAATTAGGCATTAAATCTATTTGTCTTCTGTTTCTAGAATAGGAATCCTAAACACATTTAAAAATGCATATTGCTGCAAAATAATAAATCATGCTTTTTTAAACAAAATAAAATAAGAGTGATTAAAAGCCCAGGGAAATAAATATGTTTTATAATTGGGTTTATAAAGTTGGGTCTATTGTGGAGGATGATGGTTTCATAATCTTGGGAATGGTAGATCTTTTCCTCCAATTTGGAGGCAACTGTTTAGAAGATTTTAGGGTTCTGGTGGTAGCAGTGGTGGAATATATTGTGCTTTCTGAAGATAGAACCAAGAAGCAGCATGTATCATGAAAACAAAAGTGGGCCCAAGATGGAGCCCTGAGGTATCTCATAGGTGACAACTGCTGAGAAATGAAGCAAAAATACTGAAAAGTTGTGATTTTAAGCTAAATAGTGACTCCTTAAACCTATTAAACTGTCATCTATTTGAAGAAAAGAAATTCCATGCCATGAAATCTAGTTCATTTATAAAAAATAATATGAGGATTAAAAACCTAAAGCCAAAACAAAAGCACATGGAGAACTAAACAAGCGAAAGTCAGAGGGGAATTTGTGACAAATTACTCTAGCTTTCTGTCGAGGTAAATAGAAAATGTTTTGAGTCCATTAATTTGAAATAAACTCTATCAGTGTACGTTCAACTTAGTTAACATTAGACATGTAGGCCTGTATACGGAGTTAAAATCAGATAAATATGTTAAAAATCAGTTAATATATATTGTTAGGGACAGAAGAAAATTTTGGCTGCTTTTGAGCTTTCATAATTGCCACTGCCAGCAAGCAGTTCCCGACTGCACAGCTGGTAAAATTATTAAAACCTCTCTTCCTCTCCTTAAACCTGAAATGCTCATTTTCCTGTCTGGTTCTGGACAATTAAATTGCTTATCGTGATGTTTTTTAAATGGTTAATCATGAGTAGAAAAAAAAAAAAACAACCTAAATATCAATATCGCACAAGCCTACTATTACGAGGGAAAGTATTATAGCCACAATAGCTGTGATTCAGTGAATCAGTGATGATTTTTCTTGCCATAAAGGTTCATTGAATTTAATTGCCTTACTTTTCTATAATTTAATCCATTATAAAGCTCCCTCTATCTTTCTACACTACGTTTCTGTTACATGTGAAGTGAAATGACTTCCAGTGTTTGTCTGGTGTCGATTGTGTTTTTAACGCGACTCTGATCATTTAGCTCACTCTGCTGAGTTTAATTGAGGTGACGTGTTGATCCTTTGTGGACCGGAGGAGGTTAATGGGAAGTGATGGACAATCGGTTACTTGTGTTCTCCTTTGGCACGCTGAAGGATTGTTTTATTAAGATTGTTCATTTCAGGCCACTGTTCTACCGACGCTGAATTATGTACTGAATTATGTACTGAATTATCAGAAAAACATCAAAAATCATTGTTAATTACAGATCGTTTATTTATTCAGGGACATTTTTATTACATGTGGACTAAATCATAATGAATCGACTTGACAGCGTTATTATTTGCTCATTATAAAGGCAGATTGGAAAAAAAACACAGCGAAACACATCGTGCTAGACTACTCATAGCTTCATTTATATCAACTGAGACATGAAAAATAATGAGGAAAATGAGCGATTCAGTGCAGAGCAGGCTGATGTAATGATAATAACATGGAAAGTAATTGGATGGTGGAATCTAATCAAGTCCCCAATCACATCAACCATTATGTTCCCCAGCCTGGAAAATCTGACCTCTGGGTTAAATAAAAATGCCAGCTTCTATTTCCATGAAAAATATCTATGTGTCCATCTGGTATGCATGCCAGTTATAGGAGATATTATTTTAATCCCAGTGCTGTGTTATGGTTAATATACTGATAATTTATTTTCCTCCATAGGTTTCATTTGTGTTGCAAATATTGAGATGTCACATAAGGAATAAAGCACACACACAAATGGACAAAAAAGTATGACATGCCATTTTATCGATAAATACATTGTAATTATTGGCAAGTTGCTGTGTTGTTAGAGGCAAATCGTAAACTCCTCTGTCCTGAAACTTTAAGTTACAGCTTAATCTCTGACTGTTACAAAGCTCTGACACTGGAGACTCTTTCCATAAATGTAAAGAAAACTATACCATATCAACAATTTTTTAATCCATTTACGTGGAGCATCTGCCATACAAGTCCCTGTGAATGAGCTGTCACTATAGATATGATAATGTATTTGAAGTGTATTAATATAAACCTGCGCTACTGTCAGAGCTGCTGTTATAGAAAACTAATCAACACCTTCTGACCAATCAGAATCCAGGATTCAGAAGTTAATTGAAAAGAATAATGTAGAGAGTATGTAGTCGTTCCAGGCAGGGTTAATAATGAACGTACCTGGCTGAGATCCAGATTATTAGGTTAACAAGAAGTAATGAGGTGATGTCCAGCTGATTGGACGTGGCTGCTGCAGTATGTTAACCTCGTTTACGTGTCTAGCTGTGTCCCTCTGTCTCCTCGGCTTCTGTTGCTGTTTCAGGTCAGTCTTGAATAACTGAACTTCTTGTTCATTTTATTTAGGATGCATCATGTACAGAGGATTTAACCTCATTTTAGTGGTGTGTGTGTGGAACCTTGTAGAACCGTGTTAATATCACAGTATTTAGTTTCTCCTGCACAGCCAACACCATGCTGAGGAGGTAAAATTGAGCTTAGCCTAATAACTTCTACTTTCCTTTTTTTTGCTAAAAAGTCACTCAAAAAGTCCCATTTAGGACACTGCCAATTTCTGATATTTACTTCATTACATTTTTTATTTATGTAAATAATAGTACTGTTTCAAATTCTCATCTGAAGTGACTTCTGCAAAGAATGCTTTCTATAAGGAAAAGTTGGAAGCCTCTGCACAAGATCCTCGCAAGCTCCACAACATCTTTTCTTCACTACTCAACCTGCTGTCTCTTCCTGTTCCGGCCTCCCTGACTGCTGAAGACTTTGCCACCTTTTATGATGGGAAGATTGAAAAAAATCTGCCAGACCTTCACTCCTACACTACACACTCAGGATTCCCCTTCTCTTTCACTGGCACATTTTTCTAATCTAGCAACAGAAGAGATCCTGCAAGTCATCTTGTCCTGCAATCCTACCACCTGCCCATTGGATCCAATCCCTTCCACAATCCAGACCATCTCACAAGATCTCCTCCTCTTCTTCACTACTCCATAACATCTGGTCATGTACCAACTATATTCAAGAAAGCAAGGGTTATTCCCATCCTGAAGAAACCAACTCTGGATCCCTCTGACATCAGCAACAACTGACCAGTATCACTTCTCTCTTTTCTTTCTAAAATTCTCAAACACACTATCTACAATCAACTGTCTCTATCTCTCACAGAGATCCTAACCAGTCTGGCTTCAAATCTGCACATGCCACAGAAACTGCCCTTTTGGCCATCACTGAGAAGCTACATGCTGCTAGATCAGCTGAAATGTCATCAGTCCTCATCCTCCTCGACCTTTCAGCAGTGTGTGACACACTCAACTAAAAGACTCTCTTGTCCATCCTCATGAGTCTTGGAATTCATGGCACAGCATGACAATGGTTTGCTTCCTACCTGGAAGGTCAGTCATAGCAGGTGATGTGGAGGGGATCCACATCTAATCCACGCAGACTCTCCACTGGTGTCCCACAAGGCTCAGTACTTGGTCCTCTTCTCAATCTCTTGGTGAGGTCCTATCCTCACATGTGTTTTCATACCACTGCTATGCGGATGACACTCAACTCATCCTCTCCTTACCTCCCTCAGACACTCATGTTTCTGTTCAGATCTCAGCATATCTGGCAGATATCCCTCTTACTCTCTTGCTCTCCAATGCAGGGCAAGCGTGGATGGCAGCTCATGAGCTGAAACTTAATACTAGCAAAACTGAACTGCTGCTCATCCCAGGTGATTCATCCCCATGTCAGTATCTTGTGATCTCCCTGGATAACTCTCAGATCTTACCTTCGGTCACTGCACGTAACCTTGGGGTAATCATGGACAATCAAGTGACCTTTTTCTCTCACACTGTTAATCAGACACTCTCATGTCGATTTCTCCTTTACAACATCAGAAGGATTTGTCCAGTTCTATCCACACAGGCCACTCAGGTGCTTGTTCAGTCACTTGTCATTTCAAGACTGGACTACTGCGACTCGATCCTGGCAGGTCTGCCTCTGAGCACCATTTGACCTCTGCAACTGATCCAGAATGCAGCTGCATGAGCGGTTTTCAACCTTCCGAAGTTCTCCCACACCACCCCAATGCTAAGCTCCCTCCAATGGCTTCCTGTAGTTGCCCGCATCAGATTTAAAACACTGATGCTTGCCTACAAAGCCAAAAATGGACCAGCACCCACTTACCTCAAAGCACTTATCACATCCCGCACTGCACCACGCTCCCTTCAATCCTCTAGCACTGCTTGACAGGTCCCTCCATCTCTCAGGGTATAAGGAAGACCTGCATCAAGACTCTTCTCTGTTCTGGTGCCTAGGTGGTAGAATGAACTTCCCCTAGATGTTTGAACCGCTGAGTCACTGGCAGTCTTCAAACGACGTCTAAAGACCTACCTCTTCCTGAAGTACTTAAATTAGCACTTTAATTTAAAAAATTGTATTGTCTGTATGCTTTAGTTACTATATTACCTCCCCAACAGAGTTTTTTAGACTGATGGTACTCTTACTCTGTGACCTAGTGAACCAGTATCAGGATGTAATTATTGATAGAGACTTCAAAGCACTTCTGTAAGCTGCTCTGGATAAGGGAGTCTTCCAAATGCCATAATTATGTTTCTTATGTTTGTAATGTTTGCAGCAGAATTTCATTTTTAATCATCAATTTAAATCCTGGACTTACTTTTTCCACCAAAATCCAGCGTCCTCATCCCGTCACTGCAGAAAGCAGGGAGATGAAACACCACTGTCACGTTTGCATGCCTGATTACGTCTTTGTTTATTACGTCTCTCTTTCTGAAGTTCTGGCAGCATTCATTTCATCGCCCGTTTATCTTTTCAACACACAAAGGCCAAAAACAATCATTACTCTCGCTTTGCTTTCTTGTGAAGAATAAAATCCATAATTAGAGGAATGTGTGTGTGTGTGTGTGTGCTGAGGCGAATGTGTGATTTCATGAGGAAGTGACTGGAATAACAATACAGGGATTAGGAAAACTTTTATTCTTCTCTGTGCAGTCATTTCTGAAAAAAAAAAAGCTCACTGGCAACTTCACAAAAGTCACACTTTCCAACTTGTTCTTCTTAAAATCAAAAGTAATGGCACCCTTCCATGTGTGCTGCAGCTTTATGATATACAGTACTGGGCTCCAGCTTCTCTTTTTCTGAATGTAATTAAACACTGGGAAGAGGTGCGAGACAGCACTGGAAGGGACAAGCATATGAGCCACAGTTTTTTTTGAGGAATAATAATTAACAGCACTCTCTTTAAATAGCTTGCAGCTAAGCTTTTTCTTTGTACCTTGAGGGTTTGAATATTCATGAGCAGGAGTCTGAGTGTGTGTGTGTGTGGAGTTAAGCTTATTAGGATTCAGACCATGCATTCATATCCAGATCTTAATGTAAACGTTTTACAAGAGTGTAAAAATGAACTGTGTGCTTTTCCCTCTTTTCTTTCCAGGTATCCAATGCAGTACAAGCAAACTGCTGTATTTAATTATTTTATTTGCTTTCCTTTATTCCTTTTCTCAGTTTTCTTCTTCATTCCTTTTTTTTTACATTTAGCTGTGTGTTTATACATGAACACAAATACGTGTATTCATAAAAAATTACACTGTCTGCAAATTTACCTTTTTCTTATCGTCATATGTTTCCCATATCCAAGCCGTACTTAATGCTTACTTTACTGAAACTATATCCTAAAAATAATTAAGGAATAAAAAGTACTGAGTGATGGTGTGGTGTGATGAAGCAGACTTACTTTTAGCACCCCGTTGTTGATTATTATCCTATACCAGCATGTTGCATTATTCTGCAGCAATTTACCAATGATTACAATTTTTATTTATTATAGAATGACACATCATTCATTTTTATCTGTTTATAGTTATATTTAATGTTGTGGAGCATCTGTGAAACAATTTCCTGTTCTCACTTATGTTATAGCAGCTATAAACAGTCGTTCCCTCACCAGCCTCTCTTTTTTTTCTCTTAAATTAGTGACAAAAAACAAACAAACAAAAAAAAAAACGCAGCTTTTCATGTTACCGAGAAACCACAAAAAAGCATAAACTCCTCTGTCCTGAGGATGTCAGAAAACTTAAAGTTACAGCTTTACCCTTTTAGTTCTGATACTGGAGACTCCTTCCATAAATGCTAAATATACATTGCCTTACTTCAAGAAAACTTCACCATATCAACGATTGCTTAAGATAAGCTCATCGGACAATAGTTGAACTTTATCACCATCCATACGCACTGCCACTCTTTCTTTCTTTCTTTCTTTCTTTCTCTCATATACAACACTGTATATTTCATCACACTATACAACACTGTATATCCCTGTTCATTTTATTCCTCTTTACAATGGTAACGCTATTGACAATGTTTGCACTGCACTACCCTTTTATTCCACTCAAGGCTGCTGCTCACGTATATCTACAGTGTGTCATGGCAGAACTACAATACCCATCAGCCCCAGCACATCACATGTCACTAAACACTCACACCTGTTTCCTGTTTCACCTTAATTAACACCACTCTTTAAGTTCCAGTTTCTCAGCGTCTCATTGTCAAGCGTTTTGTTGTGGTGTTTGTGTGTCGTGTGTGCTACAGTATCGTTTGTAGTCTGGCTGTTTTTGTCTTGTATCCACAATGCAGGTTTATGGTTCTTGTTTTTTGGTTGTTGGTTTATATTTCACATAATAAATAATCTGCACTTGCATCCACCTCCTCTACAATTCCTGACACAATGTTTACACTCCTCTGCACTACCACATCGCACTCGTATATCGCACTCTTATATCGTACTCTTATATATATTTATTCTTATTTTATTTTATTTGTAATGTTAAATAAATTTTAGTATACTTCTAACTCTCTGTGCTGCTGTAATAGGTGAATTTCCCTCAGGGATGAATAAAGTGATCTATCTATCTATCTATCTATCTATCTATCTATCAATTACACACTTTTTAAAAAAAAATCCATTTATGTAGAGCATCCGCCTTACTTAATTTGCTTTATCATGTCTTGGGATTATTTAAACAGTTCCATGCAAATTGTTACCTCCATTTTTAAGTAGATTTGATGAATTATACTCCTCATTGCTGCAGGATATTAAAATCATAAAATCACAGCATTTCAACAGCTGATACGAGACTGACCCGACGTCATGTAGCCTTTATTCATATAGCATTATTCAGATTAATGCTAATATCTCTGTGCTACAGTTTCATTATTAGCAGCACACAATCATAGTTAATGTACACAACCTGATTAATAATTTAATCTAAACCACAGTGATGAAATATAATTTCAGTGTTTGTAATGCTGGCCCTTCAGCAACTTTGTCAGATCTGAATGCCTTTTAAATTATTCATGCTAAAATGTAAGAAAACGTGTTAGTGAGAATGCCCAGTAGATATTCTCCTCAATAAAAAAAAATCTTACTCATGGAATATCCTATAATCAGACTAAAAAGTGCTTCAGCACTAAAGCAGTAGGTTTTGGTGCAACACGTACATTCTAAGCATTTGCTCTTACTGCGAAGTTGAAGTGAGTCACACAATTTAATCTTAAACTGAAATATTAAACAATGTGTTTAAACCAAAACAGCCTCTGTTCTGAAGAATGATCTCATGCATCTGAGATCTTGAGAACATATATTGTAAAATGTTAATTTCCAGACAATTATCAAAGCTTACACCACAGCTCTGTTGGACCAGTGATCTGCTGTGGAGAATCCCTGGTGGACTAGCAGCTAAAGATCCCGTGCTCTCACCACAGCCCGGGTTCGATTCCCAGGCAGGGAACCAACCAGCCACTGGGCGTAAAACCTGGACCAGTGATCTGCTGTAGTGACCACTAACGGGAGCAGCTGAAAGAACACCACCACCATGGCGCTGTTGGATTGTGATTGGTCAGAAGGTGTTGATTAGTTTTCTATAACAGCAACTCTAACAGTAGCACAGGTTTATATTAATGCACTCATTCTAATACGTTATTGTTGCTATAGTAACAGCGCGTACACAGGGACTTGTACGGTGCATGTTGCACATAAACGGATTAAAAAACGTGTGGAATCATTGATGTGGTGAAATTTCCTTCTTCTAAGGAGACGTTTATTTAACATTCATATTTGTTATAGGAAAATAATCTACGTCAGGGTGTTACCATTAACTCCGCTTCATCACTCCTTATTATATAAATTATAAAACCCATGCATTGTTTTATTCCTTATTACTGAATACACTTTCAATAGCTGTGTTTTTTTTGTAAGGAATAAAACAGAGTACTAATACTACATTTACAAGGACGTTTGTCACTCATGGTTCTCAACGACGGAATATCTGAAACCTGGATGCTACATTCCCGCTGCACGTTTAAAAAAAGGTCAAATCTAGAAGAATAATGTGATGCAGCGAGGCAGGACGCAAGTATAGATGGATACTTAAAGCAGAGAAAAGAGGCGAGGCATAAGGGGTGACAAATAAGGGTTCTTTAGCTTGTCCTTCTGGGAGAACCCTACAACAGACGGTTAATAAAGATTAACCATCCGCAAAGAACCCATGAGGAACCACCATTTAAATAATCATTAAATCTGCACATTATGCAGTAAATCTGTACATTTTGCAGTTTGGGGAATCCAGGGCTTCGGGGTGGCACTGCAGGGGGTTCGTGAGTTTGTGATGGAAATGTCAACGTCAATTTAAGTTATATTCTCTTAAAATATGCTTTTTACAAGTAAAAAACTACATTCATTGAAACAATATAAACCAAGATATTCTAATATTTTATTGTAACCTCATAAGTAAAATTGTTAGAAGTTGACTGATATAAAAGTGATAAAAGTTGACTGAATTGCTCATGTAATAATAATTCTTAACATATAAAGAGCTATTAGCTAGCTAATTCATTCACTGTAGCTAAAAATCTTTTCAACTCCTTAAGATCTCTTAAGATGGAGTTATATTGTTAGTAAAAAGAGAATGAAAGAGGAGGACCATCCAAGCACAAAGCTGACAACAAACACTCCAAAGCTTTTTTGAGGAAGCGTTCTGTAAGTGCAGCAAGGAGAATTTTAAAATTAAATTTGAGCATCATGGACAGTAACAAGGCCAAACCCCGAGTGTGTGATACGTTTAGAGGAACTTTCTAATGAAAGCCTGCTTTCTTAAAAAGAAAGCAGAAAATAAAATATGAAAAACCTGGCTACAAAACCAAGTCGAAGGTTTGAGGGTAAGATTGTGTAGCTTAAAACAGCAAAAATCAGATGAGTTCAACGAACAAAAAAAAGTTCAATAGCAAACATTTCACCTTATGTTAGCCTGCTTGAAATCTCAGGGGGCACTTACTTTAGGCAAATACAGTAATTAATAATTAAATGTTCACTGTAGAACCCTGAAACAAAGTGTTTTCCTATCAGAAAGGGAACCATTTTGGAAGCTAAGAACCCTTAATTATCCAGTGTAACCTTCAAAAAAAACCTGAAGAACCAAAAACCTCTCTGTTTTTTAAGCGTGCATCAAGACAGTTTAGAAAAACGGTAAACTCCTGACAGGTTCTAGATATTACGAAGACATTAATGAGCAATAATTTGGAGTTTGTACCACACACTTACCCATTTAATTCATACACTCTTAAAAAAAAAGCTCTCCAAGGGTTCTTTGAGGGTTCATTAGGAGCTCTCAGCTTCCAAAAATGCTTCTTCCGCTCTGACAGGAAAACACTTACCTGGCTTTCTACAACATACGACCTTTAACCAGCTTCCTGTAGAAGAACACTTTTAAAGACGTGTGAGAACTGTAAACACATTAGCATGTCTTAAAATAGACACTAAAATGCTAGAACTTTTCCTTTAAAGTGCCTACTCCTTGACCCTGATCTCCACTCTCTCACCTGGTGAGATCACACACACACACACACACACACACACACGAATCAGACAAACAGTTGAACAAACACACGGGCGAGTCACGTGTTCAGGATGTCTCCTCACCCTGAGGAAACAATTCTGCTCCTCCGAGTTCAAACTGCTTTCAGTCTGTCTGATCACCGTGTGTACACTCGACTTTCTGATCTCACGCTGGGCCTGTAACGCCTCACGGCTCAGAGAAAGCTCCACACACACTTCACACACACACACACACACACACTTACACTCTGATTCTCTGGAAAGGGAGACGTGGTGACAGAAGCGACACTTGCTCATACATTTATCACGTCTGTTGGTACACTACTGTAACAGGCTGCGCGGTGAAATCAGCAGGAGCGAATGTGTGGCGGATAAAATCATATAAAATTAGTTCTATACTCTGTAGGAGACGCCGTCTTTTAGATTTAACGTAATACTCGGTAATGCACTCAGCCTGCACACGCTGTGATGATTAATATGGAAATATGATCTCTATACACTCTTCATTTACGCTGAGCTTTCATATTTAAATCTCGATTCATTTCTGAGTAATCTCCCCTCAGCCAGGTGTTTTAATGCAGTTTACGCCCCACTGCTGCTGAATTCTGGGTTCTGATTGGTCAGAAGGTGTTGATTAATATCCTATAACAGCATATTAGGAGGAGTTTACGCTTTGAGGTTTCTCAGCAACATGACAAGCTGCGTTTTTTTATCTTATTAACTTCAAGAGGCTGGTGAGGGAACCACTGTTTATAGCTGCTATAGCATAAGTGAGAACAGGAACTAACTCGTTTCACTGACTTTCCACAACAGTAAATGTACCTATAAACTGATAAAAAGTGCCACAATGTGAATAAAAAGTATTATTGTTGGCAAATTGATCTATCAACTTTTTTATGGACAACATCTTGTTTTGGATTCTTGTTCAAACACGAATAACATTTTAAATAATGATTTATCTTTTAATAATACACTACACCTTGAGAAGAATTTGCGTCACACTACATCTCCCTGAACACAGAGCTGCAAACTACAACCCCCAACACACACGGACTCTGTCACGTTCACAGTCACCATCATACTGATCACACACACTTCGACTCAGTAATAGACACTGCTGTATATACACACACAACCCCACAGGTCACTGAGAAGTACACACTCTGTCTTCTGGTTTTCATCCTGTTTCTGTGTTTTTTTTTCCTGGTATTTTTTTATTCTTGCCTTGCCTAGTCTATACTATTTGCCAATCACCTGACCTTTCCCTGTTTCCTGTTCCTGATTCTACCTATGATTTGGATTTGTTTGCATGTTTTTCTAATAAAGCTTTTGTGTACCTGCACTTGTGTGCACCCGTACCCCCTGACAATGGTGAAAAGGTAAGCTACTCTCTATTGTTTCATTTACTTAATAAATAAACTAACGAGTCCCTGAAAGGACCTTTGCAAAAAAATAATAATTAAAAAAATATCTACATACAAAAAAAAAATATATCTTGTCAAAATCTCGTGCGAATTTGCTTGTGAAAATGAATATTTGTTGTTTTCAGAAGATTTTTTTTTTCTGAAAGAAAAGGAAATGGTGTAATTTTTTTTAAAGTAATTATCGCATGCACAGCACTTACTTTCTCATTTTCTTTAAGAAAAAAAAAGTCTTTGACAAATATTCACATGCACATGATAATTTTCCGCTTTTACAAGAATTTTTTTTTAGTGTTTTTTTTTTTTTTTGTGCAAGGTCTCTTCAGGGGCTCTGTAATAAACACTGGTATCAAGCAGTTAAATTTAATTAAAAAGTAAATCATTAATTTCAATTAATTACCTAAAAAATAAAAAGTAATTAATTTTGAGAAAATTAACTTCACCACATGACCCGGACTCCTCTCAGAATTTCTGTGCTAATGCTGTTCATGTCATTATACGCCTCATCTCTGAGTAACTTCCCCTCAGTCAGGTGTCTAGACATCTGACATGCTGGGATTTATTCAGAGGAAAAAACACTCGAACGTGGCTTCAGTACAGGCCACCATGAACCTGGCAGAGCTTTCACAAAGACATTAATAGTGATGAGGAGAGGCCCAGTGGGTGAGACGGAGGGAAACGAGGAACAGCAGCTGTTCTGACTCGCTGTTTTCACACCCATTATGCTAATGCGCCATGTTGGCATCTGCGTTAGCCAGGAGATGGACACGTGTCCTTGAAGCAATGAACCATCGGGGCAGAGACGGGGCTGAGGAACAGATTTATTCATTTTACATCCTGCTGTTAAACATCTACACACATTAATATAACATGTGATAGTTCAAAATAAAATGATTTTCCCATGGAGCACCTTTTTAAAGATGATTCAAGAGAATTTATGATATAAAAGCTAATGAATAAAAATGCCAACAAATAAATAAACGTGATCTCTGTGCACCAGTGCTCTCATATCTACATCCTATGTTCTCATCTTCAAGTTAACAAAGAAAGAAAGTTTTAAATAAAGTTTCATTTTGCCATGACGCAGCTTGAGATACCGAAGATTAAAATTAGAAAAACATATTCAGTACAAAAAAAAAAGAAAAGTGAAAATAAATAATGTTAACATTAAATGTGAGTTCTGTGAAACTTCCTGTTTCGGCTTGTTGTTAAAATACAAAATTCATTTTTATTTTCTATTTATTTGTTTATTTTTGCAAAGTGGAAAGAAAAAGCTCAAAGAAAAGGTAAGACTACTACCTACTATTTTATGTATTAAAATAATAATAATAATAATAATAAGAAGAAGAAGAAGAAGAAGAAGAAGAAAAAGCTCAAAGAAAAGGTGACTACTATCTTTTTTAATACATTATTATTTTATGTATTAAAAATAATTATATATATATATATATATATATATATATATATATATATATATATATATATATATATATATATTATACCTCATAACTGCAAAACAAACTGACTAACTAAAATAAATAAATAAATAAACCTCATTATTACAAATAAACGTGCAAACAAAAAAAACCTTGGTCTCAATCACAAATTTTTTTTTCTGACATTTATTTAATTTTTTAGAAAATAAATGTCACCACAAACCCATGGCTCGCCAACAGCTGCTTATTTCAATACAGAGAAGAAGAATTCATTATATATACAGTTCTATTGTTTATGTATACATACAGTATACCCTTTAAATAATTCCCTTTATAACTACTAAAATAAATCAAAATTCAGCAAAAAAATTTCCTAAATGTTTCCTGGAATTTAAAACCAAATGAAAAAAGGAAAGATGCAGCAAAACGTTTATCTGTTTGAGAAAGGTTGTTTGACTAACATAATGGGCATGTATACAGTGAATACTGTGTGTATTTAGTAGTTAACTAGCTGAATAACCTGTAATATTCCTCAGATGGGATGTCAGCTCAGTGACGGGGTGGGTATTTCGACCACAGCTCCTCTGTAAGAACTGAGATGCCAGTGAGAGACGTGTGAAACCCAGACACAGACAGGAAACCCCGCAGCCTGCTTCCACACCACGACAGTTGCAGCTGCTCAGTAAAAGTGCCTGATCAGACCTGAATAATGACACACGTCACGGCTCGGGGAGGCTTTTAGAAGCTTTTAACACAAATTGAAACAGCTGCAGCAGCTGTAAATGGCTCTGAACGGCTAAAACACTATAAATTGTTTGTGCAGGATGGAGGAGAAAGGTTTAGTGCTGCGCTGAATGTTGAAGAGGCGCAAGATGTCATCCGACACGTAATCCATCACTGTAAATTGGCCACGTGTTTGCGCGCGCTGGAAGCGTGCCGATCCGTTTGCAGAGGCTAATCCGACTTCTAAACAGGTCTACCCTCATTCTGCCACGATGTTTCCCATGAGGCACAGTACAGGCGAGTTGGTGAGGTTGGCGCCTCACACCGCTCCGTACATGACAGAACTGTGGCAAGTGCAAATATTTGGCCAAAACTGTGACCTTCACGAAAGGACGACCCATAACTTATTTTCTAGCTTTATATTAATGCAGATGTTCTAATCCGTTAGCGTTTCTATGATATCAGCTTATTTACAGGGATTTGTATGATAGATGCTCCACATAAACGTGTAATCATTGATATGGTGACGTTTTCTGTAAGGAGATGTTTATTCAACATTTATGGAAGGAGTCTCCAGTGTCAGAGGTAAAGCTGTAAGTTTTCTGACATCTTCAGAGGAGTTTACGCTTCTTTGCAGTTTCTCAGTAACATGACAAGCTGTGTTTTTTTGTTTTATTAAGTTCAAGAGAGAGAAAAAATAGAGGATGGTGAGAGAACGACTGTTTATAGCTGCTATAACGTAAGTGAGAACAGGAACTAACTCGTTTCAGGAAAGTTCCACAACATTAAATGTAACTATAAACATAGACTAGCATGCTATGATTGGTCTTCCGAGCCTGTGATTGGTCTTTACAAATGAGGGGTGCACAAATCAATTCATTCCAAGATGGCTGACTTCGAGGAGGAGCAATCTTTTTCCTGTAGTCATGAAATTTTAACAGCGCCACCTGCAGGCCTGGCGCACTCGTACGCAACACTCAATACGAATCCTTAGAGCAGGGCTATTCGACATTTTCTGAGGGTCAATTTTTATGGGGACCAAACATTTTCCATGTGTTATTATTCCTCCCGTTAAGTGTATGTCATCTTAACACGTTTAGAAATTATTTTTACACTGTCGCAAAAATTAACTAATTTTAAAAAAAGAGAAAATAATAAGTGCTTAAAGTATTTTTCTTTTAAGTGTTGAGAGTGGCGTTTTGCTCTCTAGGCTCTCTAGGCTGGATTCACTCTTTTAAAATGAAATACATTGCGCTGTACCATTAAAGTCAGCTAAGGTCACTTTGCCAGTGTAGTTATCTGGCTAGCTAGCTACGCTGGCAAAAACTAACAGGCGATTTGGTCATCAATCGCACATCTCTGTGATTGGCTGTTGAGGGCACAGCAGGAGATCTCCGCTCTCTTATTGGAGGTTTAGAGCATTTTGGTTTATTGAGGCAAAACGGTCAGATTTTTACAAATTTATTAGTAATCAGATCTGATCAGAGGGCCAGTCTGATTTGATAAGCAGGTCGTATGTTGAATATTCCTCCCTTAGAGAGTATGTTAGCGGAGTCTGTAGTAGTTTCATCTTCCCACAACCCTCACAGACATCGCCTCTGCATCAAGCTTGTTCAGTAGGAGTGTTGTCTGAACAGAGGAGCTTAAACAGCTCACAGCAGATCGATGGCTGATGAGTCACACTGCTGATTTCAGCAGAACTCACACATCCCATCAGACTGCTAACACACCTTCATCATCATCATCATCATCATCATCATCACTGATCTCAGAGCATCATGACTCCCCATCGGACAGCAGGCTCGGACTTGTTTTTATTTAGTCATACTTCAAGAACTCTAAACTTTACAGAAGTCAAACTGTTAGAAAAATGAAGAAATGTGCTGTAAATGAGGTGTTTGGGAAAGTGACATGTCTGTCACGTTCGTCGCTTCCAGTCTGACTTTTCTGATGAAATCCGTAATGTCATCAAAAATGTCTTTGCTTTCTATATCCATGAACATTCATCCAGAAGATTCTGGAGCATTCTCTCAGATAGTGTGAAGATTAAAAACTCTAATATTTAACAGTAACTCAATAGAACCTCATGGACATGATGTATCCGACACCTTCCTCTTTCTCTGGTGAATAAAGCCTTCGTTTTGTGTGTGATGGAGCCACTTTTTCAGGGAGTTCAGTGTGGAATCCTCCGTTAGAGACAGGCTGGTCCACTTAAGGCCCAGACGCCATGCTGTAATCAGTTACAGAGCCCTGACACGAGGACTGAGAGATACCGAAAATCACCTATCCCTAATCCCTAATAGGAACATTGCAATGCGGAGTTATAGATTGTTTTTTTTATATAAATGTATATAAATTATTATATTATTTTATTTATTTACATATGTTATATGATTATTTCAGATTTACATAAACTTGTTGAAACAGTGTGAAGTTTTTAGATAGGGAAAAAAGTCAGCCCTGGACTTTACTTTAGCCCCGCCCACTCAAATTTATAATCATTTGTATAATATGCAAAACCTGTCTTTGTGAACAAGTCCTAAGATTTCTGGTCTATTTTCACAAAATTACTGAGTCTGATTCTCAGTATTTATCAAAAAAATGTTGACAGTTGATAAACTTGTATGTTCAGGACTAAATTCTGAGGCACTTTGCTAAATTCGGGGTGTGAGGGCGGAGTTAAGTTTGAATTATTGCTTCTCAGCAACCATAAATCCGATTGAGCTGAAAATTGGTGTAATACATTGTTGTGTTAATCTGTAAGTGGATTTCTAATGAAGACTGGGTTACTTCAAAAACATAACTGCCAATCAGCCATCAGCCAATCAGCTTTCAGCAGGCATTTCACATGGATAGCATTGACTTACAATTACATTTACATTTAATTATTTACCCTTAATTTTCTACTGCAGCATCCGTAAGAATGAGCAGCTAAGAATTTCACTAGACAAGGAGCTTGTTTATATGACTATGAAGTTCTTGAATCTTCAAGCTTTTCCTAGAATAATTTTTCCATTTTTCAAAAATGCAATAAAGAAATCATCAGTGCTCAGATCTGATATAGATAGTCTGTATAAAAGAAAAGAAATAAAAAAAAAATACTTTTTTGTAAACTTTATGTTGACTTCATATTAAATCTATTTCTTAAGTCCAAAATCATTTCATTTCAAACGAAACTGAAGTAGAAGCAAAAATGTTTGTTCTCTGCAATTTTTAACCTCCTGGTAAACATGAGTGAGGAGAAACATCTATAACACACACACACACACACACACAGTAGAGGAACAAGAGCATGGAGAAGCGAAAAGAAGTGAAAGCGTTTGCTGTCTGTGAATCCCTCAAGGCCAGAAGCTTTTATTGCCTTCATGCTCAAACCTACACATTCTGGGAAAGAGTGAAAAGACGACACACTCCTCGTGGGCTGTGGAGGGAAAATGTTACACAACATGCACACACACACACACACACACACACACTGTTCTGTTGGACTAAACACCCCCAGCTTTGGCTTTTTCACTTACATTCGAGCAACAGGAAAATTAATCTCTCAGTGAAAGGCAACATTTACTCAGACCTTTCTCACAAAAAGAGACAATGTGTGTGTGTGTGTGTGTGTGGAAAGGATGGTCTGTTCGGATGTGAGGATGAAAGAACATGTATGAGGTTGTGGAGTCTACATGACCTTTGAATAATTCAGGAAATGCAGCAGTGTGGGGAACAATGCTGATTACTGGCCTTGACTAAAGTATAAAGATTTAGTCCTGAATCAAAATGTCACACAGCCCTCAGGATGCGAACTTTCATACTTATACCTGCTTGTACTTATTATACACACACACACACACACACACACACACTGTCCTCCATTTCTCCACACAACTGAGTCTGTATTTAATATCCATATTTATAATGTAATATATTTAATATCTGTATTTTCTCACAACACCTTTTTATTATGACCTTTATTAGAAAAGCCCTATAGAAATGGAATTATTATTATTCATCCATCCATCCATTCATTCATGTATCCATCCATCCATCCATCAATGTGTCCATCCATCCATCCATTTATGTTTCCATCCATCCATCCATCCATCCATCCATGTATCTATCTATCCATCCACGTGTCCATCCATCTATCCATCCATCTATCCATTCATGTGGCCATCCATCCATTCATCCATTCTTGTATCCATCCTTCTATGTGTCCATCCATCCATTAATCCATGTGTCCATCCATCCATCCATCTATTTATGTATCCATCCATCCACCCATCTATCCATCCATCCATCCATCCATCCATCCATTCATTCACGTATCCATCCATCCATCCATGTGTCCATCCATTCATCCATCCATCCATCCATCCATGTATCCATCTATCCATCCACGTGTCCATCCATCTACCCATCCATCTATCCATTCATGTGTCCATCCATCCATCCATCCATCCATTCTTGTATCCATCCTTCTATGTGTCCATCCATCCATCAATCCATGTGTCCATCCATCCATCCATCCATCCATCCATCTATTTATGTATCCATCCATCCACCCATCTATCCATCCATCCATCCATCCATGTGTCCATCCATCCATCCATCCATCCATCAGGGTTCTGCCACTAAAGCAGAGGTTCTGAAGCTTTTTGTAGCCAGGTACCCCTTTAACTTCAAAATAAATTCCACAGACCTCTTTAGTATGGATTTACTTTAATTCCTGAAATAGGGCGCGTGATGGCTTAGTGGTTAGCACGTTTGCCTCCAGGGTCGGGGGTTCGATTCCTGCCTCTGCCCTGTGTGTGTGGAGTTTGCATGTTCTCCCCGCCTCGTGCTTCGGGGGTTTCCTCTGGGTACTTTGGTTTCCCCCAGTCGAAAGACATGCTTTGTAGGCTGATTGGCATCTCTAAATTTTCCGTAGTGTGTGAATGTGTGTGTGAGAGTGTGTGATTACGCCCTGTGATGGGTTGGCACCCCGTCCAGGGTGTCCCCCGCGAGTGCCCCGAGTCCCCTGGGATAGACTCCAGGCTCACTGTGACCCTGTGTAGGATAAGCAGTACAGAAAATGGATGGATGGATGAAATTCCTGAATCTGCCACTGCACTAAAGTATTTTCCAGATCTAGAAAAGTAGAATTTTTTATTATATTTATGGATTTTCTGTTGCCGAAGTATGCTCATAGGGGAAAAAATATCTGCCACTCTCCAGTCCTTTGTTTTTTCCCCTAGAGGTTTTTTTTTTTTTTTTTTTTTGCAGAACCCTGAAACTGGGTCTTTTTTACTAACTAACTAACTAACTAACTAAATAAATAAATAAATAAATTTTAAGCAAATTATTATTATTATTATTATTATTATTATTATTATTATTACAGTTCTTAATCAGTATGTATCTCTTAAAAAATTAAAGACAATGAACCATTTACTATAAACTAAATACAATTTGGTGAAAAAAGTAAAATGGTTAAAAAAAATAAAAATAAAAAAATACCCTGACATCGGTCTATGTTGTATCCAATATAAGACTGCTCGTTTTGATTACAGATGTTCACGTCTGGTTTCATTTCCTTCACCCTGTGACCTTTCACCCCACGACCTCTACAATATGACTCCTGTTAAGCGCAGACTCA
>CM040472.1:18499804-18532304 GCA_022758105.1 Pangasianodon gigas | reverse complement strand
GAAAAAAGAAAACACAGGCCAGAAAAGAAGCCATCCCTGCAGAGTGGTATTAATCAGTGTACAGCAGATGAAGCTCACTGATCACTTCCCATCACACAGTCATTACACTGCACACACACACACACACACACATACACACCACCATTCCTCTTATTAACAAACCGTCCTGTATCTGTGCGGCCACTCCGACTCGGGTCTGCGTAGCGTCACGGAATGATGGGAGGAAACGGGATAATGGAAAAACACATGCTACATCCGGATGAGTCACACTACAGCATGTGGTTTGTATGAATATTTTCTGGTTGGAGTTTTTTGCGTTATAAACTGTTTATAAACACCCGGAGGTTGCTTTTAAATTGTTAAATTTTCCATGAGGGAAGCAGGATGATTATTTATTAAAAGAATAGAGACTCATTGGGGGGAGGGGTGCAAACTTTTGCCCACATTTAGTTTTATTTTCTTTGGAAATTCCTAAACAAATACATATACAAATCTTATAGTATGAACATGAATCCATATGAAGCTCACTAGCTAGCTAACCAGCATGCTAATATAACAGACTAATAAATATAACAGTGCAATTAAATATTACAACATTCAACCACGATTACGAACTCAAATGTACTGTTCTCATACGGTATATAACATGTAAATGTCAAATTTATTATATCAATACAGATGTTATGTGATGTAAAATTATAACAAAAGCAAAGAAAAGTGACAAGCAATTCTGATATTGTCACATTCACCATGGACAATCCCCCCCAGACCACCAGAGGGCACCCTCACTCACATTTTTTGAAAGTCTTCTTTCGTTCCACGAAGGACATCGCTCCGCCCTCCCGTTCAGATGAGGACATTGCTCCGCCCCCCTGCTCGACTGAGGACATCACTCCACCTCCTTGTTTTCCTGTCGTTGTCGCTCCCCCCTCTGGCCTCGCCGTGGGCATCACTCCCCCCTCTGGCCTCACCGTGGGCGTCGCTCTACCCAGGGGTCCAGGCCTTCCTACGTTTGGGCGCATCAGGAGCCGTGCCTTATGGGAGGCCACCAATGACAATCCCCCCAGACCACCAGAGGGCACCCTCACTCACATTTTTAAAAATTCTTCTTTCGTTCCGTGAAGGACATCGCTCCAAATTCCCGCTCAGATGAGAACGTTGCTCCGCCCCCCTGCTCGACTAAGGACATCACTCCACCTCCTTGTTTTCCTGTCGTTGTCGCTCCCCCCTCTGACCTCACCGTGGTCATCGCTCCCCCTTCTGGCCTCACCGTGGGCGTTGCTCTACCAGGTCCTCCTAAGTTTGGGTGTGTCAGGAGCCGCGCCTTAAGGGGGGCCACCATGGACAATCCTCCCCCCAGACTATCAGAGGACACCCTCACTCACATTTTTTTGAAATTCTTCTTTTGTTGTCTGCCCCACTTCCTTCCTTGTTTGTGCACACCTGTTTTGTGTTTCCCAATTAGTCACCTTATTTAAGTTCTGTGTTTTCCCTCTTTAGTTGTGGAGCATTGTGTGTGTATAGGTTGCACTGGTGCTCTTATGTGTTTGTTGCCACTTGCACTGTGAATAGCTTTTGTTTTCATGTTCAGTTTTCTTGCCTTGCCTTGTTCGAGTCTAGTCTTGCGCTAGCTTTTGGAGTTTTTGGTTCCTTTTCTCATTGTTTGTTAGTTTCAGTAGTTTATAATAAAGCTGTCTGCAGTTGCATCCTACTCCCTGGGACTTCCTGACAGATATAAGGAGATTTGATGGTAAAGACCAAAAGCATTTTTTTTGCATGTCATTGCAAGATACAAGAACACCCCACTAATGACAGCTCCACAGAAAAACAGAAAACACTTCTGCTCATTAAACCACCAGGATCTCATTATTGTAGCTGTGTGTGTGGGGAAAACATTATTCCTCACAGCACCTCCAGATCTGCATCACCTCTGACCTTCAGAATTACACTTCATTAAAGTCTGCCTCACATATGCTGCAATAATGTTTACTCTAAGTCTCAACAACAATCTAACCAACATCTTATAGAGTCAGTGATGAGTTTATTATTGAGTCCTGATCATCCTGTGACTTTACAGTTCATTTCTATTATATTGCAAGCCAAAGTGGTATTTCAATAATTATGGCAATAAACTGTGATACATTTGTCAAATATAAAGGCAAGATTTTACTTCCTGCTAAATGTTTCTGCAGACAAAGCTCAAATAGGTGTTTTATCAGGCATAGAGCACACTATGTAGGGTCATAACACAGTTATGGCACACCCTATGTAGTGAAAATATACAGTGAATATGTAAATGTATTGGATGTTTTATGTCTTATCCATATGATACGTCTTATTCTGTGTGAAAAGGAGTTACAGATAGTGATTGTGGGTAAATAAATTAAAAACAAATCTGAAATATTACACTAAATGAATTCATTAAAATTATGATACTGCTTCCATGTGATTTTCTTTGCTTGAGAACGTGAGTCGGACCATTAAAAATCAATATATCGAGACATAACGACTACTTTCGTAATGTCAAGTTGAAACACCTGAGTTAAGTGACATGGATATAATTGGTATAGTGGGGCTTCATAAAACATTTATAAGCCTTTTAGAAGTCTTTTAGAAAACAGTGCTGCAGGATTAATGTCAAAACTTAAGAAATGACATTAGATGTTTTATTCAGTAAGACATTTTTTTTAAATCCTGGTCTTATAAATTATTCATTTTTACAAACAACCCATTCATAACACTGTAAGACATCTCTATGAAGTATCTATTCCATCCTTATTCATTTAGATGAAATATGTGCTTCTGCTATAAGTAAAGTGCTTCATATAAGTATAGTGCATCATAACAGTGTTATAAATGCCAAAGTGAACACCACTTTAGTCGGAGGGCATGAAAATCATTTATTTGGCTGATATATAGGCTTCATAAATAAGTAACGTCACACTGGAATAAGGCTTTATAACAAGATTTACTGCACCAACACTTCAGCTGAGGAACATTAGATTCCATACTCATAAATTCAGTAGATGAAAATTCACTTCCCAAAAAAAAAAAGAAAATGGTAAGATGATACAATGCTTTATGAGTGTTCTGTTAATGAAGACTTAAAGAATACTAATTTCGAAAATAAAGATTAAAAATATCTTTGACATTTTGATGCGTGATCGCTAGCTCATGTTAGCTAAGTTACATTATACATATATATTATATATAATATACATTATACATTATACAGTTATGTATTCCGTATATTTACTCTGAACCTTAATTAAACCATGTTTTATGTCATGTTCCATAATGCGACTTCACAAGTATTAGAAGTGCAGCGCGTTAAAAGGTCAGTGGTTATAAGGTGTTAATGTAAGTGACATAACGCAACCTTATGTCAACAAGAAAATATTTAAAATTCATTTTTATGTCAGGTGAAGCCTGCTGAAATAAGTCTTAATGCTTCTTAGGATTGCATCAGTTTCCCTGAAGGGCTTATGTAGGTATTATGTAGCCTTATGAACACTTGAGGGTTACCAGAAATGTTTAAGCATTTTGCAGTAAAGTATGTTTGCTTTGTAAACTTGTGGAAGTTGTCTGTTCCAGTCTGTGAGGCTGCAACTGGATTTGTTATAATCTTGAAGACATTTTGCCACAGGTCCTGCAACTATTGCAGATTTTAACAAGACCTAAGAAGATTAACAGAAAAAGAAAAGAACTAATAACAAGAAGACTTTATACCGGTGAAATCAGTAGCTTTTAAACCTAGACTGGACCTAGAGTTTATTAATGTGTAATCGTAAAGCTCTAATCATATCTGTTACAGAAAGAAAAAGAAAAATTACTCACATGTCTAAGTATCTGTTTGGCTGTTAATTTGTGTTTCATTATTTCATGGATAATTGGAAGAAGTTTCTTATTGTCTGTTTTTTTCCTGATTTGCTCTGTTTGTTCAAGGTTTTAATGAGATGTTGTAGTAGTATTAATAACACAATCATTTTTAACTATAAAAGCTGTGTCCTAAAGTCACAATCCTTTAATAACCAAATGTGATAAAGATGTAGGATTTCTAAAGGCCTTGTACTTTCACTTTATCTTCTCGAGATATTTTTTAATCAGCCTCACCAGCTGTCAACACGAGGTCGCCTCCTTTCATCAGACCTCCATCTTTAAATTCACCAGTGCTCGCGTGAAGCGACTGCAACTGCCACCTGTTTTACATTCAGAGATCTGAATCAATGAAGCAGATATCGATCTGTTTGCCCCTCCGGAGCCGAGCCCTTTATCCGCTGTTGCTCCACAGCTTTCTGTTTGCACGCCTGATTCCCCGCGGGTGCAATATGGATCATGAGGTCTGGAGTCAGTATAGAACGACCTGCGCTCTGGTCTGGATTAGCAACTGATTAGCGCAGGCTCTCAGGGGGCCAGTGATCATGATGGACCTTTGGGAAACAGGTTTTCTGAGTTTACTGAGTTTAATGATACTGGAGAAATATCATTAGGCATGAGTGTGGAAGCAGAGAGCTCGATATGTGTGTTTTATTCAGATTTTCTTCCAATACTCGAGAGTGTAGATACAGATAGTTACTGCCATACGTAAACGCATTGTAATGTCTAATAAAAGCTCTTAATAAGTGGCTGATTGGTGGAAAAAATGGAATGATGGTGGGTTCAAAAGACAATTTTTTTCCACAAATGTCATTAAATTGCTCTAAAATGCTTTAGAAAACCAAATAACATCACTAAAACACTCTGTGTTATGCTGTCATAGTAAAATAATCAACACCAGGGTGGTGTGATAAAGCGAAAGTGCTGTTAGACCCCTGAAGTTGATTATTTTCCTATAACAACAGATAAGAAAGACACATCATACTTTTTATCCATTTATAGTTACGTTTAATATTATGGAAGGTCCACATAACCTTGGGAAACTTCAGGTTACAGCTTTACCTCTGACACTGGAGACTCCTTCCATAAATGTCAAATAAACATCGCCTTACAGAAAACTTCAACAATTACACTTGTTTTTGAATCCGTTTTTGTGGTGCGTTCGCCCTGTGAATGAGCTGTTGCTATAGAAACGATAACGTATTAGAACAAGCGCATTAATATAAACCTGTGATTCATTAATGAATGACGTGTTATCATTTTTATCCATTTATTGGTGTGGAACATCTGTGAAATAAGTTCGTTCCTGTTATCACTTAAACAGCTATAAACAGTCGCTCCATCACCAGCCTCTCTTTTTTTTTCTAAACAAACAAACAAACAAACAAACAAAAAATGCAGTTTGTCATGTTACTGAGAAACCACAAAGCGGTTACAGT
The DNA here is from genome assembly GCA_022758105.1 of Pangasianodon gigas. Lineage (NCBI taxonomy): Eukaryota > Metazoa > Chordata > Actinopteri > Siluriformes > Pangasiidae > Pangasianodon > Pangasianodon gigas. The sequence continues at coordinate 18,526,989 of CM040472.1, read as the reverse complement.
TACAGCTTCACCTCTGACTGTTACAAAGTGCTGACACTGGAGACTCATTCCATAAATGTTGAATAAAAGTCATCAAAAACTTCACCATATTATACATGAATCCCTGTGAATGAGCTGTTACTATAGAAACGATAACGTATCAGAATAAGCGCATTAATATAAACCTGCACTACTGTCAGAGCTGCTGTTAGAGAAAACTAATCAACACCTTTTTTTTTAAGGAGTGTCAACAGATTGTTGCAGTGTCACAGTGTCCACACTGATCCAAAGCGAAAGACAGCTTTACAAGGGGGAATGTTTTTGACGTTCTCTTGCATCTCCCCTTAAACTGAGTCCTGGATTTCGCAGTGAAACTTCGTTGTGTGTTACTGACTCACAGCTCAGGTCTTCGTTATACATACGCAAACAACAACAACAACAAAATTACATTGATTTTACCCTTTTAGAGTTTGAAAGTTTGAAAGAGTGTACAATCAATTTAACATTTTTTTTGTTTGTACATATGTATAACAAGAGCCTGAGCTGTGAGTCAATGCGTATTGTAACGCATCCATCACACCTCCGCAGTGTTATCATTGATTCAGTGACTCAGAGCTGAGAGAACACACACTGCTTCTGAGTGAAATATATCGCTGTTAAATCCCCCGTTATGCTCCGTTTATTAGCTAGGAAAGTTTACGGCATCATCAGCGCAGACGTTAACAGGTTTCCCACTGGAGCTCACAGCCTCAGCGTCTGAATCTGAAACGACAGCAAGGTGTTAATCTTCACATTCTCACTGTCAATTCATTCCCACGAGAGAGATAAAGACAAAATATGTGTTCTTCCTCTTTATCCTCTGCCCATGAGGTGGAGAGAAGATTGAAAAATCCACTGGGTTTAATTACAGAGTGTGAGAACATCAGGAGAAGAGCAAAACGAACAAAAACGGGGCAGAAAAGTTGACAGAGTGGAGAAACAACACCGCTCGTTAGATTAACTGGGCAGTTGGATGAATATTCATCTCGTCTCGTCATTGGCCATAGAGCGCCATCTACACACTTATCTGTCCTGTGGTGTTCCAGTCAAAACTGACCAGTTTGCTATTTCCCTTTATCATAAAATGCCATGCATAAGTATTCACCCCCTTCTTGAAGTTTTCCACATTTTGTAGTGTTACAGCCTGGAACTGAAATAAACGTAATTGAGATTATAGTACATCACGAATCTACACAAAATATCCCATAATATTGATTTTTAAAATTGAAATATTGAAAAATATTGAAAATTAATATAGTTCACTATTTTTTAAACAAATAAAAAGCCTAAAATTGTGATTGTATAAGTATTCACCCCTGCTGAATTAGTCGTGTAATTAGCTGAATGGAGTTGAAATGTATGCAATTAAAGTGTCATATGTATCACATGTGTCTCAATATCAACTCTGGAAGAACCCGGAGTTTGTTAGAGAATGTATGGAAACAAGCAGCATCATGAAGATCAATCAAAAAAAAGTCCTCAACAAAGTACTGGAAAAGTATCAGTCAGGGTTTAGTTACAAAAAAAAAAAAAAACCTTCACACATCACACAGAGCAACATTAAATCTGTTATTTAAAAATGGAAAAATATGGCACACATTTTTCAGCTAAAGAGGGGATTAGTCAGAGGAGCAAGCAACATGATGCTACCACCACCATGCTTCACAGTGGGGATTGCGTTCTCGGGTTAATGAGGAGTGTTGGGTTCCTGCCAAACATAGCACTTTGCCTTTTGGCAAACTCCAAATCAGCACTCTGCCATAAAGCCCAGTGAATACTCATGCAAGGCCCTGGTGCTACGGTTCCCTCATCTGACTGCCATGTAAAAACCCGCTGATTTGTTTTTGGTGAAGTGGGTAGATTCCTACACCTCTGTTTCTAAAACAAGTTCACATCAGGCTACTTTGTAGCATTGGGAAGTGAGACCAGACACCAGACACCAGACACCAGACTTGTCATTTTGGTGTGACTGTAATGAAAATGAGAAAAAAAGAAGTTGCTGGAGGATTAGCTTCAGGGTGAGTAATGCTAAAATATTAAACAAAACAATATCACTAACAATTTATAAAGTGCCTTCATCATGCAAACAAATGAAAAAAAAAAAACACTAGATCTTCCCTTTCTTCATACCTAAACAAAAACAGAAGAAAAGGACATGCTCACAATAGTAATGGCACCCCTACAATGTATAGGCAGCTATAAAGGGCACAGATATCCAGCAATTATGGAGTATCACTTTCTAATGTCTGAAATTTATAGCCAGGGGAGGAAAAATCAGCAGTCTGGGCAATTTGCTTAGTGTTCACAGTCGCCCAGTGGACAAAAAGAAGAAGAAAATAAACCCAGACTCCTTCTTGACGTCAATTTCATTAAAACAAATGTTTTTATTTGGTATGTATTTTTGTATATTGTAACCATAGCAACTACAGTCCAATTTAAAGCTGACATATAAATCTCTGCTTACTACGCACAGACACCTCATGGTTAAACATATATCAAGAGAAAAAAAGATCCTATGCAGAGCCTAATAAAAGCTTTTATATGCTATGTGAGGACAGAATACTACATTCTGAGGGCGCAAACATGATGTGCGACATCAGAAACTTTGTTAGAAGAGGATAATAATCATAAATTCATTTGTTTCAATGCATTTCATTAGCTAGTTAGCTTATCATACGTTATACGTACAATGAAGCTGCTAAGATGTTTACATCTGTCGAGTACAGGCGAGCATGTAGCTTATAGAGATAATAAAGTTTGGGTATTAAAAAGTTCAAGGCTAACGTAGAGCTAAAAGCAGACAAAGTACAATACTAGCATAAAGCTAGAATATACGAAAGGATTATATTTTCCTGTTTATATTCTTCTAAGATGACATCATCTTCCAATCACTGTGTTAAATTTGTTTCTTATCTGGGAAATCCTAAAGGACAGTCAAAGACACACAGAAAGCCAGAACACATCTAAAAACGTAGCACGATGATGGGATGAAGCTTGTCTAGGATGTCAACGATCGATATCATCAGTAAACATTAATATTAAATAAAAACGCTGTAACCTAGCCATAATTTTTACAACATGATATTAAATCTATACAGGACCCAGTGTTACCCCTTATGAGCCCTAAAACATTTAGAAGATTGGGTTGATACAGAAAAATATGGAGAGATGCTTTATTTCCCATAAAAAGTCCTTGTTTAGTGGCGCAACATGAATCGCATTTTTGCTTCCTGTCATTTCAGAAAGAAAAAAAAATCGAAGTGCCTTGGGTTAGATCAGCACGAGAGACCTTTCAATGCCTCAGCATTAAATATTGATAAGAATAACACTGTGCCAGGATTTTATCGACTGGGTCTGTGTGTAAAGGCTAATAAGGAACCGCCGCCTCAATCGCTTTCCCTTAAACATTCATTTGTCTCGCTTTATTTCTTTACTGCATGGTTGTGTTCTGTAGTTTTCCACCTCCAGGCAAAACATGTTTTTATATACACTCAGAATTAGATTATAAATTGAGCTGAAAATGCAAATAGCTAAATAAATATTTCAACAAATAAACATCCTGGTCACTTTAACGCACAGGATCAGGATGATATTAGCAAAAAAATGAAGGATTTTTGTCCAAAATGTTCTGTTTTTCTCAAAATGTGTGTACTATGATTAACGTTTTACTATTTCTACATTTATATGATCATATATAAATAAGGAATAAAACACGTATCATGCTGTTATAGTAAATTAATCAACAATGGGGTGGGGTTATGAAGCAAAGTCAGAAAGTTGATTATTTTCCTATAACAGCATGTGACTAAGTGTTTTATTCTCCTTATACCACAGCAATTTGCCAACGATTACAATTTTATATTTATTAATAAACAACAAGTCATAGTTTTTATCCATTTATAGTGACATTTAATGTTGTGGAACGTCTATGAAACAAATGAGTTCATCAGACACAGACTATAGATACAGTGGATAAAGTTTAGGCTAAAAACACCAGAGGTTTTCACTTTTAATATTCTCTGATTGGTTAAGCAGTGCTGTATATATATATATATAAGCACTGGTATATGAGAGTGGTTAGTGTATTACCGTCTGAGTAAGACTTGATGAAATTTTTGTCACTGGGCTTTTTAGGTTGATGTCATGTGACCTATAAACATAAGTATAAATATAGCAGACGTGGGAAGCAGCCGTTGCTGGAGAGTACACACTCAGCTCAGGATAGACAGCAGGAGGGGTGTTTATCACGGCTCACAGCAGCACACAGAGCTACAGTGGGTGTGAGACGGGTCATTTGTGTGTCAGAGAAGGTTCTGATTTTACCTTTTAGCTACGAAGACATCGCTTAAACTGGTCACCACTCACCTATCAGCTCATATCCTGGAGATTTACATATATGTATTTATATACTATATATAATAAGGGGAAAAAAACTCACATGCACATTTGTTTCTGTTCTGTACTCACTATTAGGAAAGGGTTAAATTAGCATTTATACTACAGTTTGAAGTGTTGATTATTTTCTATAACAGCAGCTCCAATATCGAATGCTCCAAATCACAGGTTTATATTAATGCGCTCGTTCTAATACTTTATCGTTTCTATAGCAACAGCTTATTCACATGGCGAACGCTCCACAAAACGGATTAAAAAACAAGTGTAATTGTTGAAGTTTTCTGTAAAGAGATGTTTATGTAAAATTTATGGAAGGAGTCTCCAGTGTCAGAGGTTAAGCCGTCCACTTTAAGTTTTCTGACTTCTTCAGGACACAGACCTTCCACGATATTAAACATAAATATAAATGGATTAAAAGTATGATGTGTCGTTCTTTTAAAAAAATTTTAATTGTTGTCAGATTATTGTGTGGTATAAGAGGAATAAAACACGCGGAGGAGGTGCTGTTATCAGAAAATAATTAACTTCAGGGTGGTAACAGTAACTCTGTTTCATCACACCATCCCGTCACTGATTAGTTTCCTATCACAGCATGACTCTGTGTGTTTTATTAATGACATACATTGAAGTGTTACAATATTATACTGCAGTACAGCATTTTATCCAGGGTGAGAAAAGTAGGACTTTCTTTTGGACGTCATGTAGACATGTGAATTATTAGCAAAATGAAAAAAAAAAACTATCCAAATCACATAACAAAAAAACAGAAAGTTTGGTATTTTAGAGAAAAGAACCCTAGAAATCATATCTCAGAGATTCGCTTAAATATGATGAAATTTGAAACCACTGGCTAAATATTCAACTAGTTATAGCTTTCAATATTAGTAATATTTGACATGTGAAAGACTGAGAAACTATGGCAAGGAGATATAATATATTTCATAAATCAATCTTAAGGCACTGTACAGATAAAATTATCCATTGATTCTTCTATCGATATCATTTAACATTTACTGTTAGCTTGAGCCTCTTTGTATGACTTTAAATTACAATCCTTCACTTCTGCACTATCCACTGATCTATCTGTAATTACATGTGGATGGATTAGCCATTAGCCATTAGCAATGTGGCCTGGTCGTGTCAGGCTGAAGGTCAGCAGAGGGTCAGTGTGAATATAATGCACCGTATAATGCAGTACTCATTACCAACACTGGAGTTCATCAGCGTCAGGTCATGTTCACTACACACACACATACACACACACACACAGAAATCATGAACGAGGTAGTATTTTCAACGCTTAATCCCTAACATGCTGACATGGATTCCCAGTGTGAAATCGAACAAAATCCAAACAAATCTTCCTCACTCACTTGATATGAGTCGGTTCTGAATTGACATGAGTCAGTTCTGAATTGATATGAGGACACGAGTCATTTCTGAATTAATATGAGGACATGAGTCATTTCTGAATTAATATGAGGACATGAGTCAGTTCTGAATTGATATGAGGACATGAGTCATTTCTGAATTGATATGAGTCAGTTCTGAATTAATATGAGGACACGAGTCATTTCTGAATTAATATGAGGACATGAGTCAGTTCTGAATTAATATGAGGACATGAGTCAGTTCTGAATTAATATGAGGACATGAGTCGGTTCTGAATTGATATGAGTCAGTTCTGAATTGACATGAGTCAGTTCTGAATTAATATGAGGACATGAGTCGGTTCTGAATTGATATGAGGACATGAGTCATTTCTGAATTGATATGAGTCAGTTCTGAATTGATATGAGAACATGAGTCACTTATGAATTGATATGAGGACATGAATCAGTTCTGAATTGATATGAGTCAGTTCTGAATTGATATGAGGACATGAGTCGGTTCTGAATTGACATGAATCGGTTCTGAATTGATATGAGGACATGAATCAGTTCTGAATTGATATGAGGACATGAATCGGTTCTGAATTGACATGAGTCAGTTTTGAATTGATATGAGTCAGTTCTGAATTGACATGAGTCAGTTTTGAATTGACATGAGACATTTCTGAATAGACATGAGTCACTTATGAATTGATCTGAGTCAGTTCTGAATTGGCATGAATCAGTTCTGAATTAATACATGTCAGTTCTGAATAGATAATATTACGTGGCTATTCTGCTAACGCTGTTTGTCTGACTGGCCTAAATTTCCAAAACTATGCTAGCTAGCTAGATAATGTTAGCCAGGTAGTTTCATAGAAATTCACTGGATTCCCTGAGCCTAGATTAGCTATCAATTCAGAACTGACTCATATCAATTCAGAACTGACTCATATCAATTCAGAACCAACTCATATCAATTCAGAACTGACTCATGTAAATTCAGAACTGACTAATTTTCATTTGGATCTTAATTCATGTCAATGAATTCAGAACTGACTCATATCAATTCTGAACTTCCTCGTTTCAATTAAGATCCGACTCAGTTTTAGAACTGACTCATGTCTAGAAAGAACTGACAAATGTCGGGATATACTTACTGACAAATTCAGAACTGACTCATATCAATTTAGAACCAACTCATGTCAATTAAAAACCTGACTTATATCAATTCAGAATTGATAAAATCAGAAATTCCTCACGTCAGTTCAGGAGTGGCTCATGTCAGTTAAGATCTGACTCGTATTAATTCTGACTAACTCATGTCAATTCTCATGATAATAATCATATAATGTGGCAATATACAAACAATTCTAAAAGAAAATGTAAGTATAAACAATTCAAAATGTTAATAAATAAATAGTGATATATGAAGAATTTCAAAAAGACAATGTATAAATAAATCATTCAAAATGTTGCACATATTTCTTTCTTTCTTTTTTTTTACACAAATTTACAGTCAGTAATTCTGGAGTTACTGTAAATGAAGATTATGGCTTACTCTGGTTCGGTGCGCTACTGATTTTGTGGACTGTATTCCAATACTGAATAGAAACTGAATTATCAGTACTCAGAATATTGTATGCGCTATAGCTCAGCTGGAGTCTGTGTTAAATTTATCTATATTACCAAAATCATAATGCATTTGATCTCGCCACTGGAATGTCTCCCAGCAGAGACGTGTTTGTGTAATTACATGATGACAGCTTTGCATGGAGATGTGGATGAGACCTGCCCCGGGGTAAAACTGCTAGGACCTAAACACAACCCACTAAACACCAACTAGGAAAATTCAAATCATAAGCGACACTCAATTTCCAAGATCTTCAGCGCTATCCTGCTTTCTCAATAATCTGTGTGAACAATTCTTCCCAACCTTCTAACCTTCGAGGACTCATCATGCAGTATTGTGGAGCTTCTTTCAATAATTTGAGGCCAATCTCACCGATCAGACCACAGCCTTGTTAAGTATTCATAACCCATGAAATAAGAAAAACTGGCCCACTACAGTAATGCCATTATTCCTCTCTCCAGCTCAGAATCGATGAATAATCCAAATTTCCATTGATTTTCATTCTTACATTTTGTAGCATGTATGGTGGCAGGTTGAATTCCACAGCAGTGACACACAGTATAGAGGTGTGTGGACATTTCTCAGCTTTATATACAGATCTAGTCCTTGTGTTCAGACGCCTTTCACAGGTGGCAGGACTGAAATGGAAACACAGTGAGAACGGTTGCCTGGATATTCGTTGTCAGAGTGGAAATGGCCTGTTTTGTGAACAAATTCATAGACCTTTTATTTATGTATATATTCATGGGATTTGGGAAAGTAAAATGGCTCCCTTCGTCTCCTATCGTGTTGATTCTGCATAATGCAATAGGCTTTATCGCTGGCTCATTACCAAACGCATCCATCTCGTGTCCATCGCCTTTGATATCTGGACTGCTGGACGAGGCGACTGGCGTAGAGTTGAGTGCCTCGGCTTTACTGTTCATTAGCAAGCAAATCATCAAAAGTGGCACTTGCACAAACAGAGACTTTTTTTTTCTTTCGGTTGATGTTCTTATGCATAAATAGCTGCATATACTTCACTTCTGAAATGGAGGCTTGTTCATCATTATGGGCTACTTTGTGTTTTGCAGATATTGTTTCCATGCATGGCTCAGAAATGAGAATCCTTTCTCTGAGGTGTTATCTGATGCAGATGCACCATTTCTAATATCATAGGCTAATTTGATATGATGCTAGAAGAACTAGCACTTCTGCCAGATTGTTGAAGTGATAAGTGCAGCTTTGGTGCTTTGCGAATAGAGGAGCATAGATAAGAATTTTCTTTTAGGTATTTAATCATGCTGTATTAAGATTAAAAATTTCCTGTTTGGAAGTCAATGACTTATGTATAAATAATCAAGTCTCTCATACTGGACCTCTTCTTTTAACAGGATAACCCTGGATCTTCAGATTCCGCTGAAAGATGGTCTAATTTGGTCTAATTTGAAGATGTACACATACATAAACCTATAAATATGAAGAAACTTAAAATGTTCTCCAAGGAGGAGGAGTTAAGATCCTCTTTGAGTATCACCAACCTTGTTGGATGTTACAGGAAGCAATTCGGTGCTGTTTTCTCTCGAGGGGAGGCTTCGACAAATATAACTATGGTGGAACTGATCATTTTGAAACCAGTGCACCTGTAAGCTAGAAATGTCACTTATTGTGCATTTTATTCATATTGACTATAAATTCTTACTCATTTTTTAATTCTATAGTGGGTTGTGGCAGCAAGGGTGTGCTCAAGCGCTGGCAGTGAATGGGAGGCGGAAACGAGCGGGTAATGAGTGAGTGGTTACACCTGTGTGTGGTTTACATTTACATTTACATTTGGCAGGCGCCCCTGTCCAGAGCAACTTACAGAAGCGCTTTGAAGTTTCTCTCAATAAATATGTCCTGAAGTTAATAATGAAGTGTATTTATAGGCTGTGTGTTTTAGGCAGTGAGCTGTTTGACCCTTGGCTGACAGCAACCTTGTCTATGAAGAGACCAAAAACAATAGGAATGCTTTTTATTTTCAGCATTAGAAGTGATTTCAGTTTGTTAATTGAAGTGCTGAAAAGAGTTTGAAAAAGAAAAAAAATAAACACCATTGTTGTACATGGGAGTTCTCATTAACTGATTTAAAACATTTGGTGCTGAATGTTTCTTCTGGTATGACAGGAATCATGGGATTGCTTGTAATTGTACATACTGATGTACATAACACAGAGCAGTAACACAGAGGTCAGTGTATAAATGTTCATTTTTATTTTGCTGACAGCACAGTGTTTAAAAATGGAATTAGATTATGGACAACAACAAAAAGGCAGAATGGACATTATGAGGGGAAAATGGAAATCTGGAGGGGAAGAAGTAAATTGCACATCAAGGTTTGAAAACCACTCATGAGTCACCTGTAATTTTCAGCTGTAATTTACAGCCACAGTTACTAGCAGTTCTACAGAACCTGTATCATTTATTCAATACAGCAGTCTAATAGAATTAGAAGAATATTCTGGGCCTTTGCACTGCAACAAAACTGAAAGATTCAACAGGACTTTAAGACTCCTCTTCAAATGGATATAAACGTCTGGTAGATAAACAACTGGTATGCTTTCCAGAAGGTTCCATCAGTATTCAATGTAAAGTATTGGATGTAACCTGAACATGGGGGGAAAAAGCACCATGGAAACACAACAGAGTGTGAAATTAGTAAACTGTACAACCACTAGGTGGTGCTGGAGTGCACACACTGTATACGTGATTTATCTTTTTGTTTGAAAATGTCCTTCATTATTATTATTAAAACAATTATGCATTGATTAATAAGACCGAAAAGAGGCCAAGAAAAGTCCACTATCTCAGACATTATTTATAAAACATGGAATGAAACAAGCTGTACTCATTTTTATTTACTTATTTACTTTACTTACTATTAACTACTACTTTATTTACTACTTACATATTTTACTTACTTGCGTATCTACGTTATGTACTTCATTACTTATGTTTGTATGTTAATTACTTATTTACATACTTAGACACTTTACTTACTAACATTACTACTTTCATAAACTTACACAGTTACATATTTACTTATTTATTTAATTAAGTACATACTTTATTTAAATAAGCACTTAGTTACTAATTTACATACACACTTAGTTGCTTAGATATTTTAGTTACTGACACACTTAATACATTTATTTATTTATTTATTTATTTATTTTATTTACTTATATGCAAGCTTTTCTTACTTATCTACTTTACCTACTTATTTAGTTAATAACATTTGTATGAAATTTACTTGCTTGCTTTGGCACTTTAGCTACTTTCATACTTTACTTAATTACTGCTTGGTGCAAGCTGAACATATGACGAGTCTTTACATGAAAAATAATGAAATATTGATGTGGTACTGTAAAGAGGAGTTCTCCTTTATTTCAGTGCTGTTAATTCATTTACTCAATTATCTATAATTTCTACACTACATCTTACTTCTGTTATATTCCTACATTAAACTTATCTCTAATATGAAAGTCAAAATGCCTGAAACTAACAATCCAGCTAGCTCAAAGTATGTGTTTGTGTTTTTTATACAACCCGAGGACATACGATGTATTGTAAAGGCATAATGTTAAAGGAAACATTAACGTTTCCCTCAGATGTGTTGGGAAATTACTAAGAAGAGAATCTAATTACTAAACACAGCTGGGTTCCGCCATATTGAACATTTTTATTTACAGATTTATATTAATACGTTCATTCTAATACGTTATCGTTTGTATAGTAACAGCTAATTCACTCATTCTTGTATGGCAGATGCTCCACATAAACAGACTAAAAACGTGAAATCACTGAAATGAAGTTTTCTGTAAGGAGACGTTTATTTAACATATATGGAAGGAGTCTCCAGTGTCAGCAAACTGTAACAGTCAGAGGTAAAGCTGACAAGCTGCATTTTTTTTTTTGACCAATTAATTTCAAGAATGAGAACAATAAAGAGGCTGGTGAGGGAATGACTGTTATACAGGAACTAACTTATTACACGGACGCTCCACAGCCTTGAATGTAGCTATAAATAGATAAAAAGTACAATCTGTTGTTCTTTAATAAATAAAGAATTTAATCGTTGGCAGATTTCTGTAGTATAAGAGGAATAAAACACTTTGTGGTGTTATAACGACGTGGCAGTAACTGACTTAGAGATTAGCAGGTGTTGTCGTCCTGCATGACCTCTACTTAGACCTCACTTCATTATGGCACCTCGGAAAACAGATCTGATAATCATCAGCCCGGTTCAATAGGATCCGAGCAGCCTCTTTTCTCTTCACCCCACTGTTTGAGTAATTCATTCTGCTAATGGCATCCGATCGGCCCCGCATCGCACATCACACGTTTCAAACAGACCACTGCATCAAGGGATTATCGAGTGGACACTGCCATTAAGGAGGAAAAAAAGAAAGACTTCCATTACGCTGAAAGAAGAGTGAACATATTCTCAGGGTTTTCAGCTGCCTCGCATGAATTGAGGCCCTCATTAAAAAACAGCCAGGGAGCCTCGACTGGCTTAAAAGTGCTGCTGATTCTCTCAGGCTCGGGCCAGCACTTCAGAGACGCATTTCATCGGCCTTATCGGTGCAGCCGAGCTTTTAAAATAAGGGTGAAAAATAACAGTGTTCAGTGAAATTGGAGCCAGAAGCTGGGGATTGCTTGCTATAAAGTAATGTTTGGCTGGAGGGCTTTCTGAGTTACAAGGGATTTTTTTTTTTTTAATCAGAATGTCATAAACACAATCTGTGAATAAAATGCTGGTGTAAACATCAGTTCAAGTTACATGGGTGAAAAAAATCGAAGAATAGAAAACGAAATTTGGGATTTATTTTCAATCATGAGCCTCAGGAGAATTTCTGCACATGGATGGAGGTCTATTTATCTATTTATTTATTTATTTATTTATTTATTTATTTATGCTACTGTATGTGTTTGCATCCCCCATGCATTCTGGGTGAAAAGATGTATAAATGTAACTACATTTAATTTATTATTATTATTATTATTATTATTATTATTATTATTATTATTATTATTATTTATTTCTATTTATCTAGAGAAAATCGATACTTTTTAAATTGTCAAAAATAAAAATACTTTTAAAATTTATCCGCTAAAGACAATGAAAAACTTTTATTTCCTCAACATTATGAAATGTCATATTTTGGTGGGCGGGACTTTATTTATATTTATCAGAATTCGATTGGTTTGTGAAAACAACCAGGGAGGCAGCTCTAGACACTAGCTTCTGCAGAAACCAGATTTCCCTCTTTATATCATCGATTCTTCTCTGTTCTTTGAGTGAGAGAGATCTGTTATTTTCCTGTGAAACTACAGACATCAGGCTAACGAGGCTAACACATATTCATGTAAAAAAAAAAAAAATCAAAGCATACACAGATGATCTGTCTTGCTGCATGGTGTACTGCTTGTGCCGTCGTTTACCATCTTGACATTTTCATTCTTCGATAGCTGGATTGTGGGAAGGTGGAAGGTGAAACAGAACATGAAATTAATTATTATTATGTTTTCTGTCTCTCCCATCATTATATATAGTCAAAAATTGGAGACCAAAAATTTATATTAATATGTTAACATACACTATTTCATCATTTTGTTAAAAAATTACAATTACATTACATTTCCTTTTCTTTATTATATACTAAGGGTGCACAAACTTTTGCATTTGACTGTAAATCTATGCAGCAGAAACATTTGCAGTCACTTGTAGCATCTTATACTCTCTATAAATGCTAATGACATAAGAGGAAGGTGACATTTTGTGAAATTAAGTTAATATAGGTTGTCTTGTTTAACTGAAACTCAATTTATTTGTATATCATCTCAATAAAATCTGTGCAGCGAGGCATTGCGATTCGCTAAAGGTCACTGCTGCACTTTTACCTAATAAGCTCCTGGAGGAACAAAAGGCTAATCAGGTCATCTTTAAGAAACCCTTCATTCAAATCTTACTGTAGGTCAGTGTGTGAGAGAAAAAAAAGCAGGTGCTTGGTCTGATTTCTGTGCAGCTAACAATGGCTTAAATGTCAGGAGACGTCAGAGAGAGGAGTGTGTTTTTACAGTACCACGTACACAAGAGTTCAAAATCCATCCGTGCCGAAACTTGGGATTTTCACTTAAATCATGACATTATTGTTATTATTACAATAATTTTATACAAACAGATAATTAGTTTTAGATATGTCTTGCCCTTTATATCACTGCATACTAGGTTTAATTTAAAATAGCACTTGATCCAGTGCATATTATTATGTGTTTTATTTTTTTATATCCTGTGTTGACAGTTAATTGTGCACACAACTTAATAAAGGTAAAAAACCTTCCCATGGACTTTAAAAGAATGACTTTAATAATTAATTATTTGCTGTTATGTACCACATCAAACTGCTTGGTATAGGAGTCTTGCGTCCTTTAATGACTCGAGTCATTTAAGTCCATTCGGTTCAATGATTCATTCCGATTCATCCACTGATTCATTCAGTTGCATGATTTGCTATCTGCTGATGAGTGATTCAGTCTAAAATCCAGTGAGTGCTGTTGCATTTTGCAGTTGTGAAGTCCGTCAGAAGGAGCTGAATGAAACGAACGACTCCTTCTGATACAGATTCATTCATTTCAGTGACTCGTTCAATAAGAACATTTCTACTTGGCACAGAGGTGTAAAAACTTCTTGGTCAAGGTCATGTGTGCAATCTGCACCTGATCCTATTCCCAATATAGACAATTACGTGTGGATGGAAACTTTTTATGATATGAAAACACGTATCAGTCCAACAAGTTCCATCTAAAAAAAAAAAAAAAAAAAACTAAAAAGTGACCTACATACAGCGTGTGCCACTCGGCCTTCAGTGTAAAACACCACACTTTGTTTTTTTTTTTTTTTTATGATCTCCTGATAGTGATTTATTTAACTGCATCCTCAGAGCCCTGTTTTATTAGAACCCTCTTATGGAGTCCTGACTAACTTGACGTAAGTGGGACAGAGGAAGTTGCTCGGGGATAGCTTTCATCCTCGCTGGCGTGGCAGAACTCACCGAGAAACCGCTGGGTTCCAGAGAAGAAGGATTTCAAGTGTCCAATATGCCATCCTCAGTGTGTTTAAAATGTATGAGAATAGAGCAAACAGCACAGCATGATTTTTAGCTCTTTACTCCAGTGTAAAGATGAATGAAATTATTTGAAATGGGATTCAGACACTGGAAAGAACTAGAACACCTCGATTTAAGACTTTTATTCAGAGTCAGCGACTTAAATATTTACATAGGGAAAGTTCCTTGTATTCAGAATCGGGACACGAACATGCTCAAGTCGACCTTCTGATTATTAAAATCACCTGCGTGTAGTTCACGTCTCAAAGGTTGCCAGATTTTTCTTGAGTACAAGCATCCGAGACGGGGTTTTTCAATACCGCCTATAAATGCAAACATTTGCCTTTAAATAAAAAAAAATTGAAATATAGAAAATATGGACTGAAAAAGGAAATAGCTTTCGTTTCATTTCATTTGCTGTCAAATGTAATGCGATGTAACATAAAGACAACAGCCAATTTATAAATGAAAAATTAAGAATTAAAAAGACTAATATGATGAAATATGAATGAGAAGATGGTGAGTGTGGAAATAAATCTAACAGGAGTCTAGTGTATCTCCAATATATAGCACTGCATGAATAGTTGTAATGATCACATTAATCACTGGTTTAATTTAACAAAATGGCTTCCACACTCATTATTCAGCAGCACACAGAATAGCACTTGATCCAGCACAGACTATTGTTTTGTCTTTTTATTTTTAACCAAAACATAAAATTAAGCATTATGTATTGTGGTTACATCAAACTGTCAGACAGTGTTTCTCACTTGAGCCAATATTGCTAAAAAAAAACGTGCTCAAGGTCATTTCAAGGTCAGAATAATGCGTATTTGAGACACACCTCTGTTTTACTCAGACTCCACCCTGTGTTGGTGAGAAATAGAGATAAAAAGAGTGTATTTATGGAGTTCATGATCCAGATGTTTAAAAGCTGAACTGATTCCTTCATCCTTCATCCCCTCTGTAAAGCCTCTTCACTCTTCTCGTTATCACAGGACTTTAATCTGATTCTCCGCCTACACGCTCAGATTGATTAGCGCTAAAATCACGAGCTGCTCCTACGAGCCGGACGAGTGTGTGACAGCACACAGGAAGTGCACAAGCGTAGGAGTGACGCCTAGCGAGAACCCGGTGTGAGGAACCCGGAGCAGATCAGGACGCTCCTCTGAACTCGTGTTGTGTTGAGCAGGTAAACATCTCGCATCTCAGCACACTGAACACATTTCTACATGATTACATCAGACAGCTGGAGCTGTTCTCAGGAGAGCCGTGAAACTGTTGAGTCAGGTCCGTTATTAATGGCACCCTTCATAAACTAAACAGCAAACAATATACAAGATTGTAATGCATGATTAAAATACTGGAAATCATTAAAGAAATGCTACACCAGATGGATATAAGTACATATAGGAGATAGTTTTTCCCCTAATTTCTCTATTTTTTTCTCTATAATGTAATACTGCATTGAGAAATACATTATAATACACAACTTTTCATAAGAATATAATGTGAACTATATTCTTTATGTAATAACTGACACAATATTTTGACATTTTGATGCTTGGATGATTTTCATCCCCATCATTTATTTTAGAAAATCTATATTTTCTATACCTATAGTATCTAGATTTTGAAAATTTGTCTTTATGGGTAGCTATAGACCAAGTTTTCCATGCCAATCTAGATTGATAACTTTTTTTGTTTGTTGTTTACAATAATTAGGATTTTTTTTATGGGTATTTTTTCCCACATTTCTATAAAACATATGATATTAAACTGTATACTTCTTCTGCTACTTGCCCTATCCTGGGGCATCAAGAATTTCGAGGCCCCTGACAATTTTGAATCGTACTGAATAAAACACCAAAGATAAAAAATTTTCATTTCTTTTTTATCCATTTATAGTAACGTTTAATGTTGCGGAATGTCCGTAACACAGGTAAGTCCCTGTTCATGCTTTGTAACAGCTGGAAAGAGCTAACCTCTTTATTATGTGTCTTCAATGCAGTGTTTCCTGTTTACGTTTTTGAGTAAAGATAATGAAACACGGCTCTCTGTGTGAGGATTTCATTTTGCGTTAATTTTTAAACACACTTGTATCAATTCTCCTTACGTATCCGTGATGTGACCAAAAATCTATCACGCATTATCTTTGCAGGTACTCTGAATGTACAGTTTATTACATTTCTGACATTCATCACTGATTTTATTCCACACTGTTACAACTGGCTGCTGGAGTTTAGTCAAAATGTGCTGGTATGAAAAGTTGCCTAATATTTGGCCTTGTTTCTCAAACTGCATACGAAAAAATTTATTCGTAAATGGTTTACAGGTGCGTTTACACAATAAAATGTGGCATTCTTGAGAATCCAGTTGGGAAAAAAACGTTCCTATCCTTTTCGTATGTTTTAAGTTTTATGAGTATGAATGAAACCCGCTCAAAGTTTGTGAATCTTACAGGAATTTTTAGTTCAGTTTGATAAACAAAAACATTTACACACAGCTTTACTAAAATATTGAGAAATGAGGCTCTTTGAAAGAAGAACAAAACAGCTCCATACACACCATCAGAAACACATAAGAAAAAAAAAAACTAGTGCAGCACCATCTGTTTAAAGTCCCACTGGTGGCCAGATATTTCAGTTTGTTTTACGTTACTAATAATGTCTCACTTCTGGACAAGCTCCCAAAGCCGTTCAGTGTGAATGTGCTTCCATCCGGGATTTTAAGCAAATTCTCCGGATCTTCACTTGTTAGCTTGAGGCATTAATTTTCCCAGTGAACAGCCTGAGTGCAGCTCGTTATCTGCGTTTATTTATACACTTCTACTGTTCATCTCCATCAATTATTAATAACTCCATACTTCTGTACAGTGTAGAGCAGAAACAGTCTATATAAAAATATATCCATCCCTGATCCTCATCTTTTATACTATTGAGTCAAGTCCAGAATTATTGGCACCCTTCATGAATAATGACTTTATAAAATGAATAGTGTATGTAATATAGGTTCCTCTCAGGAACATGTTCTTTGACGCGACTCTTCAAAGCAGCTTGTTGTTATTCACGTGGTGTCTAATAGCTTTTAAAAACTTGACAACTGCACAATTCTATGATCTTCTTGCTCTTCTTTGCTTCTCATTATGACGCCAAAATTGAACACTTTTGCCCTTGGTACAAACACTACATTTGGCAGAAACCCAACATTGCCCATCATCCTGAGAACATCATCCCCACTGTGAAGCATGGTGGTGGTAGCACCATACACAGCAGTACCCGTGGCCTCTTGGTTGTTTCTTTAAATAATCTTGTCTTTACCTGGCCACTGAGTTTTAGTGGACGGCCTTCTTTAGGCAGCGTTGTGGTTAGGTCATATTCTTTCCAATTTTTAAATGGATTTTTTTTTTCTTTTCCATTGATTTAGTGTTGCGTTTTGTGATTTTCAAAGTTTGGACTATTTTTTTATAACCAAACTCTGACTGATACTTTTCCAGGATTTGGTCCTGTTTCTTTATGATGCTGTGTGTTTAACAAACTCTGGGCTTTTCCAAAAACAGGTGTCTTTATATTGAGATCACGTGATGCTTAAATTGCATATAAATCGACTCAATTTAAAAAATTACATGACTTCAGATGGCAACTGAACTAATTTAGTGGTTTGGAAGGAATACATTTTAATATTATGGTCATGATATAAAATCCCAATAAAGTCCATTTCAGTTCCAAGTTGTATCACTATAGAATGTGGAAAAGTTTAAAGTTTTTTTTCCATAATGGTGGTGATGAAGAGAATTTACTCATGTCTCACTATAATATCAGGTCAAACACAGTAGAATGAATTAATAGAAATATTTATTTATTTAATATGTTAGGGGTGCCAGTACTTTTGCCACTATGGAAATATATGCTAATATTTAAAAATATGACTTCTTATGAGTGAGAATGTTCTTAGTCAAAAGGTTTTAGTGAAAAAAAAGTCAATCATTGTGTGTAATGTTCGTCTTATACAATATACAATACTGAAGGGTGCCAATATTTCTGAGGAATTATTAAGGTCCATTTATACGCCCCTGCAAAAATGCTCTGTGCACCAGGAGAAAGTCAGGCTTATATCATTTGGCTAACAAGATCAATCCGAGCAGAGCAATTACACGCTAATGTCCATTGAGCAGGAAATAATGCTAATGCTTTTAAAGGCTACAGGGTTGTAATGGTGCTGTGGAGAGCCCACGCTGGCGGGAGCGCAGAGTGCTAATGCCAGAAACACCCCGCTCATCTTCCTGCCCCGAGAATCCCGCAAACCTGCAAGTCATCTCTCTTACCGCTCTGAAAGAGTGACCAGTGTACGCTGCCTTACATGCAGACGAGATGCTCAAAACCAGATCTGGCTTTAAAACTAAAAATATGATAGCGCACCATCATCATAGTTTTCTCTTTTGCTTGTTTTTCATCACTTCAGAT
This sequence comes from Pangasianodon gigas, assembly GCA_022758105.1. Classification (NCBI taxonomy): domain Eukaryota; kingdom Metazoa; phylum Chordata; class Actinopteri; order Siluriformes; family Pangasiidae; genus Pangasianodon; species Pangasianodon gigas. The sequence goes on along the minus strand of CM040472.1, from coordinate 18,507,983 downwards.
TCATTTCTGGGGCTAAAATTAATAAATAACCTGGATGTGTCTTACTGCGTAGATTACAGTTTGGTGTTACTGCTAATGTGGATCACTAGGAGCTTTTTAAAAACAGGACAACGTGGCAGCTGAAAATATCAGCAGGATTTTTCTATCTGCTGCAATTTAAGAATATTTTAAGAACCCAGATGTTTTTTGTGTACTTTGATCCCATCTTTATCATAGCTTTTATGAAAACAGAATAAAGTTTCAGAGTACACATCTTAACAACAACAACAGCAAAAAAAGATCACCCAAAAAACGTTGCTTTCATTTGGTTTCTGTTTCGAAATGAAAACGAGAAAACTAGGAAAGAGCTTTTGATTTTATTTTTTATATTTATTTTCTTGGCACACACTGAAACAAGAAATTAAATTATTCCCATGAAATTTGGCAAAAAATTACCAAGTTGATTCATTTTTTGTTCCTAATTTTGTTCCATTCACCATATAAAATGCAGAAATCAAATACGCATGCATTCAAATATGAAAAAATGAAATTTTGGGTGATTAAAATATCCTTAAATGTCGTTCTCCATCACAATCGCCATCTTAATGTTTCTAAAAAGCGCACAGTGCTCAATTTTCACTTTGGTTAATGGTGTTCTACATTACCCACAATGCCGTGTGACTACCTGCTGATGAGATGGGATTTCTCTCTAAAGAGAGTGATGCAGCGGCGCTTTAGTCCTTTAGTCTGTCCAGCTCTCTCACCTCCTCATCTTCATCTGCTCAAACACATCAGCTTCCAAAGCTTCAACTTTCAAGCTAATACCGCCGTCAACACCATCACCATCTCTGACACTGTACAGTATAGCTGCATTGCATTCTGGGACTTTGAATCCAACATCTTTGCGCCAGTGCCTCCACTGCTTCCAGGCTGGATTTCTCCTTAATATCTCAGTAATGAGTGAGAAACAAAACAATCTCTTTTGTTTTTAGGCGCTAACGGCAAAAGCTAACTTATCACTAATGACAATGTTGTAATGTTTTTCTCCTAAACCAGTGTAACTGCGCTAACAGTAACAGTGTCTCCCTGTGACATCAGCGAGGGACACAACCGCTAACTTCTCACAGGAATCACAGTAATACAGCATCAACCACCAAATAAGCTTCAGAATCATAAAAACATCAAAGATTTCAATATAAACAGATTGAATGTGTTTCAAAGTGGAGATTTATGTTAAAATTAATAAACTAGGTGCTTGACTTTGGTCTTAGGCTCAATGTGCACACGTTTACAGTTTACTCCCAAGATTTCAGGCAGGTGTGAGGTTTCACACAGTGTGCATTTGTGGATCTGCGTCGCCATCTAGTGGATTTAATTTAAAGATGAAAAATTAAAATCTGTATCATGGAAATGTCATTTTCTTCTAATACATGGTTTCCATTTTTATCCTAAAGATATGCTGCAAAAAAAAAAATCCTTTTTCCCTTTCAAAAATCATGGGGAGTGAAAACTTTTGCACACATCTGAAGATGTCCATATTTTGGTAATGATATGACATTTATTTTAATAAATGTAGTTAGAAACAGTTTGTTTAATAAATCAGAAATAAATTAATTATAAGCAAATAAGACGTAGTTTGATAATTACAAGTGATAATTGAGCAATTATTGAATAATATTTGTGTAAAATTATAAATAGTATAATTTCTTAATATTTAGGTTATAAAGTTAAATACTTTAAAATAAAGGTTTAATTTTTTTTATAAAGAAATAAAATAATTATAATTACAATGTAATTATTAAATAACTTGATGATAAAATGAATAAAACAGAGAAAATATAAATGTTTGGAAAGCAGTGGGCCCCATTAATTACTTTATATATATATATATATATATATATATATATATATATATATATATATATATATATATATATATATATATATATATATAGTTTAGTTGAATTATGTATTACTTGATCATAAATAATTTATTACTGACACTTAAAATATCACCTTTCCCTTAATCAAGCTGGTTAAATAAATAAGTAAATACCATTCATTCATTCAGTCATCAATGCATTATTGTTTATTAGTTTGCAAATAGCCAAATTATACACACACACACACACACACACACACACACATCCTCTGTATATGAATTAAAACATGAAATCTGTTACAAAAAAATAAAATAAAAATAAAAACAGCATTCCACTGGGTTTAAAAGAACTGAAAGCCAGTATGTGTTGTCTTTGTTACAATCACATCACAATTTTTTTTTATGATTTATTTTAAATACTGTATGTATGAATGTGTCAGTAAATTTGTTATCGTAGATTTAGGATAAATTATTATTATTATTATTATTATTATTAGTAGTAGTAGTAGTAGTCACAAATTTGAATCATTGTGTGTAATGTTTATTTCATACATTCAGTTTTGCATATTATCTTTGAGGGTGCCAATACTTTTCAACATGACTGTATTTGTGTAGAGATAATAGTTACAGATTTTCAGAAGTCAGCAGAGCTCAGAAGCATCTCCAGTTTGTGTGTGTGTGTGTGTGTGTGTGTGTGTGTGTGACAATGGGCCAACGTTGAAGATCTGTGTCTCAACACACTCACAGTTTCTGTAAAAACTAGTTTTTATATATGTTTTATATGTGCTTTATAAACAAAACTTACTCACTTATTCTTTTATAAGATTCCGTTTTTTGCAATTCAAAGATCATGGGGGTGAAAACTTTTGCACTAATTACCTGATATTTCAAGCAATACGTTTAGAAACACGTCACTTTAAGAGGTGGCGTATTGAAGGAGGAACCTCCTCCACCTTCTTTGTGATTGGACGGTAGCCAAGTATCCTTTCACTCATTGGATGAAGATGCACTGGGGGAGGTATTTTCCCAGAGTTCACAAGAGTGCAGCATGAGTGTGTGGGGGAGTGTGTGTGTGTATGTCTGTGTGTGTATGTGTGTGTATGTGTGTGTGTGAGAGAGAGAGAGAAAAAAAGAGAGAGAGAGAGAGAGAAAGAGAAAGAGTACTTATTCCACTGGAAGCTGGCCAAGATCCTCCCAGCACTCCTGGCCCTCCCTGTGCACGCAGACATTTTCTTGTTTTTCTGACAAAACCCACAGCTCGCTGCAGCAGATAAAGAAACAGAGATCAAATTAAACACGCTCTGTGATTGGCTGAGAGGGAGCCGAGCCGTATCACTTCCTTCATGTCAGCGCTGGAGGCTGAACCCGAACCTCTCTGGTGGTTCCTGTAAACTTTTTCAAAGCCAACCACGAGGGCACGAGGGTGTGTGTGTGTGTGTGTGTGTGTGTGCAGTTATGAGGACAGAAACTGCCTGGAGCTGAACTGATGTTTTTTTATTTTTCATTTATTTATTTACAGCTTTCCCAGGACGTCCGGAGAGAAGTGTCATGACCTGGAAAAAGCCAGAGAGATAAGACTTTGCACTGAGGATGAGAGGAGGAGATTTTATATACACTGAGGCATTGAATAAGCACTACATAGGTGCTTATGATCATGTTATGTACCATTAACCATGCATTGTTAATTTTCTGTCTGAGTTTCCTCAAAACTAAAATCTTAAATAAACCTTTCACCCTGTTTTCCTGTTTGTTTGTTATTTTGTGTAGCATGTTTCCTGTAATTGCAATAAATCTCCGACGAAGAGCCGTGAAATGCTGGGAAAGTCGACGCACCGTAGCTACTGTTATCTCCGGCAACAAGATCTCACAGTGAGTCCAAACACTTTCCATGTGTTCAGTTCTGTAAGAGGTACCAAAGTCCAAAAGTCCAGAAGCTAAACTTACACCATTCTTAACTTACAGAACTCAGACACATACATTCTTCAGACACATACATTCTTCTTATGTAATGAAAGCAGTGATACAGGAAAGTATTATCCGAGTCAGTGTCAGGTGTTAGTCATAACCCTTTCATCACTCACAACTCAGCTTTCTTGTTCCAGGAGTTAAAAAAGCACGGAGAAGCTGTATTTACGTAAAAATCTGGGTGATAAAATTAAAAGAAGTATAGATTTACTTGGGTAAAAGTCATAAAATACCCACATTTAAACCTCTTCAAGTATTTAAGAGTAAAAATATCAACAATCAGCCATAAGGAAAATGTATCATAACACCTGTTATAACCCTGTCATAACACTTGAATCCCAGAGAAAATATACCCAGCTCTGTCATCGCAATGTTGTAGAATTGCTATAAGTATTCGTTGAACTCTTATAAGCAGCAGTATGACATTTATGTTACTTAACTCACTTAAAAGGTCATGATGCATCATGACTGTTTTATGACATGTCAGAAGTGCACTGAACTACAGACTCAGTTGTCATAATGTTAACACACCCGCATGTCGATGTTACGTTAGCTGTCATCTGACTCAGGTGTGACGTTAGTATGACATTGTAGCTGATGAAAATAAAGTCATTATGACACCTGATGCCTGCTGGAACACACACTCCATGTAGATTTATGTCAGGTGTCATAATGGTGTCAAAAAGGTGTCATTAGACAATCTAATGTCAACTTTACATCATCTACTTCACTTGACTCAGATGTTACGTCAGCTTGACATGATAAAAGCAGTGTGACAGTATGACAGCTGACACCAGTTGGAATAAACATTAATGTAGGTTTATGTCAGATGTCATGATGGCCTCATAAATTGTCATAACATGGTCTAATGTAAGCTTTACATTATCTACGTCACTTGACTCAGCATGACATCACAACAGATGAAAGCAGTCTTTGTGACAGCTGATTCCAGTTAAACATTCATGTAGGTGTCACAAGGGGCTTATGTAGGTGTCATGAAGCCTTATGAACACCACATTTAAATAGTGTTTTTTTTAAATGTTATGCTCATTTTTTTGATAAATGGTGAATTAAAAAACCGTTCTCATTAGTGTCCGTGGTCTCTTTCCCCGCAGACATGTGATGGAGCGTCTGAAGAAGGACGTAGCGGAGATGAACCGTCAGCTTCCAGGCTTTAGACCAGGCCTGGTGGTGCTACAAGTTAGTCTTGCGTTTCTTTGTTTTTATCTCAAATAATATTTTTTTCTGATAATAACAAGGTGAACACTGGTTTCCTCTGATAATCTGACTCACGTACTTTCTTTTATTCTTCCTTTTTTTCTCTTTCTTTCTTTCTTTCTTTCTCCAGCTGGTCATTTGGTAACGTGTCATTCTCTTTTCCTTCATCGCTCTCACATAAGAAAATATGGCAACACTTTCTATAAAGGAAACATCTATAATGATGAATGGATACATTCATAACTTGTTATAATGAATTTATTAATTATTTATGAAACAGTTAGAGTGAGTGTAGATTATTAACAGGCGTTATTATAATAGCTTTTAAATTATATTTGTGATTTCTAATAAAGTGACATATTTTAAACATGAATGCTGTTTTGTCAATGGCATGTTGTATTTCTCACTAAATTTACAAAAGCCGTTAAGGTTTTGTGGTATGTTATGAACTTTTTGTAGTATGAATTCATGAGAATTAAAATATTTAAATAAAAATAAAAACATAAAGTCAGGTTCCATAATGCTGGCTAGATAGCTATAGAATATAACAATGTGTATAAGGCTTTATGAATGCATATTAACATGATATGGATGTATTCATTCATAGTTCATTATAAATTTCATAGAAAGTGTTACTGAAATTTAATTGCTGCTATACTGATAAGCAAGAACATGCGAACTGTACTGTGAAATAAAATGGGTCAGCATGTTCATGCACCAGTGTGACCCCATTTTGTCCATCATACAACAGCGTGTGACCCCATTTTTACCCCATACACAAGTGTGTGACCCTATTTTGTCCATCATACACAAGTGTGTGACCCCATTTTGTCCATCATACACCAGTGTGTGACCCCATTTTGTCCATCATACAACAGTGTGTGAGCCCATTTTGTCCACTATACACCAGTGTGTGACCCCTTTATGTCCACCATAAACGAGTGTGACCCCTTTTTGTCCACCATGCACTAGTGTGACCCCCCATTTTTACCCCATACACCAGTGTGTGTCCCCATTTTGTCCACTATACACCAGTGTATGACCCCATACACAAATGTGTGGTCCCATTGTGTCCACCATACACCAGTGCCACCCCATTTTGTCCATCATACACCAGTGTGTGACCCCATTTTGTCCACCATACACAAGTGTGTGACCCCATTTTGACCCCATACACCAGTGTGTGACCCCATTGTGTCCACCATACACCAGTGTGTGACCCCATTGTGTCCACCATACACCAGTGTGTGACCCCATTTTGTCCATCATACACCAGTGTGTGACCCCATTTTGTCCACCATACACCAGTGTGTGATCCCATTGTGTCCACCATACACCAGTGTGTGATCCCATTGTGTCCACCATACACCAGTGCCACCCCATTTTGTCCATCATACACCAGTGTGTGACCCCATTTTGTCCACCATACACAAGTGTGTGACCCCATTTTGACCCCATACACCAGTGTGTGACCCCATTTTGACCCATACATCAGTGTGTGACCCTATTTTGACCAATTCTAAGAGTAGTTTCCATTTGTTATGGACTTCCTTTGCTTTCTTATATGCTATTAGGATCTGCTTAGCTTCTAACTCTAAATAAATATTTGCAGCATTTTATATTTATAGATTTCTATAAACATGCAGCTGAAAAAAAAAATTTATTTATCCATTTCAGGTCGGGGACAGAGACGACTCCAATCTTTACATCAGTATGAAGTTAAAGGCAGCAGCCAGAGTAGGTTGGGATTCTATAATACAATCTTGTTTATTTGTAAATGTTATTTTGATTCTCTTTATCTCTCTTTCTCACTCACTCTCTGCCTTTTTCCAGATTGGAATTAATGCCAACCACATCAGGCTCCCTAAGACCGCTACGGAAGACGAGGTGAGTAGAAATAATTTCGCTGTTGTGTTACAGTTTTAAATTCCTAAATGGTTAAAGATATCGCAAACTTACCAACTGGTTTTATGGATTTTTATAGTGAGTGAAAAGTTAGTGAACACACACAACACAACTGAGAGTTAGACTTTTTGTTGTTGCGAAACATTGTTTACCGTTACTCTGAGATGACGATAACAAAACACACACCTACATGCTAATAATGTTGCGATAAGTACTGTAGGCTAGATATGTAGCTAGGCCCATAGCTAGTGAACTGTCTTTAGCCAGTTGATTAAGGGTTAAATTTCAGAATTTATTTTTGGTCAGTGTGGTTCTGATAAACTTTTGGAGATGATATTGTACAAACACTTGTGTTCCCGCCACTAAATACATGTTATCTCAAACTCCACAGCAGACACTACATGTCGGATATGTTTTTTTCCTGTATTTACTTTTTCACATTATAGTTTTTTACTGGCTTTTGACAGAATCTGTTCAGATTTAAGTCAGTAGCCAGGCCTTGTGGTGCTCCAAATATAAATTGTAAGCAAGTTTGATCCTTTACCTTACACTAACTGAGTTAAAAAATAATCATCCAGAAGAAAATTACAGCGGAGAGAAAATTTAGCGTTCACTAAAACAACAAATCTTATAATATCTCGATAGTTTAAGTGCAAATTGTTCTTAATGTTTTGTAAAACTTTTACAAAAATCTCCAACAAATCACAAATTCTGTGCATGTCCTTGTGTATATATAAATGTCTATGATTCCCTACATCATAGACGAAACAGTGTTGAACACCGCCATACACCCGAGAGCCTGAAACAGCTGTGTACAGTCAGGTGAAAAAGTTTACATCCCCTTAGGACAAAATAAAGAAGGCAAGACAATTCCATTTACATCTAGAAGAGATTTTTTTTTTTCAAAGACGTTTCTTGATCATCAGAAGCACCTAGTTTCAGTGTAAGTCAAGTAGATCTTTGTTGTCATCACGGCCATGTACAGTGTGCAGTACACACACGGAAATAACGTTTCTCCTGGACCCAAGGTGTAAGATACATACACAATGACATTCACAGTGCTGACAGGATATAAATAAAGTGCACCTGGAGCAAGAAGCATGCAGGGAGGGGGTGTGGGAACCAGTCGGGGTGAGACACAGAGGGGCAGTAGAGCATAAATACTCCTACACAGAGGGGCAGTAGAGCATAAATACTCCTACACAGAGGGGCAGTAGAGCATAAATACTC